>OY757931.1:17766872-17829372 GCA_963585895.1 Sepioteuthis lessoniana | reverse complement strand
AAGAAGGAAAGTGAAGATACGCTTTAAAACAAATTTGAAACACTAATCGAATGCTAAACCTTTTTTTCATTTTTTCATTTTATGTTAAAACTGAGTAAGAAGATATAATGTTACAAATTAACATTGTGCTGCAGAGGGTTTCATATAAAAATCGAAACGTTTAACTTCGGAAATAATTCAACTATAAAGAAAAGCATCCTTTGAAAACCTTTTGCTTTATATTTCTATATTCACACACACACACACACACACACACACGCACACACACACACGCACACACACACACATACATATATATATATATATATATATATATATATATATATATATATATATATAAGAATAGGTGAACTTTGCAATAAAAACTCACATTTCCTCAAAGTAAAAATATCACTTTTTTCAACATAATCCCATTCGTTAATACTCATTTGTCTAATAAAAAACGCAAAACACTCTTTGAACTTGATTTTAGCTATTTGCTCACGGTGCTATTAACATCATCATCGCATCAAAATGTGTTCCATGCAGAAATTCTTTGATTGGGTCAAACAAGGTGAAATAATAAGAGGCCTGTAAAAAGGATGTGACAGCTGTTCCAAAGGAAACTGACTGAAGGTTTCTTTTGTCCTTACTACCGTAGGAAGCCTTGTGTTCTGGCATCAATATTTTTGTAACTCAGCGCCAACAAACCTTTGGAAAGGCAAGGTCACCATGCAGAATTGTGTGTCATGTACTCGAAACAATAATCTTTTGTTCAGTAATGTTTTTTAGATTTACAATTCTAACAGTCAAAATTAAGGGAATTCACCATTTCGGGTGATCTCAATCTTCTGGGTTTGCTTAGTCAGTTTTAAACAGTTTATTATATCTGTACACTTTCTTTTATAAAAAAAAAAAATGCCTCTCGATGCACATTGCACTTTCTTTTGTAAATATTATATGGTTTTGACATTTCTGCAACCGAATATATTATGACAGACCTCTGTTCAAACCTAAAACACTCTTAGATTTTCAACTATTTTGAATTGCTCTCAAACAAGTATTTTTGCTATATTAAAATATTTAAACCATCTCTAAACTATGCGATATTTACATTAACGGAAAAAAACCTAGAATATATTTTACTTTAAAAATCGTTATATTCATTGAATTAAACTTATGTATATATATATATATATATATATATATAGAGAGAGAGAGAGAGAGATTGTCATCCACATAGAGACAGTTTCGTTTTATCAAAACTCTTCAATGTGATTAGACACGTAGGACCCTTGAAGCTGGGATTGAAACCCGCCCAACTTTATGTTAGACTCAGTATCATACTGCTCAACCCGTAAGCGAACCTCATATATATAGGGTTTATGGAAACCGCAAAATATATATATATATATATATATATATATATATATATATATATGTGTGTGTGTGTGTGTGTGTATATCTGTGTGTGTGGGTGGGTGGGTGTGGTTGAGTGTGTGTTAGATAGGCATCAATAGGAAAATGTCATATCTAGATTATCACACCCAAAATTATGAGGGTTAACTGTATTGCTGTTTTATCGTATTATTTGTGAAATGAACTGATAAGGATCAGAACGTACAGTGTAATTTCTAAGGAATGTTTTGCTTTTAATGTGAGTCGAAAGAAAGGGTTATCCTTTAAAGAACGGTAAGAGCTTCGTTTACAAATTATTGGTTACTATCCTTAATGTCGGGGAGAATTTTAATATTAAATGCCTATTTCTAATGAGACCAGGATGTTATGGGGTCAGCATGTAATTTATTCCCTCATGGACCCCCCCCACACACACACGCGCGCACACACACACACAACTCACATACTAAAATTATGATTTTTTTCGGGTCTAGTTTTGTTTCTCTATTTAATGACTTAGTGAATTATTTTATGCCAAATCCACTATTCTAGAAGAACAGCAGTAGTAATATTTAAACCACAGCAAGAACGATATAGGCGTTCGTAAATTTCCTAAAAGTATTTACGCAAAAGTGAATATAAAAGGGCGACTGGGGTTCGAACTCGATCACTCCCATCTTGCAATCCAGCTCATTTACATAAATGCGATAACAAAGACACTTTTCATTTGAATGCCTTGATACTACAAATTAGAAAAAATATAACAACGTTAATGATGTTCATCATCATCATCATCATCATCATGATGTCGTGCTGCAAGCACGGATATCCCTGACCATCTCTCGCCACTTCTCCCTATCATTCATCGCCTCCGGAAGGTCTTCGGGGTTACATCTTATGTCTTCACATAGCTGCTATATATAAGTTCGAGCTGGTCGTCCTGCTTTTGCTTGGCCATATGTGGGGGTCCATAGGAGTACATCACTTACGAGCTCGTCCTTGTTTCTCCAGCAGTGTCCTGCGTGTCTGGTTCGTCTAACTTGTATAGTTTTCGTGATGGGAGGCAAGTGGCCGTATAGTTGGTGTCTTGTGGAGTGTTGTCGCCAGGACTTGTTCAATATTGCTCTCAACATTCTTGTGTAGTTGCTGTCTAGTTTTTTCTCCAGCCGTTTAGTTAGCGTCCATGTAGTGCATCCATATAGCAGTATCGATACAACCGCTGCCTGGAAGAAACTGCGTTTCATTTATCGGTCAGGTGTGATTTCCGTATGATCGAGAGCCTATCGATAGCCGTCCATGCTTTCGTCAGTCGTGTGTCGATGTCGTTTTCGGTTGATGAGACGCTACTTCCTAGGTAAGTGAATTTGTCTACTAGTCTCAGAGAGGCTCCGTCTAGTGTGGTAATGTTGCCCGCTTGGTTGTAACACATATATTCAGTTTTGTGTGCATTGACATGGAAGCCAATGCCTGCTGTGGCTCGTTCTAAACTATGTAGTAGTGTCTCTGCTTGATTAGGCGTATTCGCCAATAACGCCAAGTAATCAGCGTAGTCGGCGTCTGTGATTGTTTTTGCGGGGCACCTTTTGCTTCTTTTCTTAGTCAGCTCAAAGCCATATCTTTATCATCAAAACTGCGACGCAAATATCCAGATTGATAAGATAATCAACCCGGTAAATAAATACAAGATGCTTAATATGATAATATAATAAAACTTCTTTACGTCGTTGGATTATAGGGACATACGATTGTACACCATAAACGGTTCGGCATATCTACAGCACAGTGACAAACATAGCAACGTAACTGATGGTACATCATAAACGGTTTGGCATATCTACAGCACAGTGACAAACATAGCAAAGTAACTGATGGTACACCATAAATGGTTCGGCATATCTACAGCACAGTGACAAACATAGCAAGGTAACTGATGACTGCGTCAACTGAAAATTTCATTTCAGTGTACCTTCCTTCGGATAGTCCCGACAAAAGATAATCTCAAGTCAACAAAAATTTTGTAGCTTTAAAATGTGTCCCGACCTCAAAACAATTCTATTTTTTGCATTTCAAAGTTACTGCTAATTTACCAATATGGATAATACACCAGTCACTAGGTCTAAGAATATGCTGAATGTATAAGTTTAAGAAGACAAAATACGGGGATTCTGTTTATGTACGTACGAGGATCATTAAATAAGTTTCGAGACCTTTTTTGAATCGGCACTTTTATTGATAGTACACAAATAAATCTCTAGTCACCTCCGAAGTAATCTCCTCCGGCTGCAATGCACTTGTTGTACCGTTCCAACAACTTCTGAAAGGCCCCATGGAAGTCTTGTGTGAGCGTGTAAAAGACCTTCATCACAGCCTCTTTCATCTCCTCAATTGTCTCATAACGACAGCCTCTAAAGTTTTCCTTGGGCTTAGGGAATAAGCAAAAGTCACAGGGAGCAAGGTCTGGACTATACGGAAGCTGAGGAACTGTCTTGAAGCCCATTTTGGTCAAATAATCTGTGACAAGGATGGAGTTGTAGACTGGTGCATTGTTCTGGTGGAAATACCACTAACCCGATTTGAAGAGTGCTTGCCTCTTCCAACGAAATCTCTTCCTGAACGCCCTTAAAACCTAAAATAGTAACCCTAACTCTATCCCTTTGACCAATCAACTCTGGTGTATTGACTTCCTTACACCTCCCAAACCTCTCATCATCCCGCACAGACTCTCTGTCTTCCTTGAAGCTCTTATGCCACTCAAAAACCAACGCCCAATTCATGCAAGATACTCCAAAAGCAGTCTGAGGCATTCCATACATTTCTGTGGCATTTTTATCCAAGTTTAAAACAGAATTTTATTGCATATCGTTCTTCTAAATTGTCCTCACGTCCTGATTGCATTTTTGAAATTCACCAGCTGTAACGATCAGGCTTTAGTAGGGGGTATTCTAATTGCTGCTGTAACTGTTCCTTTGAACCTAAAATCATGAAAATTGGTCTGACTTCTCATAAGACAATTGTATATGCCTGTACAAAAAAGTCTGGAAACTTATTGAATTCACCACGTATATAACCAAAAACTCCTTCAAAGTTGAATTCAACAAGTAAATTTTTAACAGATTTGGATTTTGAGTTTTCTTTCAAAAAGACTTATTGCCATACCTAGGTTAAAAAGGCCAGTGTGCTCTACGATTTACCCGAAGATGGAGGGAGAAGAGTTGGATTTATAACTTTTCCTAGGGTATTAGCGCAATGTGAAAACGCAAGATTTGAAGTCAGGTCACCGTGTCCATTTACTACGACACTAACCATTACACCACGAGCGCTTCTAAAGAGTGTCCCAGGTATGACAGTAATTGAATCCGATGATAGAGTCCTTATTCTTACGATCTGTGAATGGTAGAGTTCTCGTTCATTGCCATTACTCCCAGGTCCACTCTAACACGGAGTAGTAGAGGGGGTCATGGAAATTCCACGATGAGTAATTTGTATGACATCTCTTAAATCAATGAGGCTTACTATCTGTTTTCATCTCTTCTCCAAGGGACATGTGACACATTGTCCTGGGTTACGTGTCACTAGCATCAAGGATCTGACATTTCGAATTATAAATTGTCTTTATTTAACTAATGGAAGCGACAAAGGTTCTTCTTGTCGACTAACGAGGCAACACGTAGAGATGCCTTACAACACTGGGATACAGTTTCAGACGTCGGCACCAATTATTTTCATACGAAGACATTCAAGTCCTGTATCGTTTGCTCAAAGATTAGAAACATATTTTCATGGCCTTGTGTTTTTGTTCGGTTTATCTCAGCAAGCACTCCATTCATTCACTCTATCTGTTTATTCAAGCGTATTGTACACAAAACCAACGCATTGTCATTAGTAAGAGACAAGATTTTTTGGAAACACGTGAAATTGTTGAATAACAAACAAGCGGAGTTAACACTGAGATGTTATTGTCTACCGACATATAAGAGTCATTCAGTCGTCAGTCATTTAAGGTGAGGCTATCGTATGTCTTGGATAGTAAAAGAAAATTTGGTCTACACAGTCTATAAAAAAAAGTAGAGGAACTATAAATTTCACGGAATAGCCGAAAGAGCAAGCCTTGATGAACTCTGCAAGATGACCACGTATTTAACGAACATTTCTTGGATGCCTTGTTTACTCAGGTTTAATAGTTAAGAAGGTTTAGCGTTATAGACCGGCAATCACTGACAAGGAGATTGAATAATGATGAACTTTCTGTTGAAAATGTTAGAACAAGAAAAGAGCAAATACGGAAGGATAAATTAAAAAAGAATTTACTGAAAAAAATTAATTACTTATTGTTTTGGTTGTTTGGTTGGTTGGGTGGCTGGTAGTGTTTTGTGGCATATCAACCCTTGTAAGTTATTTCGTACCGAATTCTTTTTATTCAAATATCAAATATGTATATTTTGTAAATGAATAGTTTTTAGGTAGCATAATCTTATAAACGAGCCGGAACTTATTTGTGTGCAAAGTTAAATGGTTTCAAGTATTTTTATCTAACACAAATAATACTATTCAATATTATTCATTCATTTACACACAGACATAATTCCGAGTACTGTTACGTAATACTTAAAATTCAATTTAACACCAATCATTTGTTTGTACTCAGTTAATTCGTTTTAATTATAGAAAATAATTTAATATTTCTATTTCACCAATGGAGGTAACCCCAACACCAGTCCAGAGTGGACCTGGGAGTAATGGCAATGAATATGTAGTCTACATTTTCCAAAACTCCAGGACATACAATCGGATGATTTAGTGTCATACCCAAATCACTCGTTGGAAGGTGTCATATCCAGGATACTCGTTTGCACAGATGCAGTCGGTGTATCCTACAGGATGAGGTACAAGGCTATATGAATGGGAGCACCTTATGAGACTCGAACTCACTCATTAAGATTTGCCAGTCTATTTGGCTAACCATTACACCACCTGAGATGCCGTCTAAACCGTCCAAAGTACCTTTATGTTAATCGACAAAATCTGTTTAGAACAGTTTTTTCAATCTTTTTTTTTTTTGGAAATATCCCTGCAAATACCAGGATTCTTATTATTACTTATATTCTTCCCTAATTTAATCAAAATAGTCGTTTTGATAAGGTTTAAAAGGAATGGAAACAATTCTAATATTTTTCATTAAAGTCACTTTTCATTTACTAAAGTCAATAATAGCCCAATTGTTTGGGTTTAAAATATTCTGACTGTATATTGTCCAGTCTGCTGGAGCGTTAGAATATACCGACTGCTTCTCTGCAGAGGGGCAAGACCCCACCAACGAGTATCCTGGATATGACACTAAACAATCTTATGGTGAGATTCTAGTGATGCTTGGGCTTTGGGGAATGCGGAGTACCCTTTCATTGCCATCGCTCCCAGGTCCACTCTAGCCCGGAATGGTAGCACTTGATAAGGGCCCTATCTATGGGTTAAAAAGCACTAGCTGCATTCTTATGCTAAACCAAATTGTTTGAATAAGAAATGTTTGACTAAACTAAATAGCTTGAAATAGAAAATGTTTTTGACAATTAAACTATGTACTTACATTTAAAGTGCGTGCTTAAGCTTAACTGAATTATTTGAAATGGAACTGTTTTTTTACATTGAGACTGTACTTACACAAAACTAGATTGTTATATATAGAACTGTTTTGACATGTAATTGTGTGTAAATAAAATTAGCTGAATTAGAGTTGTTTGAATAAACTGAATAGTTTGAATTAGAAATGTTTTTGACAATTAAAATGTATACTCATGCTAAACTGAATTGTTTGAAATAGAATTTGCATATAAATGGATTTGGTGTTAAATAACCTACAAAGTTTGATATTCCATAAAACCCAACCAACCAACTAACTCAGTTATGAGTAAAGAGTAAGAGAGACTTATTTTTCAAATCTAGTAAGGCAACCATTTTTGGAGAATGAAAACTCTATATTCAAACAAGCCCAGCTCCACTGAAAAATTGCCCTTGTGTTTGGTAAATATATGTATTCAGCAAATTACGAGTTAATTTTATTGTTTTGAAAACAGTCCACGGTGAACGAATACGTTGTTCCTTTTCCATTGACCATTGCTGGAAGTCTTTAACTGACACTGTTTTTAGTTGGTTCTTTTAGACCTTTTGCATCTTCTTAACAGTTTAAAATTGAAATCTACAAGAGAGGCTTACTTAGTGTAAGAAATAAAATTGGTGATTAGAGTTCAAATTCCAGAAGAGATTGTTTGACTTTCATTTCACTCTTATACCCTTGTGAAGGACACTAATCCACCTCCTCTTACCCAAAGTATAAGTAAATAGAAGGGCAGACTAGTTTCTTTTGCCTTGGTTACGCAACCAGCCAAAGATAAGGAAAAGGTAATTAAAACCAACTGTAAAAAAAAGTTGGTGACCAGTTTCGAGAGCGACCAGAAGGCTCCCTTTTCAATAGCTACTACACCGAGATGTAGGAGAGGGCGCTACTCATTATCCAAGATTGCTCCACTTTACCCTTGATACGTATCTTATATTGCTGAGTGTTAAACAAGGAGGAATCAAGTACTATTTTTAAAGTCTTTGGTATGACGTGAACCCAGGTCTCCCAGACCATTGGCGAACACTCTACCCACCAGACCAATGAGCAGTATCCCATTTAAAATATTGACCTTGTGTCACATCCTGCTCATGGTAGAGGGGTTTAGCAAATACATACAAGTGTCAACAAAGGAGAGCAGATATGATTGTAAATAATATGAATTAGTCTCAAAGGGATAAACAGCTGTGGTAAACGACTATTATTCTTTTAAGAAAAAAAACTAGTTCACAAGATTGTGATCATTGTCCGACTTCTATTGCAACATATTTTATCGAGTTAATTAGAGACGGCCTTGTGGTAAAATTTTAGCGATACAGGATGCTTTAAAAACATTGCATTTGAGATGGACAGTTTGTTTAAAAAAAAGTGTTATCGTTTTGGGATTTAATTACTCGAAAAAATTCTTGTTCTAATGATCTCAAATATTAACAGCATGTGTGGAAACAAATCAAACTTCAATATTTAATGTTTAAACGCCTTTTCTTTTTCAGTGAATGACATCTCTAACCAGAAACAAATGAATTAATAAACATAGAACGTTAGGTTATTTCCGCATGCTCTGCTAGAATTTGAGATCATTTGAACGGAAGTTGGTCAAATTATTTGATTACGAAATTATATCATTTTTTTCTGACGCAGCTTTTATTTTCTAGGATGAGAACATCTAAGAATGCTGCGAACAATATTAAACAAATCCTGGACGCAGCGCCCCACAAAGCAGCAGCTGTACGGCCACTTACCACTCATCATGAAGACTATCCAAGTTAGACGAACCAGACATGCGGGATACTGCTGGAGAAGTTGAGACGAACTCATATGTGACATACGCCTGTGGACCCCTTCACATGGACGAGCAAATGCGGGATGACCAGTTAGAACCTACACACAACAGCCCTGTGCTGATACGGGATGTAACCTTGAAGACCTACCGGACGCGATGGACGATAGAGAGGGGTGGCCGGAGAGAGTCAGGGAGATCTACGCTGGCGGCGTGACATGATGATGATGATGACCAAAATCATCGTCCATGTACGGTTTCACAAAGGAACCATTTTAAACGAATTATCTTATAATTAAGATGGTACTAACTGATTTTTGCTACAAACAGCCTCTTGACTTTTTGACAGATCAGATACGTGATTAAACGAGGTGGAAGACAGGTTAGAATGTTTGGTTGGGCTGGGTTTTGACATATCAACCGTTGTAAAATATTTAATGCCAAATCCTCTTTATACATGTATGTTAAATATATATGATTTGGTTTGGTTTGGTTTGGTTTTATGGTGTATCAACCGTTTTAGGTTAGGTTGGTAGATTGTTCGCTTATGACCCGGGAGATCAGGGTTCAATCCCAGGGTGATTCATAACAAAGACTCAAAAAATAGTACTTGAAACCACCTAGCTTAACACTCAGCATTGTGAGGTAAGTATGAGCAATCCTGGGAAAGGAGTAGCACCCTCCCCAACACATTGGTGTCTTAGCTATTGAAAAGGGAGCCTTCGGTCACCGTCGACTACAGTCGCTAACCTTGTCTTATTTAAAGTGAAATCTTCTTTACTCATATATATTAAATATTTAAGATTTGGTTTGGTTGGGTTTATGGCTTGCCTGGTTGGGTCTGTAGAATACACCGACTGCTTCTCTCTATAGGGGTAAGAACATCCTCTCAACAAGTTAACTGGATATGATACTAAATTTGATCGTGTGGTTCCAGTAATCCAGCAACTTTGGGGAAATGAGGACTACTTCTTCGTTGACATCGCACCCAGGTTTACTCTGCCCCGGAGTGGTTGTACCTGATAGGGTTCTATCTATGGATCAAATAGAACTTAAACGTGTACTTATGCAAAACTAGGTTGTTTCAAATAGAAATGTTTTGACATTTAACTGTGTGTAAAGAAAAAAAACTGAATTTAAATTTAACTAAATTGTTTTAAAATAGAACTGTTTATATGAATTGGAATAGATTTGGCATAAGTAACCAATAATGCTTGATGCGCCATAAAAACAAACCATTGTATATTAAGGCATATAAAATATTTTGGTTATTTAATGCCAAATCCTCATTATACATGTATATCAAATATATATGATTTGGTTTTGGTTGGGTTTTATGAAATATAAACCATATCTGGTTATTTAATTCTAAATCATCTTTATACAAATATATTAGATATATATGATTGGTTTGAGATAGTTATATGGCGTATCAACCATTGTAGGTTATTTAATGCCAAATCCTCTTTATACATATATATTAAATGTATATGATTTGGTTTGGGATAGCTTATAGCATATCAAGCATTGGAGGTTATCTAATGCCAAATCTTCTTTATACACATATATGAAATATATGATTTGGTTTGGTTTGGTTTGGTTTTATGGCATATCAACCACTGTAGGTTATTTAATGACAAATCCTATTTATTCTTATATATCAAATATATGATTTTGTTTGGGATGGTTTTATGGCGTATCAATCATTGTAGGTTATTTAATGCCAAATCCTCTTTATACATATATATGAAATATTTATGATTTGGTTTGGTTTGGTTTGGTCTTATGGCATATCAACCATTGTAAATTATTTAATGCCAAATCCTTTTTATACATATATATATTAAATAAATACGATTTGGTTTGGTTTGGTTTTATGGCATATCAACCATTGTAGGTTATTTAATGATAAATCCTGTTTATTCATATATATTAAATATATGGGATTTGGTTTGGTTGGTTTTAATAGCATATCAACCATTGTAGGTTATTTAATGCCAAATCCTCTTTATACATACATATTAGATATATAGGATTTGCAAACACATTTCTTGATAACGTTTTTAAACGAGCCTTCATTTATTCTTTTACTCAAACTCAAATGGTTCCAAGTACTGCTATATATCACTAACAATTCTATTAAACATCAGTCATTTGTTTACATACAGTTAAATGATCAAACTCCTCTATTTCAAACAATTCAATTTGTTTGTGCACAGTTTGAATTTTAAACAGTTCTCTTTGACCCATCAGGTGCCTCCACTTCGGAATAAAGTGAACCTGGGAGTAATTGCAATGTAGGAGTACTTGGTATTTCTCAAATCTCCAGTATTTCTAGAGCCTCACTGTCAGATTGTTTAGTGCCATATATGGGATATTCTTTTGTGGAGTCTTACACTTCTGTAGAAATGCTATCAGTGTATTCAACAATCCCAACCGAATTGGGTCAGTTACGTTTGGTTTGGTTTCTTTGTTTAATGGCATATCAACCTTTGTAGGTTATTTAATGCCAAAGCTATTCTTCTTGAAGAACAGTAGTAATTTACGAAGGTCTTTACTTTGATTAAGCACAAGGCCAAATGAATGGGGCACCCAATGAGACTCGAACTCACTCGTGTAGGTTTTCTAGTCTAACTTGCTAACCATTACACCACCAGAGGTGCCCTCCTAGGAGAACAGTAGTGGTACTATTTAACCCATAGCTGGGAGGATAAGGGGGTTCATACCTTTCCCAAGGGTATTTGCCTGAAAGTGGACGTAATAGCAACTGGAGTACGAACTCGCTTACTACGATTTCGTAGTCCATTGCTTTAACCATTACACCACGAGGAGACTCCCCCCAGTTACGTTAGAGTAATCGTAGCTCGAAAGACACGTTGAAACGGAAGGCTTTTATAAACTGTAGGACACCCACTTACGTAGTTTTTTTTTAATATATCTTCTTATCGACTTTCTTGTTTACTCAGAATGACAGGGGTGAGAAGGCTTCGTGGAAATACCAGTGATCAGTGTCAAGCAGAACTGGATGAAAAAAAAGTAAAAATTAGAAAAAAAACAGATTCACAGAGGGAATATAACGAACTGTCGACAGAAAACATTTCTATTTAAATAGAGAAATATTCGATAGAATTATGGCGAGGGCTTCGATTAAGGCATGAAGTGACGAAAAGCAATAAAAACAATCAAAAATTAAAAACAAACACTGTATAAGTGATTTGACAGTAAGAAGCGATGAAAGGTGGGAAAACAGTATTGGCATTTAACCAACCTTTCTGCACAATACTCGAAGTGGTTGAATTTAGTGTTTTTTTTTTTTTCTCTAGACTGGTTGCCATATCAAGACTAAAGATCCCAGTTAGCCCTACTATTTGCCCATGGTAAGGAAATACTTGGATTCATACTTTTCTCAAGGGTCACACCTTTATGACTGATAAAAACGGGATTGTCTACGATTTGAACTCGGTTTGATTTGGTTTGGTTTGGTTTTATGGCATATCAACTTTTTGTGGGTTATTTAAAGCCAAATCCATTTTTATGTAAATAATCTGTTCTACTTAAAACAATTTAGTTTAGCATAAGTACACAGTTTAATTGTCAATATATATATTTCAAACTATTCAAGTAGTTATATATAACAATTCAGTTTAGTGTAAGTACAGTTTCAATGTCAAAAATAGTTTAATTTAAAACAATTCAGCTTAGCAAAAGCAGACAGTTTAAATATAAATACAGTTTAATTGTAAAAACATTTCTATTTCAAGCTATTCAGTTTAGTCAAGCAATTCTACTTCAGCAAATTCATTTTAATAAAAGTACAGATTTTGTTTACACACAGTTACATCTTAGAACAGTTCTATGTTAAAGAATTTAGTTTGGTGTAAATACAGTTTCAATGTCAAAAAACAGTTCTATTTTAAATAATTCAGTTTAGCACTAGCACGCAGTTAAAATGTAAGCTCGGTTCAATTGTCAAAAAACATTTCTATTTCAAGATATTCAGTTTAGCATAAGTATACCGTTAGTTCTATTTAATCCATCGATAGGGCCCTATCAGGTGCTCCCACGCCGGACCAGAGTGGACCTTGGGGCAATGGCAATGAAGTGGTGTTCCGTATTTCCCAAGGCCCCAGCAATACTGGGACGTCACCATTAGATATAACATATCCATACATGAATATTTGAAATGTACACAGAATGTTTATAACGCACATATAGATAACATAGGAATCCAGAAATACGAAAAAAAAATTGACGACTTCTTTGTTCAGGTACGAAACTTTTTTTCACCTTTCACTGACTTTTCTCAAACCCACCAAATCCTCCGCGCATGCATCCAGTGCATAATGTCATTAATATCCCCCGGTATCTGGGATTTTTATTTTGACATCTCTGAATGACACATCCTCCCCACGCGCGCGTGAACACCTGCGCTCATGTCGCACCTAACTAACCCATGCGCTAAGCGAAAGGTTTCAGCCTAACTAAACCGAAAAGCAAGATATATAAAACGAAATCCCTCGGCCATTATATTACACATACTGTTTAGTGTCATAAGCAGGATACTCGTTAGGTGCAGTCAATGCATTCTACAGCCCCAGCCGACAGGGCAATTTGAACTCGGGTTAATGTGTCAATTCCCTACGTCGCTAACCACTACACAACGTGTGCTTCAATTGAAAAAATAGTATATTGTATTTTTAGTAAGTTAACTAAATATATTGTATTTATATTTAGTTATATTTAGTATATTGTATCTCTATTAAGGTATATTAAATATATTGTATCGATATTAAGTATATGAAGACAATGTGAACCTCTTCTTTTCAGATGGACACACGGTTAGAAGTAAAGTTTCCAATGTTGCTTCATGGGGCACACTTTACATTTAGAAAAATGGAATCAGAGACTTGAGTTCAAATCCTGGAAGATAGGGATTACATTTCACTTCGTGGTATTACTCTCTGGAAAGCCATTCATACATCTGTTTCCTCCAACTATGGTCAAATAGTAGATAAACCTGTTGTTTTCCCGTTTTTATGCCGACCTCAAAGGAGAAGGAAAACTCCGAATCCAAACCAGCTTTACCTGGTTAAGAAATGACCCCATAACACATTCTGCCCTTGGCAATGGGTTGCAGGAATACGTACAATAATAGTAAGCTATCAGGTACATTTGAAATATCTGAGGATTGAAACGATATTTGCATGAAACCCAAATTAACGGCAGAGTTTTAAAAGTATATAGAGGCAACTGTAATTGAAGGTGACCCGAAGGCTCCCTTTTCAATAGCTACAACACTGAGGTGTAAGGGAGGGCGTTACTCCTTCCCCTAGATTGCACCACTTTACCCTTGATACTTACCTTATAATGCTCAGTGTTAAACAAGGAACTATCATGTACGATTTTTTAAATCTTTGGTATGACTCAACCTGGGATTGGACCCCTGTCTCTCGGGCCATTGGCGAAGAGTGTTTGAGATTTATGTGTGCATTTTTTTACAGTTTCGGTTTCTTTGTTTAATGGCATATCAACTTTTACGGGTTATTTAATGTCAAAGCCAAAGGTGTTGAAGAACAGTAAGGGTATTATTTAACCCATAGCAGTGGTAAGAATAAGGAGAGGTCGTACCTTACCAAATTGTATTAGTCCGAATGTAAACGTTATAACATGGCTAGAATTCGAAAGAGCTAACAACAATATCAGTATAGCCCATGAGGCATCACGCCTCAGGAAATCCACCCACTTAGATGTTCACTTTACTTTTTTCATTTAGCAGTAAATAAACTAATGATGTATTTGATGTAAAACCTGTTTTTGTTTGCTAAACATTCTGTCTTCATGAAATATACCTTAAACAAAATAGATTCATTTATTTAAATTAATGTTATAATTTTTTCCAAGCGATGAAAAAGGAAATATTGTTTAATTCAATATAAAGAAATATATGGAATTACTCGAGGAATGAAATTAGTTCTTGCTTTTTTTTCCTCAAGCTTTTACGACAAAATTATTTCTTTCAGGTAGGGATTTTACTAATTCAATCTGAAAGTGGATTGGGTGGGTGTCCTCGTGGTGTAATGGTTACAGCGATGGACTGCGGAATCGTAGTAAGCGAGTTCGTACTCCAGTCACGCTATTACGTTCACTTTCGGACAAATACCTTTGGGAATGGTATGAACTCCCTTGTCCTCCCAGCTATGGGTTAAATAGTACCACTACTGTTCTTCTAGGAGAATGGCTTTGGAATTAAATAACCTACAAAGGTTGATATGCCATTAAACAAAGAAACTAAAACAAAGTGAACGTTATATCGTGACTGGAATTCAAACTCACTTCCTACGATGTCACAGTTCACTACGACAGCCGAGCTCACCAATTACCTGCAGTTAAGTCTTCCTGGTTGAAATTATGTGTGCACAGTTACATTGTTTTATGGATTCCTATTTAATATCAATACACTTTACCCCTTTACTACTACTCCGGTAAGTGTTGACCTCACAGCAGGGGTAACATGACACTCCTCAGTGCTTCAGAAAAGAATTCTCACCAATTGATGCAGTTTCGTGTCATACACTGACTGAACACATGATTTTTGGAATGGGGTCTATTCTCACTGCAGGAGACTCAGTGTATGTATTATAAACGCCACCCATAGGACAAAATTGCTCATTTTTTTTAAAGCAATTACTCAATAAATATGATTTACGTATTGTTGGTACATATGCATACATATGTAGAATATGTGTCCTATAATAACATGTAAGTTATAATGACATCACTAGTTCTACGAACGTTGAGTCTGATATTTGTTGAGAACTTGAGTCGTTATTTACGATTTGTTTACAATGAGAATTTCGCGAGGAATATTCATTTGGACAAATTGAATAGACTTCTGTCACCATTGTAATGAAGAATTATTTGTTTGGAGAGAAATTAAATATGCGTATGACTAGAGAAATAATAATTCAATCTCTGTTGAATAATAAGCAAACACACACACACACACACACACACACACACACACACACACATATATATATATATATATATTGAAATATATATATATATATATATATATATATATATATATATATATATATATAATGTGACACCAGCTATGAATAAAACAGTAGCGTTTATCGAGTTCTCCAGCTCTTTGGAAGCTCAACCTTCTTGAAGAATCGAAAATACTTAATTTAAAACTTGTAGTGAATGTGTGGAACTTATCCAAGAAGTATGTCTGGTTCTTCATAAAACTCTCCACTATAAACTATTTGCCTGATTTAGTTAGCCCAACACTTCATATCTATGTCAGCTGGTCAGTAGAACACACCAATTACATCTCTGCAGAGGGATAAGAACCCTCACCCAACGATTGTCCAGGATATGACACTAGACAATTTGGTAGTGAGGTTCCAGTAATGCTGGAGCTTTGGGAAGGGCCGAGTACTTCCTCATTGCCATCTACCAGATCCACTCTTACCTGGAGTAGTAGCACCTTATAGGGTTCTATCAATTGGTTAGATATGACTGTTTGCCATTTAAACTGTGTGCAAACTAATGACTAATGCAAAACTGAATTGTTTGACATAGAACTGTTTGATCATTTAACTGTGAGTAAACTAATAACTGATAATTAATTGAATTGTTCATTACACATAAGAATATTTTTATCATATTAGGTTTTCGGACAATTGTCTTCATCATTATTGTTATTTCCACAACGCTTCGGCCGATATGTCCTCCGGCCTTCTTCATCTGTTTGTCGAACTCGGGAACCTACACTTTATTGAATTCACGGGGGTCGCCTATTCTGATTCCGTTAGCCATAACTGGGTAAAAGAGTTAAGTATTCCTGTATTCTTATTTACCAACCCCTCCGCTCGAGGGAGAATAATTGGATTCATACCCTTTCCAATGGTATTAGTGCTTAGTGAAATGCAATCAGTGTCGTCCAGGATTTGAACTCGTATCGCCCTGTCCATTTCCTATGATGATAACCATTACACCACGTACGTGTTATTAAGTATTCCTGTATTGTTACTCGCCTGCAGTGAGGATTGAACCTGCAGCCTCGAGATCATTGTCTCCTTAGAAGCTTAGGGAACCAACGCCCATAACCGTTACGCTATGTATCCATGTATTATATCCTCACTGCAGGCGAGTAACAATACAGGAATACTTAACACGTGTACCCAGTTATGGTTAACGGAATCAGAACTGGCGATCCCCGTGGATTCAATAAAGGACATAGGTCGAAGTCCCGTGTAGGTTCCCGAGTTCGACCAACACCGGAAGACATATCGACCGAAACATTGGGGAAAAAACAATAAAGATAAAGACAATAGTCCGAAAACCTTTAATGGAAAAATCGTCGAGTTTCGTCTCAGAAATTCAGACAGCTACATTAGAATACTTGGAACTTATTAACTGTGTGCAAATGAATTAGTAACGTTTAATAGAATGAGTAGTGTTAAATATGTACTATGTGCAAACAAATGATTAATATTGAATAGAATTATAATCGTTTGATTGCAGTAATAGAAACTATTTAACTATGTCGAAACAACAGGAATATTCACTTAAAAATACAATCACTGATAAATTAATATCTTTCATAACATGCATATCTATTTAAATGTGTGTGAATAAATGACTTTTAAGTAGTGACTTATATAACAATACAAGAAATTATTTAACAGTATGCAAAGAAATTATGAATCGTAAATTGAATTATATGTATTAGATAAAAAAAAATTGAAACCATTTGACTGTGTGCCAAAAAAATTGCTCCTGCTCGTTTAAAAATGTCATCAACAAAATATATTTACAAATCATATATATGTTAAGCGTGTATCAACAGGTTTCGGCATTAAGTAAACCACAATATTTTTATGCTATAAGACGAAACGAAACGAAATCAGACCATCATATCTTTAACTGAACAATTGGGCCCTCATACGTCTCTACCAACGTGAGAATCAATTCAGGATACGGAAGTAAAATTAGGAACATTCTAGTATAATAATAAACGACTATTATAAAACAAGATTAATTTTGATTCAATAAAAATAACAACAAAATAAGATGTTAAACAGACCATTAGAATACAGACACGCAACGGTAAATTTACTCAATATAACCGTCATTTTTTAAATTATTGTATCAACACGACTTTGAAACGATTTGCATGCATTCAAAATAAATTCTTCACACAGTTTATTCCAAAACAGCAGTCTTAAGCGAACCAATATTTGGATAGGAAGTTGCATTTCTTTTGCCTTCTAAAATGTCCCATATAGTATAATCAAAGGGGTTAAAATGCCCCATATGGTGTAATCAAGGGGCTTGATGAAGTTCATAAAGAAACTACAATTATTTTGGAATATCTTTTGCTTGTTTTCGACGTTAAGAACATCATAGATTCTTTTTCGTTTCTTTCTTGCTAACTCATATTAGACAGATTTTTAATGAAAAATTTCTCGAATGATATTGCTAATCATGAAAATCTCTATTTATTGCGTTATGTTTTGTTTTTGTTTTTCAAAAATACGACTAATTAAACTAAAAAAAGCGTTTTAAAATTTATTTCGTATTTACTTTTGCTCCCAATATATATATATATATATATATATATATCATCATCATCATGTCTCGCCGCCAGCATGGATATCCCTGACCCTTTTTCACCACTCCTCCCTATCGTTGATCCCATTTGGCAGGTCTTCAGGGCTACATCACGTATCCTCACATAGCTGCTGTATGTATGTTCGAGCAGGCCGTCCTGCTTTCGTTCGGCCATATGAGGGGGTCTATAGGGGTACATCACCTATGAGCTCGTCTCTGCTTCTCCGGCAGTGTTCTGCATGTCTGGTTCGTCTGACTTGGATAGTTTTCGTGATGGGAGACAGGTGGCCGTATAGTTGGCGCTTTGTGGGGTGTTGCCGCCAGGTCTTATTCAATATTGCTCGCAACATTCCTGTGTAATTGCCGTCCAGCTTCTTCTCCAGCCGTTTTGTTAGCGTCCAGGAGGTGCATCCATACAACAGTATCAATACGACCGCTGCTTAGAAGAAACTGCGTTTCATTTTATCGGTCAGGTCTGATTTCCATGATCGATTGCTTATCGATAGCTTCCCATGCCTTCGTTAGCTGCGTGTCGATGTCTTTTTCGGTTGATGAGACACTACTTCCTAGGTAGGTGAATTAGTCTTCCAGTTTCAGAGAGGTTCCGTCTAGTGAGGAAATGTCGCCTGCTTGTTTAAAGCACATATATTCAGTTGTGTGTACATTGACATGGAGGTCAATGCCTGCGGCGGCTCGTTCCAAACTATGCAGTTGTGTTTCGGCTCGGTTGGGTGTATTTTCCAGTATCGCTATGTCATCGGCGTAGTCGGCGTCGGTAATTGTTTTTGCGGGGTACCTTCTGCTTCTTTTCTTTGTCAGCTCGAGACCGTTTTCTCTGATTTTGTCGATCGATGTTCTAAGCACGTAGTCTAGACAGATGATAAAGAGGTATGGGGGTTGCGTGTCCCCTTGTAGTACTCCTGCTACAATGTCGAAGTATTCTGTGTCTCCATCAGGTGAACGTACTTATGCATGTATGTGTATGTGTATAGATATATACTCTTTTGATAATGCTTTTGATTGTTGATTCGTTAAGTTTGGTTTGGTAGTTGATTAGTCGGTTTAATGGTATATCAAAGCTTGTAGAGGTATTTTTTGCCAAAGTCACTCATTCACTGCCTTTTTTGTTTGTTTTTAGAATCATTTTTATGGTGAAAATTGCCGATGAGAGTGATCATTTTTAGTCAGGTCTAACTTTAAGTAGTTATTATTAATTTTAAAAAAATGCTGTCAAATGATGATCCAAATATTCCAATCTCATGTTGATAATTTTTAAACAGATCTATTTGGCTCATAGATAAAACCCTAAAAGATTCTACAATCAGAATCAGGGTAATTGTAATTATCTTATATATCCCAGTGTTCCAGGATGGGTGTCACACTACCCGATAAAATTTAGTCTCATTACCAGAAAACATTTTTGTAGGGGGTCTTACCCGACGCAGTCAGTGTATTTAAGGTTCCATTGACAGATCTATTTGGCCCATAGATAAAACCCTAAAAGATTCTACAATCAGAATCAGGGTAATTGTAATTATTTTATATATCCCAGTGTTCCAGGATGGGTGTCACACTACCCGATAAAATTTAGTCTCATTACCAGAAAACATTTTTGTAGGGGACTTACCCGACGCAGTCAGTGTATTTAAGGCTCCGTTGACAGCACCGAAGAGGGTGGAAAAAGCAAAGAAATAGAAAAAACAGCATTGAGAAAGAGAAGCAAAAACTTGGAGGATGAAATACAAACGATTGAAAAGAAAAACAAAAATGTTTTACAAACGAAAAAATAATGGCGCCAATTATATTTGTCTGTTTTATATTTTAAAGACACGTGTTTATCTCTGTACTACACAGCGAACCCCTGTTGTGTCTGAACCGGAACTTTTTACTAACCCAACTCAATCAGTGTCAATGGTACATTTATCCATGTCCAGGTCTTGTTTGCTCAGGCCTCAATAGCATGGATAATCCAGACTAATTCCATTCGTTCACTGTTCTTATTTTGTGCTTTTTTTTTAGAGCTGACAAAAAATAAATAAATAAATAAAATAAATAAATAAATTAAGTAAAAATAAAAAAAAGGAAACTTTAATTTTTTTGTTTTCAAAATCTCCTCCTTTTCTTGGCCAACTTCTAATGAATTTTGCACAGTTCGTTTTCGATATTTCTTTTTACGTTTTCGAAAACGAGAAACAGCTCTAATAAAATCCAAACGGACATCCAAACACAAACATCCAAATAAATGGATAAATATTTGTATGGGTTTGGGGAGAATACCCATGGCTAATGTTAGTATAAAAAAGTAAAATTGGCGACCCGAAGGCTCCCTTTTCGATACCTACTACACCATGGTGTAGAAGAGAGAGCTACTCCTTTACCTGGATTTCTTCACTTTACCCTTCATCCCTACCTTATAATGCTGAGTGGTAAGCAAGGGGGCATCGCGTACCATTTTTTCAGTCTTTGGTATTACTCGACCAGGGAATGAACCCTGGTCTCCCGGACCATTGCCGAACACTACTGATCAGGCCGATGGCCCAGTGGCTAACATAATGGACTGAAATATCATCGAGAGTTGGAAATTCAATTCTGCTGTTACTTCACTTTTAGATTGATTATCTGGGTTATGTCATGAATCCCACTGGCTTGTCTCCACCATTGGTTTTTCAAGGGCCACCTCAGAATTGCACCGGGTGGGTGAAATTAAACTGATCAACTGGCTCTAATAAGCCTTCCTCCAGGCAATACCGGCTTTTCAGGGCTTTTATCACCTAGCACCCGAGGCACCTCAAAACGAGGGTTGCTGATCGGATCAAGCATTTTTGTGACGGAGAGGCATGTTTCGATTCATGTGTTTCACCACCACCACCGCCGCCGCCGCCACCATAAAATGACATCATGGCAAAATTGACACGGTGAGAAATTAGGTAAATATCACCTTGGGAATGATATGAACTTTCTGTTACCTTCAGGTATGGGTCAAATATCACCACTATTTTTTTAATAATTGATTTGGCATTAAATAACCCATGAAAGTTGATATATCTTTAAAACAAAGAAAACAAACTAAACCATATTCTTTCATACACAAGTTTTCGAACCTGAATCTCGAACACCCCAAAATACTGAATAATTTCAACAAAATTATATATGTATATATATATATATATATATTGTTAGGATGGTGCGGACACAGAATTAATATCTCCTTGGGAATGTCCAGCTTTATCCGATGTTTGGAGAGACAAGGGACTTACGGGCACCAAGCTCCATTTACTTATGTTGTACGGTGCTCTATCTCCGATATTGATTTAAATTTAATGTGTCGCAAGAAATTTGTTGTGTCATTTAGCTGAATGATACACAAAGAAGAAATAATACTTAATTTTTTTATACAGTACCTGTATCCGGTGTTAATGGATACATGCAAAAAAGACACAGTACAATAAGTTACAAACAATTAACAAGAGAATTTACAAGCAACGGAGGAGGGTTAAAATGCAGTAAATCTAAAACGAAGTAAGATCAGTCCGAATATTTATCAGCTTATTAAATCAACTGTATTTGTCGCACGCCCCACCAAACGGGCAAGTGTGACACAAGGCCTTTTTTACGATGGGTCCGGGGCGCAGGTCGGTATCTCGGCATTTCCCAAAATGCCTTGGGCCCCGTTGGCGTTCCCATAAAAACAGGCGCCACACGCACCAGGTGATAAGCTCAGCCCCTCCAAGGAGATAAGAGCCTGAGAAGACGGCCACCCGAAGCTCGAATAATGTCAGTCTTGGCTACGTGACGCGAATGCTTGACTTCCTCAGCTGACTACCGTCTTCAGAGACGTAACACACCCGACCAGATCCGTGCGGCTGATACCACGGCTGGCCAAAGTGTGCCCGATATTTGTCGCTGCCTCCCACCCGACACGACTTGACACAAGGTCAAAAGCCCGAAGGCCGATTAAAGTGGGGATAAAGGGAGGGGGAGGTCGGGAACGAGCCGAGACTCGAACCCTGCTGGTCTATGCTGCTCGTCAGCTCACTTAGTGCTATGTGAGCCTGATGAGGCAAGCAGTTTCACGAACCCAAATGTGGGTCCGGGCACGTATACCAGTTTACGGCTTAAACTAGACGCGCGGTTAAGTGCCATACATGGGTAACAAAGGAGGCAAAAGTGCAGCTCGCCCACCCGAGGGTAGCCTAGTCGAAACTAGATGCCTAAAAGGCCCCAAGTCTGCCATTGTTCCTTTTGCAGAGCCACGCTCCGGATTGGAGTCCAGACCAGGCTCTGGGGTGTCCTACGCATAGGACGTGCCCTGGCTAAAGTGTGCCCCACTTCTACTGGAACCAGCTTAATATATCAACCCTCAAAGTCTTATCGTAGGCTATTTATAGATATGAGCCAGTCCATTTGGGAGAGTGTTGAAGGGGTGTTTAGCTACTCGACAACAAAATTATAAAATACTGACAGTTAAGATGTAGAAGAAAATTTATATATATTGAACAAAGCTTTATGCATTGTTGATAGAATATATATGGGACATTCAATAAATAAACTGGGTTTCGCAATAAAATGAATAACATTTCACTCAAGAAAAATGTTTGCTTAATTTTTCAATTTAATCTCCACTTTCCCTTTTGTATTCCTTCATCTCTCTCTCAAAAAAAAAATTTCGGCATTTCGTGGTAAATAAAAAGGGAGTATGTATTTTTTAAAAAAGTGTTGTTGTCACTTACTCCCATGGCTATACATCACCGTGTTTAAAAACAAAAGCATAACTGTAAAGAAAACACAGCACAAAAAAATGTGAAAGTAGTAATTTACGAAGCTCTTTGCTGCGATGTAGCACAAGGCCAAATGAATGGGGCACCCAATGAGAATCGAACTCACTCGTGTAGGTTTGCTAGACTAGTTTGCTAACCATTACACTACCAGAGGTGCCCAATGTACATGTGAAAATACAATGAACGGGATTCCCTAACCTAGACGGGTCGACACGTATTTAAAATCATCCCATTACTTAAATGGTTTGTTTGGTCCCTGCTAGAAGATATTTAAATTTTCTTGAAAAGCTTGGAAGATACACTGGGGATAATTTTCACGTCGTCTTGATGGTTGTAGGGTACCATCAATTCTTTAGAACATTTGTACTCATATTGGATCAGAAATAATTTGAGTGAAATCTCTCCACCCACCCAAACATCATATTGAATCTCCGAGAACATCTGATTCTATTGACATGTAAGCGACGCCAGATTGCGATAATTATAAGCGCCGTATACAATCAATAATAAATAGTGTGCGAGAAAATTATTGAAAGCCCCGGTATTTTAGACATTCAAGGAATGCAGAAAATGATATGGAACACAAAATCATCCAAATTGATGAATTAAAGACGAAAGAAAAGAAATGAATTGGATGGAATGAAGAATGGTGAAATATTGCGTCTAAGCAGATCTGATAGAATTAGCCTTCCAAAAAGACCAGTGCAAGAAAATAAAGAATAAAATAAACAAATAAATAAATTAAAAAAATAAACGATATAAAATGAATAATTATTCGCGAGACAGTTTAATCAGACATTGATTCCAGTCCGTAGTTGAGTGAGAAAAAGAAAGGGAGTTTGAATGCAAATTAACAGCAAACTATGATTAAATATCTATATCTTGCTAATTAGTGTTGCTGGACAATAATTGTTAGGCTTAGTGTATGAGAAAAAAAAAATATTAAAGAGGTCGACAATCGTTCAGTGGTCTCGTCCGTCGCCAAACAGTTTTCCTGCCTGCTAATCGACCGTTACTAATACTTTTTGGTTAATTGAAAATTAAAACGGCCGATATCAGATTGATTTAATTAGAGGTTAGACATCGTAGAATTAAGAATGCTTGTTGATAGAGCCGGCAGTAATAGGGGCGGGAATAATTTGAGGGAATTGATGAGGCATGTGAATAATTTTCGAAAAGAACCAGTAGATATAAAAAGAAACATGAGTTTTTCACATCAGCGTTAGCTGATTGTTTTTCACTGGAGTTTGAGTGACAGCAAGTCTCCTCAAGTCTCCAGGACTCGTCTCAGGATTCTGGCCGTTCTTAGCAATGCTGTCGTTTGGATAGTCTCTATCCGTCCGCCAACTTCCAAGTCTTCCAGGCCTTTTAATAATCCTTTAGTTATTGTGCCTAACGCACCAATCACAATTGGCACAATCGTTACTTTCATGTTCCACAGCTTTTTCAATTCTCTAGCAAGGTCGAGGTACTTATCCTTCTTTTCACTTTCCTTCAGATTTATTGTGGTCCGCCGGAACAGCAAAGTCAACAATTTTGCAGATTCTCTTTTTTTTTTATTATTATTATAAGGTGTGGTCATCTGGCCGGGATTAGGTGATCCGTTTGTATATTAAAGTCCCATATGAGTTTATGCGAGTCATTTTCTAGGACAGGTATTGGGTTGTGCATATTATTATTATTATTATTATTATTATTATTATTATTATTATTATTATTATTATTATTTACTTCTTGAGAGATGTTCACATCAGTATCAGCTGATCTTTTTTCATGGAGTCTGAGTGACAGCAAGTCTTCAGGGGTCTTCTTTGTCTTCTGACCGTTCTCTGTAATGCTGTCATCTCGATAGTCTCTACCCGTCCGCCAACTTCCAAGTCTTCCAGGCCTTTTAATAATCCTTTAGTTATTGTGCCAAAAGCACCAATCACAATTAGTACACTCGTCACTTTCATGTTCCACAGCTTTTTCAATTCTCTGGCAAGGTTGAAGGACTTATTATTATTATTACTTACTCATAGTACTAGTTCACATCAGCATTAGCTGACGGTCTTTCACTGGAGTTTGAGTGACAGCAAGTCTCTCTAAGTCTCCAGGACTCTTCTCAGCATTCTTGCCGTTTTCAATAATGCTGTCGTTTGGATGGTCTCCACTCGGCCGCCAACTTCTAAGTCTTCCAACCCCTTTAATTGGTTACTGTGCCAAAAGCACCTATCACAATGGCTATAATTGTCACCTTCATGTTCCATAGTTTTTATCGATTCCCTAGCAAGGTCGAAGTACTTACAATTTTTAAAAAAATGTTCTTTCAGTTTTCAGGTCTCTGTATTATTATTCTCCTTCACATCAGTTTTAGCTGATGGTTATCCACTCGGGTTTGAGTGACAGCAAGTTTCCTCACGTCGATCCCAACAATGCTGTTGTGTGGACAGTCTCCACAAGTCCCGTTGTTATTTCCAAGTCTTCAAGTCCTATTACCAATCTTTTGGCGAATGTACCAAGAGAACGAATTACAATTGGTATGATCGTCACTTTCAGGTTCCACAGTTTGTCAATTCCCTAAGAAGGTCGTGGTACTTATCACTTTTTTCACATTCTTTAAATTTTACTCTGTCTTAGATTCTGCAAGTTATCTCTTTTTTGTTGATTATTGTAAGGTCTGGTCGAGATGGGGTGATCGGTTTGTATCTCAAAATCTCAGATGAGTTTGTGCATCACATTCTGCGGGACAGATTCTGGGTTGTTCATATACCATTTGTTCGTATGGTCAAATTTCAATTTCTCGCACAATTCCCTGGGGATTACCTTCCCAACCCATTCGTTCCAAGTCTTATACCCTTTCTTTGCTGATTTTCTGCATTCGCTTATTATGTGATTGATCGTTTAGTCTCTATCACCACATAACCTACATCTATTGTTTTGTTGTGTCTTATCTATTCTCGCTTTGATAGGGCTAGTTTTTATGGAGTTGTTTTGTGCTGCCGTTTGAAGAGATTCAGTTTCTCTCTTAAGGTTTCCTTTTCTTAGCCACGCCCACATTTTCTCTCGTGAGATGTCGCTTGTTAGTCTTATAAAACGTCCATCGAATTGTTTTTCTTCCCACCTTTGTTTTCTGGTTATTGTCGTTTTGCTGATCCTTGTGTCGTTAGTATTGTTTCTGTAATCAGTTCTCCGTGTTTTTGTAATTAGTCTTCGAGTCGTTGTTATCGATGTGTCAATGTTCTCTTTCATTCTGGCAAGTCAGTCCTCTTCTTCCCTCTCTTCTTGACACATATAGTCTGTCAACGTCATCTCTGGGATGCAAATGCCTTACGCATGGTCATTAGATTTCTTTTTCTCTAGTTCATTTGTTTGAGTTCTTCTCTGTTTCACTTCAAGAATGTTACAAAGTGTATGTTACCTAGGGACAGTTCAGGTGTTTATCCCTTTGACAAGGTTCCTGCTATAGAGTTTTGATCGAGTACTTTTCAGGGTCTTCTGAGATACTCTTTTTAGTTTTTTCTTTCATTTCCACTTTTTTGATGGTGTCAGCTTCCACTATTCCCAAGTATCTGTAGGTTTCCTTTCCGACAAGCTTTCGGATGACTACTTGATTTGGTTGTTCGACTCCTTGTTATATTTTGACCTTCGGTCCGAGCAAAATGCCATTCAAGGTGATGCACCGGAAGGAAGTGACACATTCCAATGGCAGTTAGCAGAGGAAATCGCGTAGGCGGAAATTGGCTAACAAAATGGGACAAGCTAAAAAATCCCATGATACTCTCATAGACTGACGCACCGGAAGAGAGTGACCTCTGAACTGCATGACAGTTGTTTCGGCTTGATGACGATTAAACATTCGATTTCAAAGATCGAGTGGGCGTCGAATGATTATATAACTCAGTTGAGTTCGACGAGCCAGTTGAGTTGCAGGCAGTTGAGTTGAAGATCGGACGGAGTTGTATACGAGATGAGGTAGGGAAAGCCACATCAGGCCGAAGGAGCCTTTGGGCCCTGATGAGTTGAGGTCCGGAGAAGATGCTGATAAGATGCCGTAAAGAAAGCCATCACCCAGCAGAGTGGCCTCTGGGCTTCCGGTTGAGCAGCCCTGGAGAACTAGAAAGACACAACGTTGACGGCAATAAGAAAGAGGGGTCAAAATGTTGCAGTTATGTTCGATCTCCAACTCCCTCTTACACGCAAACCTTGAGTAACCCTTTTCGAACCCTTGCAATAAAGTGAGAGGTAAATATTTTGTTGAAGAAGTCTTCCTGCGTGCGTTTTTATCATTGCGTCGGTATGTATCCAGTATATATATGTATATTTCTGCATGAATCAGCAGATGACAATACAAGATCCTTCCATCATGTGTCGTTTGCCACTTTTCATTACTAGCATGCCACATTTTCTATGCCAAATTCCATTCCTGTATCTTGATTGTATATTCTCACAGTTTTGATTTGGTTGTTCGACTCCTTCCGTCATGTGTCGTTTGCCACTTCTCATGACTAGCATGCCACATTTTTCTATACCAAATTCCATTCCTGTATCTTGATTGTATATTCTCACAGTTTTGATTTGGTTGTTCGACTCCTTCCGTCATGTGTCGTTTGCCACTTCTCATTACTAGCATGCCACATTTTTCTATGCCAAATTCCATTCCTTTATCTTGATTGTATATTCTCACAGTTTGTATCAGAACTTCCAATTCTTTTTCGTTTTGGGCAAAAAGTTTGTTTTCGTCCATGTACATTGAGTGGCTGATCGTCTCCTGCGATTTTCTGAGTTTATATCCGGCTGTGCATTTCCTATGGATGTGCTTGAGTGGCATCATGGCTATCACATATAGTAATGATGATAGTGCATCTCCCTGGAATATGCCTCTTAGGATCATTAACTCTGCTTAGCTCTTTCCTCCAACTATAAATTCTACCCTCCAGGTTTTCATGATCTTCTCGATAAACGCTTCGACTGTGTCGGGTCTTTTAACATTTTAAAGAAAGTCTAGTGTCCAGTTTTGGGGTAGCACATCGGAAGTTTTTTTGTAGTCAATCCAGAACATAGCTAGATTTTTCCTCTCGTTTTACACTCGATTAAGATGTGTTGATCTATATATAAAAGGTCTCGGTGCCTCTGGTTCTCTTGCAGCATTCATTCTGTTCCTTGAGGAAGATGCTGCCGCTTATCATTTAGTAGATCTTCTTCCTAATTTGTGCCGATAGTATTTTCCACATCATCGGCAGGCACGTTATGAGGTTATAGTTGTTTAGGGCAATTCCTTTGCAGTGGTCATTTTGGATGAGAGGGGTCTTCCCAAGGGTTATTCGTTCGGGTATCTCAGTTTTCTGTACGCATTTATTCATTTCGATAGCAAATCTGTAGTGTACGGAGGTGAATTTCTTAAACCAAATTCCGTGTATCATCAAGGCCAGGGGTTTTCTAGTTTGATATCTTTTTAAGCGTTGCCTTGAACCCGTCGGGGGTGCTGGTGGAAGGTTCCCCTGAGGGCCTTCAAATATTCGCAACTCTCTTTCCTTGTTGTTTATCCATTCGGCATTTTTGTTATGAACTTTCCTTTCCCATATTTTGCTCCAAAATCTTTTTGGCTTCTCTCGCACTCGGTTCTTGATATGGCTTTGCCTATTCTTCCAATAATTGCTAGTAGAATTTTTTTCGTTGTTTTAGAACGTTCTGTTTTGTCTCTATTTTTTTTTTTTTTTGTCTTGTCTCGGTATCTTTTCTGTCTTCCTTCTTTCGCCAATATTATTATTATTATTATTTTACTCAATTGGGAAATTTTCACACCAACGTTAGCGGGTAGTTTTTCCACTGAACTCTGAGTGACAGCAAGTGTCGTCAAGACTCCAGGACTCTTCTCAGTATTATGGCCGTTCTCAGCAATGCTGTAGTTTGGGTGGTCTCCACTCGTCCTCTTATTCTGAAGACCTTCAGTCCCTGTACCAATCCATTGTTGACTCTACCGAGCGCACTAATTACAATTGGTATCATTGTTACCACCATATTCCATAGTTTTTGCAGCTTTCTTGCAAGGTCCACGTACTTATCTTTCTTTTCGCTTTCTTTTAGTTTTATCTTGTGGTCGACCGGAACGGATAAGTCCATTATAAGGCAAGTTCTCTTTTTTGCTGTTAACTATAACAAGGTATGAAGTCCAGCCGAGATTAGTTGATATGTTTTTATTTCAAAATCCCAGAAAACTTTGTACATCTCATTTTCCTGGACGGATTCTTGGTTGTGTATATACTATTTGTTCCTAGAGTCAAATTTAAACTTCTTGCACAATTCCCAGTGGATCACTTTTCCCACCCAGTTGTGTATACTCTTATACTTTTTCTATGTAGGTTTGCTGCATTCCCTTATATGATTGATCGTTTCGTTTCTATCACATTATCATTATTTGAGACTTTTTCACATCAGGGATCAGTCCAGTTTTAATTGATGTTTTTTTACTGGAATCTGAGATGCAGCAAATTTCCTCGGTTCCCCAAGACACTTAAACATCTTAGAGGATTTTAAGAGTGCTAAGGTCTAGATGGTTTGAATTATTTTTCTAATCACCCGTTCATACTGTGTATCTTCCTGGTTCTTGTGGATTGTCACATTCATGTGTACCATAGGCATGATTTGGCTACGTGTGAAACATACATAGAATGTTCATAATGTTCATAAACTTTTATAACATATATATATAACATATACATGGAACATAGGAATCTTGAAACACGAAAAACACTTACGACTTCTTAGTTCAGGTACGAAGCTTTTTATTACCTTTGAGTTTAAATGTTCTTTGACATAAGGAGAGAGATACAAATTCTTTCTATTCTGGCTTTTCCATCTGCCCCCCCCCCATCTTGTGCGGCACCCTCCACAAAGGCCACTGGCATGGCATAGGCGAGCAAGCGAAAGCCAAACGTCTTCTCCCGAGGCAGGACTCAGCTAAACTAACTGACTTTTTCACAATCCCCAAAATCCTCTGCGCGCTTCCGGTGAGTGACGTCACCCGCACTCTGTAGCCCCGTTTTCCATCTGGGCTATTGTGACATCTCTGAGTAACACGTCCACTCTGTGCGCACGCGCGTGAACACCTGCGTTAATGTTACACCTAAGTAACCCATGCACTGAGCCGAAAGGTTTTCAGCCTAACTAAACCCAAAGGCAAAAAACGAAACCCCTCGGCCATTATATTACACATGTTCTGGATAATTTATACCGCTCTGGCAAGATCCTTGTATTTGCTCAGCTGTTTAACTTTTCTCCACTTTCTCTCAAAGGTCTGCCTAATACAGCTAAATACTATAGATTAGAATTTTTTCTTCTTCTAGCTAATTAACACAATGTCCGGTATTCTACCATGGACGGGGTGATCCGTTAGTATCGCAATGTCCCAGAGAATGATATACATTTCATTTTCAAGGAGAGATTATGGTCACTGCATTGACCTTCTTTTATTTTATACCAATTTAATATCAGTTTTTTTCTGAATTCTTGAAGAGTTGGCTGGGGCTGTAGAATAAACTGACTGCTTCTCTGCTGAGGAAGTAAGACCACCCATCAACTAGTGACACTAAACAATCTGATGCTGAGGTTTCAGTAATGTTGGAGCTTTGGGAAATGTGGAAAACTCCTTCATTGATATCACTGCTAGGTTCACTCTAGCACGGTGTGGTAGCAGCTGCTAGGGTCCTATCTATGGGTCTAACAGAACTGAACTGTGTACTTGTGCTTAAATGAAATAGAACTGCTTTGACATTTAAGCTGCAAACTTCATTTAAACTGTATACATATGCTAACATGAATTAGTTGAAATAGAACTGTTTTGACATTTAAACTGGGTACTTATGGTAAACTGAATTGTTTCAAATAGAACTGCTTTTAACACACAACCGTATGTAGGCTAATATATGTTGCTTCAAATGAAACAGTTTTAACATTTACCGTTGTGTAAACAAAAGCTTATGCTAAACTGAAATGTTTGAAATAAAACTGTTTGACTAAACTGAATAGCATGAAATAGAATTTTTTTTGACAGTGAAATTGTACTTATATTAAACTGAATTGTTTGAAATAGAGCTGTTTATTTATATAAAAATTGATTTGGCATGAAATAACAATATGGATATGCCATAACCGCCCCCACCCACCAAAAAAAAAACGCGAAAAAACTTTCATAATTCTCTGCAGATCATCTTCCCAACACTCTTCTTCTTGTTCTCGTATATCATTTGTCCTGATTTACTGAATTCACTTATGATCTTATAAACCGTTTTGTCATTCAACATATAATCTACACTTGCTATCTTTCCTCCGAATTATAAATTTTTATTTTGGCATAATTCGTTTTCATGTCATTAAATTCTGTCATGTCATTAATTTTTTTTTCATCCTTTGAGAGTTTTTCCTACAAGCATATGCCACTGGAATGTGAGAAACAGCAAGTCTCCAGGACTCTTTTCAGTATTCTAATCATCCTCTAATGTTCTAGTCCTCCGGTCCCCGTACAAATCACCAGCACCGTGCGCGCTAATTACAATTGCTATCACCACCAGTTTTATATTCCATATTTTTTCTTTGTTCTAGTAATTTCTGAGTATTTCTCTCTCTTATCGCCTATCTTCAGTTTTATCCTATTCTCAGTCGGAATGGTAAAGTCCTCTATTCGACAGGATTCCTTTTTTCTGTTGACTATCTCTTTTGTCTGGACATCTGGCCGAGACTAGATGAACCGTTTGTTTCTCGAAATCCTAGTAAACTTTGTGCATCTCATATTTCTTCCAATTTTTGCTTTTTTGTTATTTTTCTTCTGTTTAGCTTGTGCTGTATGTATTGTTTCTGGTCTCCGTAATCAGGTTTTCTCTGCATTTTTCATGTAGTCTTTAAGTCGTTGAATCGATGCATCGACTTTGTCTCTCGGAAAATAGGAGATAGATTTTACGTAAATGACATTAACGAATAAGTACATCGTGACAATTTGTAATTTTTAGCAATATTGTTAAAATCGTCAAATGAAAAGGATAATATAAATTCCAATAGAATTTCCACCTAAAATCTAAAAAGGTTAAGTGGCATGAAGGTAAGAGAGATACAAATTGTATTCGAAGGCCTTAAAACAAAACCAAAGTTCCTAGAAGCAAGACTAGAGGAAATGGAAATCCGTGAACGAAATGAGACTATGAAAGACCATAGCACTATCGAGGTGGGACAGAATGCTGAAAATAGTCCTTGAAGCTGAGGATAACTGTTTTCACTTGATTTTCAATAAAAACTAGTAATTGCAACTGCTGTGAAAATCACAAAATAGATAAGCCGAAATAGATAAGCCACAGTAATTTAGTAAATATAGGTTATGTGGTGATAGAAACTAAACAATCAATCATATAATAACCGAATGATGATTAAGAAAGGGAAACCTTAAGAGAGAAACTGAATCTCTTCTGATAACAGCACATAACAATACCTTAAGAGGAGAAAAATAAGGACAACAACAACAGCAATAATAATGATAATAATGATAATAATAAAAAAGAGAACTTGCAAAATTGTGGATTTTCCAGTCCCGGCTGAAAACGGAATAAACGTGAAATTGTGAATTGAAGGATAAGTACCTTGACCTTGATTAGGAATTGAAAAACTATGGAACATGAACGTGACACTTATACCAATTTTTTATTGTGCTTTTGGTACAATAACTATAGAATTATAATAATAATAATACTATATTTAATAATAATTAACAAAAAAAAGAGAACTTGTAAAATTGTCGACTTTTGCCGTCCCAACTGACCACAGAATAAAATTGAAAGAATGTGAAAAGAAGGATAAGTACCTCGACCTTGCTAGGGAATTGAAAAAAACTGTGAAACATGCTGGTGACAATTATACCAATTGTAATTAGTGCGTTTGGAACAGTAACTAAAGGATTGCTAAAGGGACTAGAGGACTTGGAAGTTGGCGGACGAGTGGAGACCATCCAAATTGCTACATTATTGAGAAAAGCCAGAATACTCAGAAGAGTCATGGGGACTTGAGGAGATTTGTTGTCACTTAAACTCCAGTGAAAGATCATCAGCTAAAACTGATGTGAAAAACTCTAATGCGTAAATAATAATAATAATAATAATAATAATAATAATAATAATAATAATAATATGTCCCGGTGGACCACAGAATAAATCTGAAGGAAAGTGAAAAGAAGGATAAGTACCTCGATCTTGCTAGAGAATTGAAAAAGCTGTGGAACATGAAAGTAACGATTGTGCCAATTGTGATTGGTGCGTTAGACACAGTAACTAAAGGATTATTTAAGGGCCTGGAGGACTTGGAAGTTAGCGGACGGGTAGAGACTATCCAAACGACAGCATTGCTGAGGATGGCCAGAATACAGAGACGAGTCCTAGAGACTTGAGGAAACTTGCTGTCACTCAAACTCCAGTGAAAAACCATCAGCTAATACTGATGCGAAAAACTCTAGAGTAAATAATAATAATAATAATAATAATAACAAGAAGAACAAGAAGAACAAGAACAAGAACAAGAAGAACAAGAACAAGAAACTTGATGTTATTGGAAGAGTCTATGTTGCTGAAATCTCATCAAAAGAATTAACATCTGAGCAGTACAACCATCGCATACGACACACTGGACTATTCTTAAAAAGAGAAGAACTTCAGAAACTGGACAAGAGAACTAGAAACCTAATGACCATGCATAAAGCATTACATCTTACAGATGACATAGACATAGACAGACTATATGTGTGAAGAAAAGAAGGAGGAAGAGAACTTACCAGCATTGAAGTAAATGTTGATACATCTATAAGACGACTCAAAGACTACATAAAAAGCAAAGAAAAACTGATTACAGTGACCAGAAATAGCAGAAACAAGACAAGGATCAACGGAACAGTAATAACTTGAAAACAAAAATGGGAAAAAAACAACTGTATAGATATTTCAAGCGACAAACAAGCAAAATATTACGCCAGAAAAATTGGACATGGCTAAGAAAGAGAAACATTAAGAGAGAAACTGAATCTCTTCTGATAACAGCACATAACAACACCTTAAGGACAAAATATGTTAAAGCCCAAATAGATAAGCCACAGTAATTTAGTAAATATAGGTTATGTGGTGATAGAAACTAAACAATCAATCATATAATAACTGAATGATGATTAAGAAAGGGAAACCTTAAGAGAGAAAATGAATCTCTTCTAATAACAGAACAAAAGAAAGTCACAATGACAAAATATGTTCAAACCAAGATAAGATAAGACACAATAAGATGGCAAATATAGGTTATGTCTTTATAGAGACGAAACGATCCATCCCATAATGAGCAAAATCTGCAAATTAGCGTAAAAGTATAAGAATAGACACGGCTGTTTAGTGAATGTGATCCACTTGGAAGTGAGCAAGAAATTTCAATTTGACCAAGCCGTATATGTGTAATATACCCATGATACAGATATGTGAAACGTACATAGAATATTCATAATTTATATACATAGGACATAGGAATCCCGAAACACAAAAAACATTTACGACTTCTTAGTTCAGGTACGAAACTTTTTATAACCTTTGAGTTAAAAGGTTTTTCGACATAAGGAGAGAGATACCATCTTTCTATACTGACTTTTCCATCTGACCCAAACTACGTGCGCACCCGACACAAGGCCTCGGCGAGCGAGCGAAGGTCAACCGTCTTCTTCCGAGCCAGGAACTCAACTAACTCACTTTTTTCAAAATCCCCAAAATTCTCCGTGCGCGCTTCCGGTGCATGATGTCATTCACATCTCCTGGTCAAATTTTCTATCTGGGATTTTTATTTTGACATCTCTGAATGACACATCCTCCCCACACGCGCGTCAACACCGGCGCTCAAATTTGCACCTAACCCATGCGCTGAGCCAAAAGGTTCTCAGCCTAACTAAACCGAAAGGCAAGATATATAAAACGAAATCCCTCGGCCATTATATTACATATGTAGAACCCGGAATCCGTCTTGGAGAATAAGACAAGCAAAGTTCAGTGAGATTTTGAGATAAAAACCGGTCACCTAATCTCGGCAAGAAGACCAGACATAGTCCAAAAAAAAAAAAAAAAACTGTCAAATAGTGGACTTGACGGTTCCGGCAAACCACAGAGTAAACTTAAAAGAAAGTGAAAAGACACTTGTATTTCTAGATTTTGCTTGAGAACGTAAAGAAAAAAAAACAATAGAACATAAAAATGGTGGTGATACCAGTCGTAACTAATGCACTTAGAACGATTCCGCGAAGATTGATAAAGGCGCTAAAAGACTAAGAAATCAGAGGATAATGAGAAACAATCCAAACTACAGCATTATTGAGAACAGCCAGAGTACTGAGAAGAGTCCTGGAGACTTGAGGAGACTTGCTGTCTCCCGAGCTTCAGTGAATGATCATCAGCTAAAACTGACGTGAAAAACTCTAATGGGTAACTATAATAATAATAGCAAATTTTATGGAAGTTTAAATATGAAAAATGATATAAATACAAACCAGGACCAGAACCTGTAACACTAGAAAAAACACTACTATTCTCAGGGGCTTTGCTATCTAAACTGATAGAAAATATTACGAACTATAAAAATGTCTTTTAATTCATATATGTGCTAAAATAACATTAGTACGATAATGATAAGTAAATACTCAGCCTATAAAAAAGAAATTGAAAAATGTAACGCCTTAAAATTACAACCATACCAGTAATAGTGGGAGCACTGGGTATGATCAAGAAAAGGAAAGATAAACTCATTCATAAATTACCTGCAAGTTATATGAAATAGAACCTATATGAAATACAAAATGAAAACTGCACTTTGCAGAACAGCTGCTCTCTTTAAGAACTATCAATGCAACGGATGTATGGCACAAAAAATGTCACAAAAACATATATGCCCGTGGTGTAATGGTTATCGTTGTAGGAAATGGACACGGCGACTCAAGTTCAAATCTTAGACCAAGCTAATTGCATTTCACATAGCACTAATACCCTTAGGAAAGGTATGAATCCAATAATTCTCCCTCCAGCTATGGGTAAATAGTAGGACAGACTGGGTTCTTCAGCCTTGTTGAGGCAACTAGTCTAGGAGAAGAAAAACTCTGAATTCAAACCTGTTAAACTCCGCTTAACAATTGACCTTGTGTCATATCCTGCATGAGCGGAGGGGTTGTTAAATAGGATAACAATTCCTTTTCCTATCCTTAGGTTTTGGGTAAAGATTTGTAAAGGACTTTAAGAAAGTGAAAGTGAAACTGAAAATTAAACATTAATAATGGAGTTTTAGCATTTGCATTCACCCCAACTTTTATCATTTCTCAAGTGAGATAATTACAAAAAGATAATTGCAGAGGAAGTCACCTATTTTTCTGTTCATTTATTTATTTGTAATTAATATAAATTCAATCAGTTGGAGGGGGTTGACAATTAGCTTAATTAACTTGTTCACATCAAATGGATAGTAGGTATCGATGGATACCTACAAGCTATCTGTGCACAGAGTAATGCAAGAAATCATTTTTACCATACTTACAAATGGTGGATATATAATAGAGAATGCTTTCTAGAAAGCGAGACGCAGAGGATTCTTTAAGAATTTGATAAAGAGATCACCAAATTCTGGTCAGAAGAGCAAACTTATTTTGTTCGTTTGTTTGGGTTTTATGGCGTATCAACCCTTGTAGGTTATTTGACGCCAAATCCATTTTTACACAAATAAACAGTTCTATTTAAAACAATTCAGTCTAGCATAGATACACAATTTGATTGTCAAAACATTTCTATTTCAAGCTGTTCAGTTTAGTCAAAAAGTTTTAGTTCAAAAATTCAGTTCAATATATGTATAGCGTTTTGTTTACTCTCAGTTAAATGTCAAAACTGTTCTATTTCAAACAATTCGCTTGATTATACAAAAACACTTCCATTGCAAACAATCCAGTTTAGTGTAAGTATGAAGAGTAAATGTCGAAGCAGTTCTATTTTGAATAATTCAGTTTATCCTAAGTGTGCTGTTTAAGTTAACTACGCAGTTTAAATGTCGAAAACAGTTCTATTTCAAGCAATTAGGTTTACCCTATGTACACAGTTTAGTTCTGGTTGATCCTTAGATAGGGCCCTATCAGGTGCTACCACCCCGGGCCAGAGTTGACCTGGGAGCGATGGCAATGAAGGGGTAATCCACATTCCCCAAAGCTCCACCATTACTGGAACTTACCATCAGATTGTTTAGGGTCATATCTAGGACACTCATTGAGATGTATTACCTCAAGAAGACTTAGTGTATATTAGGAAAAATAAAATATGTCATCTGGTGGATTTTACAAACGATTGAGAGAAAAGAAAAGAAAGTGGAAAGTTAAATAACTTCTTGGATCTTGCCAGGGAGCTGAAAAAAATGAGGGATGCCAATGTGACGCCGATACCAGTTGTTGTATGATCCCATGGAACTGTTCTTAAAAGTTTGAAAAAGAAACTCGAGATAACGAGAAAAATTGAGATAATCTACACTAGAGAGCTGTTAAGCACAGCCAGAATAATAAAAAGAGTCCTGGAGACCTCAGGAACCGTGCTGTAAATTAGACTTCAATTAAAAATCAAAACTAGCGTGAAAAACTCGTATAGAAAAAATAATAATAATGTGCAAAGAAGGATAAGTACCTCGACCTTGTTAGGGAATTGAAAAAACTATGAAACATGCAGGTGACGATTATATCAATTGTAATTGCTGAGTTGGAACAGAAAGTAAAGGATTATTAAAGGGAGTGGAAGACTTGGAAGTTGGCGGACGAGTGGAGACCATCCAAACTACTACAATATTGAGAACAGCCAGAATACTAAGAAGAGTCATGGAGACTTGCTGTCACTCAAACTCCAGTGAACGATATCAGCAGACACTGATGTGAAAAACCCTAATGAGTTAATAATAATAATAATAATAATAATAATAGAAATGGTAAGAAAAACAACAGTATGGACATTTCAAGAGACAAACAAGTGTTGCATAGTGACCTCCGACCCAGCCAAGCTGTCAAAATAGGAAATGCACCTGCGTAAATAACAGGTGCATCCGGTTGAAAGAATATCTGGATATGTCTTTGACTGTCGAGGGGTTGAACTGAGTACGAAATTGTGACGCTCACAGGAAGAAGAGTGGACGTCAAATTAGTATATAACCCCGGCGACAGAAAGTTCGAATCAGTTGGAGTTCAGACCAGTTGGAGAGAAAATGCTGGAATGAAGAATATGTCCCAGAGAGGCTGGGCCCCCAACCCCGGTTGAGTAGCCCAGGAGAACGGGAAAGAAACGCTGTTATGGCCATTCAAGTGGGGGTCAATATGTTGCAGTTCTGTTCAGCCTCCAACTCACCTCTCACCCAGTAAAACCTTTAGTAACCCTTTCGAACCCCTTCAAATTAGGTGAGAGGTATATTGTTCTAAAGAACTGTGTCGTTCGTCTCTGTTATTGTGTCGTCGTTATGATTCTGCATGCATATGTGTATGTATAGTTGTTCAGAGACCATCTAAAAAACGGCATTAACAAGAGGACAATAAGAGGACGATAAGAGACCATTTAAATAACATAATTAACAAGATCGGTGAGTTTACTGAGAAGAATCATGGAAACTCATCATTTGAACTCCGCTGAGAAACCATCGGCTAACGCTGATGTGAAATCTTTGAAAAGAGTAAAATAATAATGATAATAACATTTTATAACAATAATAAAACAGGAAAACAGACAAACTCACTAGAATAACACAAATTGTTTACAATACTTAGTAGTACCGTTGTAATTAGCGGGCTGATAAGTTGTTCATTACTTCATCACTGAGTTTGCCTTAAATACCGCCCATATAAATATGCAATGTAGTCAAATTTTTGAACTTACATTTTACGAAATCAGATTGGGCCACAACGCAACCGACAGAACCAAAAAGGTTTGTTGTGTGAACGTGTGAGAGTGCTGTAGATCATAGTACATTAACCAGATGATTCAAGAAATTTTGCTTGGATTGCAAAGATCGACGATTAACCAATGTCAAGTAGGCCTTCAATCGCGGATTCCAAGGCCGTTTTCCAAGCCATAAAAGCAAATCTAGCGAACAGTACTCGTAGAGAATCAGGTGAGCTCGGCATTACACAGTCTAATTTAATTTGTCCCATCATGCTCATCGGAGCAGTCGAATTAAAGTATAGAGACCTTCCAAACTACAGCATTGCTGAGATCGACCTGTATACCAAGAAGAGTCCTTGAGGTCTGAGGAGACTTGATGTCACTCAGATTCCAAGGAGAAACCATCGGCTAACCATATTTACCAACCCCTCCGTTCGGGCAGGATATGACACAAGGTCAATTTTTTTTAGGTTTGAATTCAGAGTTTTCCTTCTCCTAGACTAGTTGTCTCACCAAGGCTGAAGAACCTAATCTACCCTACTATTTACCCATAATTGGAGGGAGAATTATTGGATTCATACCTTTCCCAAGGGTATTAGTACTATGTAAAATGCAATCAGTCTCGTCCAGGATTTGAACTCGTGTCGCCGTGTCCATTTCCCTACGACGATAAGCATTACACCACAGGCACCTCCATCGGCTAACGCTGGTTTGAAAAACTCTCAAAAGAGTAAAATAACAATAATTATAATTTCAGTAAACCACAGCTAAAAAATTGAAAAGGGAGACAAATAACTTGACATTGCTTGAGAGATGAAAAACTATGTAGCATGAAGGTATCAGTGATACCAATTGTTATTGGTGCGAATAGAGACCATCCAAATGACTGCATTATTGAGTGAAGTGAGGAGATTCCTGGAGAAGACTTGCTGTCACTCAAACTCCAGTGGAAAACCATCGGCTAACGCTGATGTGAAAAACTCGAAAGCGAGTAAAATAATAATTATAACGTATTAAAATAGAGCTAAAATGCAGAAAAGGAGCGAATGTTCTACATTGTTAATAGCATATTAAAAAAAAAAAAAAAGCTTATCTACCACCATCCTCACCCCAAAAGAGAAGGAAATATTTTAGGAATATAAATCGGCTTAAAACTCAAAATATTTACGCAGCAGAAACATCACTTCGAGCTAAAAGAATCTGCAAAAACTCTTTTCACGTAAGAAGTGTGATATTTGTTAATATTTTTAATATAATTTTGCTGAAAATGTCCGTTTGAATTTCTATTTAAAACACATTCAAAAGTTTTGTTGTTATTTTTCTTTAATTTAAAAATATATTCGAAAGATTTTCTATTTAAAACAATTTTAGAAAGAACTTACAAGAACTGAATTTCTGTCACTCAGACTTTAGTAAAGCCTGCCACTTACCACTAATGAGAAAAATGACTAAGTATATAATTACACCGAAGCAATATAAGAGCAAGCACGACTTGATGGGGGAAATGATTCACTTAAAATTGTGCAAACGACAGAAGTTTGACCATACAGATAAATGTTTTATGTACAGCTAAAGATTTTCCCATGAAAGTGAGATTACATATTCTGAAATTTTGAGTTTGAAAAAAATCATTCTCTACAAATTAAAAGAGTAGATATAAATTTTCTTTATAAGAAAAAACAAAATAACCTGTTGATAAGTTGATAGTAACGTTCAGACAGTTCACAAAGTAAAAGTCAAAGAAAAAAGCATTGTTCAAGTATGTGGAATTTGCTAGTGAGTAGAAACGATTGTTTTGGGAAATGTAGGCGACAGTGATGCCATAAATAGTTAGAGCTCTTGGAACTGTTTCCAAGAACCTGGAAAAAGGACTGAGGGAGTAGTGATCAGTTAAAGAATCGAGATCATCCAGACCGTACACCGGCTAAAATTAGGTGAGACTGAATAACTTTCTCTCCTTTTAACTCCAGGAAAAAAGAACAAGTTTGAACGGGTGAGAAAAACTCAAAACGAATGAATGCAATACTTGTGTGTGTGTGTGGTGGTGTGTGTGCATGTGTGTGTGTGTGTGTGTGAGTATATATATATATATATATATATAAAAATTGATAACAAGGTAGTCCAAGTAGAAGGAAAGATTTATTAAGAAGCAAAGTCGAGACTATAGCGTTTCGGTTCAAGTGAACCACCATCAGGACTATGAGGGATGATATTAGTGATGTTAAACTTACGATGGATATGTAAAAGTGTAAAATATCAAAAAAACAAGGGAAAATTTGTATAACAAGAGAACAAGTTGGCTGTTTGTCATAAACGGCCAACTTTTTTCTTGTTATATAAATTTTCCCTAGGTTTTTTAAATATTTTCTAGTCTTTTGTTTTCACTCAGTTTAAATATCAAACTGTTCTATTTGAGCCATAGATAGGACCTTATCAGGTGCGACCATTACGGGGCAGAGTAAAACTGGGTGCGATGGCAATGAAGTGTACTCCGCATTCCCCAAATCTCAAGCATTACTTGGGCCTCACAATTAGACTGTTTATTATCATATGCAGGACACTCGCTGGAGGAGATCTTACCCTTCTGTGGAGATTCAGTCAGTGTATTCTACCCCTCCCACCGCCCAGATAGCTTGGCCAGAAGTATAAAAGCATGAATTTTAAATTAAAAAACAAAAAATCAAACGTTTGTTTCTTGCAGTCATCGTAGTACAATTGCTAAAGGCAGCAAATCGTTCGTTGTTTTGGAAAGAAATATCAAGAAAATTCGAAGTGAATTGAAAAGACGTTTTTCATTTAAAAAATTACGTTCAATTTCAACAAGTATAAAATTGACATAACAACATCTATTGAAACAATTATTTCACTAAAAAATTTCTTTCTAATGAGTACGTAAAATGTTATCCCGGAGAAAAAAAATTTCTTGGAATGTTTATGAATTTTGTATGTAAAATACATAATTCATAAACATTCCTAGAATTTTTTTTTTTCTCTGGGATAAAAAACAAATACAGTCTTCCATTCTTAAGGCATACATAAGGAACAACAAAAAATTAAAGGAACATTAAACACCAGAAAAGATTTATTTTCTTACTGGGAAGGGTAAAAAATTAAATACAAATTTCCTCCTTCTTCTGAAAAATAACCCTCACTTCAAGATATCTTACTTTCTCGGCATTTTTTTCCGGATCGAACAGTCTTCAAAAACTTTTTCCGTCCGTTCATTCGTAAATTCTGCTTTGCCAACAAAAATTCTCGTCTGTTTGTAATCATTTTTTTCTCCTCGTTCATTGGTTAACTTGACGGCTCAAGGGACGTAACTCCTGCTTTGTTTGTATTTAATTATTTTTTCCAACAAACGCAGTCTTAAACACACAAATAACTATTTTCTCTTCTTTTTTTCTATTCATAGATTTGTTGATTATTTTAACTTTTTCGTTTTAATAAGTTATGATATATGCTTTTTAAGTTCCTTTTGGGTGTTTAGTTGATTAAGAATTTTTAAAGCGGTTGTGTTTTCGCTTAGTTTTCATTTTCTTTTGTAGCGTTCGTTGAGTTCCGAAAAACGAATCCAACGTTTCGTCTCTGGTTAAAATGCATTCAAGACCTTCTTTAATATTTTCTTCTGTCTTTTGCAACTTTTTTCACCCAACTTTTAAGGTCAATAGAATGATTCTATTTACGCCAAATAAGGTCGTACATATAACATATTCGTTAAGATATCCTCCTCCTCTTCCTCCTCCTCCTCACAAAAACGCAAAAATGATATAAGATAAACAGTAGATACTTAAAATTCCAATTGAAGTAAAGTACGCGATATATTAGGATTAGCAAGATATTGTTGTGAACTGATTAAGGAAAGCTGGTGTGTTAATAATATCGTAACCTAGTTTCCCTAGTGATACGTGAAAACGTGTGTAGGAAAGGTTTCAACTAGCTCAGACTATGTTTTTCACTTTTGACGTGACGGACGCTAAATCAAGAAAAAAAAGGATAGATAATTAGCTTTTACTGTACTGATATAAAGATGTTTGGATTTCTATTCTAAATAGATCAATATTAATGTTTGACACGGAAATCTCGAACAAAAACTAGATAACAGTATCATCACCATGCTGTGCCGCGAACACGGGATTCCCAGACTCTACCTCCCTATTTGTCTCTATTGTCCATAACATTCGGCTGGCCCTCTAGACAACATCCTATTTCTGTACAGAACTGTTGTAGATAAGTTCCAGCCAGATATTCAACACATGCACGTCCGTGCGAAGGAGTCCACAGAAGAACGCTGCTTCTGAGCTCGCCCTTACTTCTCCAACAGTGGCCTGCATGTCTTTGTTGATTTGAATGGTTTTAGAGATGGGAGGTAGGTGACCGTATAGCTGTTTTCTTTTTAAATAATAGCATTTAATCAACATCTCCACATTTAATCACAAACGTCTCAAATTAGTACGCCATGTATCATACCTTGGTAGCAATATCCCATCGACAGAAAGCAGTGTCAACTTATTCATAGGAAAGTCATAGACTGCTATCGACAGGTTATTGACCATATGGATAAAACAGAATGATAATTCTTCCAAACTATAGCTGGGTTAGTACAATTGTATGGCTGCACAACCTAGACTTTAAGCAATTGGGTACAAAGCTACACGGGATCTACATAATAAAGCTGTGTGCAGCGTTTTTTAACAAATCCTTGAAACAGAATCTCACGAAGCAGCAGCAGCACGGTCACGTGTCTCTTATTTCAAGAAACATCTAAGAAAGACAAACAAGACAACCTGGGCAGCGTTGGCGCAGTAGTGACAAATTCATAAGCAACGATCTCCTGTGGTGTCTCATGCATGGATGCACCAATGTTAGCCGACCAGCAAAAACCCACATTCATCAACTCCCTGCAGACATTGGATGCTAGCTTGAAAATCTGCCAAGAGCGATGGAAGAGAAGTGAATTCGTGCTATCAGCGCATCTTGAAGATAATGATTTTAAACTATGGAATCCTTGAAAATCAAAAGAAAAAAAAATGAAATAGGTCGAGAAAGATGATCAATAAATTGCAACAATTTTTTTTAAATATTTAATATATCTGTAATTTTTTAAAATTCAAATAGCACACTCGATACTATGAAGTCATCTTATCACTTGAAAAGCCGTAATTAGAGCATCGTTTTAGATTTGTATCGCCCTGAAAATGTTAAAACGACGATGCAGAGTGTTAGAAGTTGAGAAGGCATCGTAAGAAGTGTGATATCGGCTTTTAAGTGAACCAAGGTGTTGCCGCTATCAGACACCTTTGCGAAAGCCACGTTACCAGACCTACATCTTTTTTCTTTCGTCCTTTTTTACTACTTCTTAACACAAATGGAACCGTGTTTGTTTCTCCCTCACAGTAGTTAAAATAGGTGCATCAAATTGTAGCATATTCATTTTCTCAATTTATATTGAAGGTTTATGATCCCTTAATTAACATAGTTGGACATGCAAGTTGTTTTCGGAAAAAAATGGTTGCAACATGTTGCAGAAAACATTTAATTTAAGAAAAAAGTTATTTTAATATTTTTCTACACATTAACATAATAATAAAAAATGCACATCTTAGCAAGAGATTGATATGGCAAAGGGCTTTGAATTTGGGAATAAGTCAATTTCCAAGGCAGTTTGCCAATCCTAATGGAAACAGTGTGCGTCAGTGTCACACTCACCTGATCATTATAATTTATCAGCGGGGATAATTTTAAATACAAATTATATAGATCTTCCAATTATTTATTTATTTACTATCTTGCAAGTTTTCCCAGTCGGCTGGGGCTGTAGAATAAACCGACTGCACCTTTGCAGAGGGGTAAGCCTCCACCTCCACCCCAATGAGTGTCCTAGATCTGACACTAAACAACCTGATGGTGAGGTTCCAGAGATGCCATGGTTTTCGGGAATGCGAAACACCCCTTTATTTCCATTGCTCCCAGGTCCATTCTGGCCTGGCGTGGTAGCACCTGAGAGGGTCTTATCTATGGGTTAAATAGAACTAGCGGTGTACTAATGCTAAAATGAATTGTTTGTTTAAACTGAATAGTTTGAAATAGAAAGGTTTTTGACAATTAAACCGTACTTATATTTAAACTGCCTGCTTATGCTAAACTGAATTGTTTGAAATGGAACAGTTTTTGAAAATGTACTTAATCTAAACTAACTGAATTTTTTAATATAGAACTGTTTTGACATTTAACTGTTTGAAAAAAAATCTGTACTTATACTAAACTGAATTAGCTGAATTAGAACTGCTTGACTATACAGAACAACGTGAAGTAGAAATGTTTTTCACAATTAAACTGTACTTACATTTAAACTGTGTACTCATGCTAAACTGAATTGTTTGAAATTGAACTGATTGTCAGCACAAAAATGGATTTGGCGTTAAATAATCTACGAAGGTTGATATGCCGTAAAACCCAAACAACCGACTAACCTAACTTGCAAGTGGGTAAGAATAAAGAGCCGTCGGTAGGGCAACGATTATCTTCGTTGGAATTGAATGGGGTTACCCGAATTCAATAACTGAAGGAGATTGCTTGCAATTCTCATCAAGCTATAACACCTGGGAAAAGGTATGAACCCAAATTTCCCACCCCAATCTCTGGGTAAAATATTACGAGAGACTTTGAAGAACTGGAGAGATACACAACATAAGCAACACGTCTATGACTAAACCAGGTTTCAGAACCAGTGAGAAGTATGAATAGAGTGTGAAAAGGGTATGAACAGAGTATTAATAGGGTGTGATTTGCTATTAAAGTTTATCGCCTTAAGCAAGCATTCCTAAAATATCATCATCATCATCATCATGTCCTGCCACTGGCACGGATATCCCTGACACTTTCTCGCCACTTCTCCTCATCGTTCATCGCCTCTGGCTACTTCCCGTATCCTCACAGAGCTGTTGTATGTATGTTCGAGCTAGTCGTCCTGCTTTTGTTTGGCCATATGCGGGGGTCCATGGGAGTACATCACTTATGAGCTCGTCTTTGCTTCTCCAGCAGTGTCCTGCATGTCTGGTTCGTCTAACTTAGATAGTTTTCGTAATGGGGGGCAGGTGGCCGTATAGTTGGTGCCTTGTGGGGTGATGCCGCCTGGACTTGTTCAATATTGCTCGCAACATTCTTGTGTAATTGCCGTCTAGCTTCTTCTCCAGCCGTTTAGTTAGCGTCTAAGTAGTGCATCCATATAGCAGTATCGATACGACCGCAGCCTGGAAGAAACTTGATTTAGAAGGGGAATATATGGAGAAGCATCCTTTTTGTCATATTTCTTGGGCCTTCTTTTCTTGGTTTTGCCGAGAATTTATCAGCACCTTTTCAATAATCAAAATATAAGTTATTCAGACAAAAGAAATAGCAATCATTACTTTGCAAACTAATACTAGGCGAATGAAATAATATCGAATCTGTAATTGTCTATAACAAGACATAGACAAACAAAGAATGGAATCTTAATTTTCTTCAGAATAGTCCGTTTGATATTCAGCGTACTTAATCCAGTGAGTTTCCATTGGGTGAAGCACTTCCGAAACTATTGTTTTGATATGGTTCAAAGCTGTGTATGTTGCATATATAGGTCCGAAAATACGACCAAGATATGAATACGTGAAATAGACATACTCATACGGATACGGAAAACGTTTACAAATGTTCATAAACATATAGGAATCCGAAAAACACGAAATTGGTTCAGGTACGAAACTTTTTTTTACCTTTTTGAGTTTAAGGTTTTTCGATATGAGGAGAGAGACACAATTTCTTCAACAAACGCGTGGCACATTTCGTAGATCCCGACTGGTCTCTCTCTCTCTCTATATATATATATATGTATATATCAATCTGCAAGCTGGCCCTCAGCCTGGCCTTCTGTCACCAACTTACTCAACTATCACCTTTATCTGCTTATATTCTTTCATAACGCCAACTTGCTTTCGCTTCTTCTACTTCCGCTTATTTACATAGGTGCATCTCTTGATTGACGGCTCGGTCAAGGGTCAATATATAACAAACTAAACCAAACACAACCAATGAACATTAATTGACTTGTGGTTTTTCCTTGGTTTGGTCTAGAAAAATACGCCCTTAATTTAGATAATTTAAACTAATTTGTTAGTTGTATATTTCAAGAAACCAGACTGTTCAACTAATACACAATTTCTTATAGGAACGAGAACTAATAAATCATCATCATCATCATCATATCGTGCTGGCAGCACGAATATCCCTGACCCTCTCTCGCCACTCCTCCCTATCGTTCATCGCCCTAGGTAGGTCTTCAGGACAACAACCTGTATCCTCACATAGCTGCTGAATGTACGTTCGTGCTGGTCGTCCTGCTTTTGCGCGGCCGTGTGTGGGGATCCATAAGGGTACATCTCTTATGAGTTCATCTCTGCTTCTCCAGCAGTGTCCTGCATGTCTGGTTCGCCTAACTTGAATAGTTTTCGTGATAGGGGGCAGGTGGCCGTACAGTTGGTGTCTTGTGGGGTGTTGCTGCCAGGACTTGTTGAGGATTGCACGCAGCATTCTTGTGTAATTGCCATCTAGTTTCTTCTCCAGCCGTTTTGTTAGCGTCCATGTAGTGCATCCATATAGCAGTATCGATGTGACCGCTGCCTGGAAGAAACTGCGTTTCATTTTATCGGTTAGGTCTGATTTCCATATAGTCGATAGCCTATTGATAGCTGTCCATGCTTTCGTTAACCTCGTTTCGATGTCCTTTTCGGTTGATTCGACGCTGCTTCCTAGGTACGTGAATTTGTCTACTAGTTTAAGAGGGGTTCCTTCTAGAGTGGAGATGTCCCCCGTTTGGTTATAGCACATATATTCCGTTTTGTGTGCATTAACATGGAGGCCTATGCTTGCTGCTGCTCGTTCCAGGCTATGCAGAAGTGTTTCGGCTTGGTCAGGTGTATTTGCCAGTATCGCTATGTCATCGGCGTAGTCGGCGTCGGTAATTGTTGTTGCGGGGTATCTTCTGCTTCTTTTCTTCGTCAGTTCGAAGCCTTTCTCTTTGATTTTAAATAGAAGCACTGAATTCTTTCTCCCTCCTAACAACATTCACAAAGTGATATCGTTTTCTTTTTTTTTTATTACTTTATCTTATAAAAATCACTGAAATATAATTCCACAAAAACTTAAATCAAGAGGCATCTTTCCAGAGTCGTTATGATTGTACACGACAGGCAAAAAGTTTGATACCCATGCGCTTTTCTTTAGGAAAAATATTTAAAATTGGATATATTGGTAATTTGTGTAAGCAAAGATAAAATTTTAATATCTCAAGGGTATTTGCTTTTATTTTGGCAAAACATATGCAATAATCATTTTTGGTGCTCCCAGTATGTTTTTTTACAGTGTACAGGACTTTTATAATGAATTTTTTGAGATTTTTATCATCATTTATATCATCATTTTAACAGGGGTAATATTTTCGATTAGGTTTTTCTTGCATAAAATAAATGAGATATTTTCATGTCTGTGGTAGGAATGGAACATATAATTATCAATATAATCAGAGAAAATGGATCAATGAGTGGGGTTTGCTAAGAGTAACAGAGAATTGCATCAGTGGCACAAAATGCCACTACACTATAAAGTACAAGGGTCTTGTGCTCAGTTGTAAATGGAAATAATTATTTGTGCCAAAGAGGCATAGAATCATTTGGTACCGGTGGGTACAACAAATTGATATAAATATCTATCAATTTTGGTACTCGAGATATTTTTCTGTCAATATTTGTATCAAATAGTGTGTTCCATATTTAGAAAGCTTTAACTTTTTGGTAGTTTTTTTTTTTTTGCGAAATTTCCACAAGCCACGAGGAATGCTGACTCTTCTTGACTGGTCTTCCCTCACTGCTCCAGGACCCTATCTCATGCCGACTGGTCTCTTCTGCTGTCCGGTGTCGACTACTACTCTGCGTCTCCCTTCACGAACTCCTTCTCTGGGCGGCGTTCCCTTGGCCACTTCTGGTCGCGTCGAGATCTCGAGCTCAGGCCTTTGTTTGGTTTCGCACCAAAACAAACAAAAAGATTGTCTACTTGGCGCAACCTACATCATAGTGTCACAGGAGAATAACATTCTTTGGATAAAATTTCATTTTCGGCCCTCACTTCAATGCTTAGTTTCTTTGCTTTTGGTATCATTTTTACATTAATTTGATTTTTTTAAAAATACATTTAACAAAGAACTTCAAAGATATAGTTGTGATGACACAATTTTAACTTCTTCAAACAGAAATAGTCATCATTTGGCCAAATTGAGTGTTTCTTGTAAAACAGCAACCGGTGTTGCAATATTAGTCAGTGCTGAGTTAAGAATCAAAACCTGTAGGAATATTTGATTTTATTGAAAATGTTGGTAATCACGAAACGTCTACGAAGGAGTGAATGGTGAAAACAAATTGTTTCTTATACCAAATAGACATGATTGAGAAAAATGTATTGTGAATATAAGAGTCCAAATTATAATTTTTTGATAATGAGATGCAAGAAGAAATCCTTATACGAGAAAAAAATCCTAAGAATAAAAGTAAATAGACGGCAATTACAAGAATCTTATCTTTTTCTTTAAATAACATACAAAAATATCTCATTTTAAGGTTGTTTATACGAAATGCAGAGTGACCCTGAAGTTTTTGATTGTCTGTATCATAGATCTAAATGATTTTAGAAATATAATAGGAAATAATGACATCGGGACAAAGTTATTCTTTACAATTATAGCATATGGACTCTTGAACGAGCAATCAATCAACAATTTCTAAGAATAGAACCCACCTGAATAAATAAGTGGAAGTAGTCACGTGGTTGATCGGATGTCGTGGGCGTTATAAAATGATATATGCTGACACCCACGTGAGGGTCAGAGTCGTTTGGAGGGAAGTGTGCGTCTGACCCAACTGGCAGGTTTTAAGAGCACCCACTGGTGCAGCAGCCCACAACCTGCCTCCAGTTTAGTACTCACCACCGACCGCGAAGCAGAAGTGCCAAGTAGGTCCCGGAAGATAACACAGAATGGTGTGGTCTAGAGAAGTTATGGGTAAGTATAGCAATCTGTCTTTGTCTTCCTCCCTCCGTCTGTCTTTCTCACCACAAAAGTTTCAACCCCTTTCAAGAATATAGAGTGAGAATTATATTTTTATAACGGAATGTTATGGTCATTCTTCCTCCGTGTATGTTCCTTCATCATGGTATACAACGCAATTCCTTACGAGTTATAATAAAAATCTGCCAACAATAGCTGGATATATTCTTTGTTTAATTGTATAAAAACGTTCGTAGCTTATTTAATGGCAAAATCATCAATGTAGAATAGAAGTAGAATTATTTAACCCATAGTTCCTGAAATAAAGGGTTTCGTACCAGTCCCAAGATAATTACAGGGTGGAACGATAAAATTGTCGTCCTAAAGAAAACAACACTACAGCTTTAGTTTAAAACTTTTATTGAAAAAATCAGTTCATATAACTTGATTATGTAGTAGAGCTGACATCTATTCAATATAGCCGCCTTCAGCCTCAATCACCATCTCGATACGGATCCGGAACTGGAAGCATGCCTTTTCCACAAGCGCCGGCGGGAGCTCGGCAAATACTCGGTGGATGGCGGCGATAAGGCTGGCTTTGGTGTTGTGGGAGGTTATGTTGGTGATGTTCTTGACGTATGCCCAAACGAAGTAGTCCAGCAGGTTCAGGTCAGCAACCTGACGGACTTGATTAGCCTGAGGGTCTTTGTCTTCTCAGTCAAGATCTGGCTTGTCTGGATCCTGTATGACCGACACTTCAAGTGTTCCTTCACACATGCATTCACAGTTGTGTATGAGATGCCTAAATCTCTGGCATTCAGCCGAATAGGCCGCTGGGGAGTTTCATCAATGATTTCCTGGACCTTTTCGATGAACTCCTTGGTCCGGGTCTTCCTGGCGGTGTCCTCAGCCTTGGGCTTCCGCTTCACCACCTCCAAAGAGTCGTCCAATGCGTTGAGCTGTCCCCTCAAGCGTTGAACCGTCCGGATTTGCATTTTGGGGGTGGTGGCAGTGGTCCTGTTATCAAAACTTAGATCAGTAGAGAGCATGAGTTGTACAGCAGCGCATCTCCGATCTCGCTCGTTGAACATTGTGTCACTTTCAGACATGATAGAAGGCTCCTTTCGCTCTTGGGATTTGTACACAACTGGCCAACTAGTAGATGGTCTGCAAAAAAAAAAAAAAAAAGAAAAAAAAAGAAAACCGGTTTTCATTAAACGGAAATGGAATCGTTATACCTTGTAGTCTGCACTTGAACACAGTAGCACAACAAGAGTTTGAACTTGTTTACTTCTAGGTTGCAGTTCAGCTCATTATCCACTATGCAATGGCATTCCCTTGATAAATCTGCAAAAACATTGGCCTTTTGTCACATCCTGCCCGGGGCAGAGGGTCGGGTAAATACCCAAATACTTGGTTAATTTACACAATCATAACAAGGATATCCTAGAGAGTTCAATTCTCATGGGATATCTCATATGGTTTTCCACTAAAGTTCATCATATTTACCCAACCCCTCCGCTCGGGCAGGATATGACACAAAGTCAATTTTTTTAGCGGAGTTTAACAGGTTTGAATTTAGAGTTTTCCTTCTCCTAGACTAGTTGCCTCCCCAAGACTGAAGAACCTAGTCTGCCCTACTATTTACCCATAGCTGGAGGGAGAATAATTGGATTCATACCTTTCTCTAGCTGTGTGAAATGCAATCAGTCCAGGATTTGAACTCGTGACGCCGTGTCCAATTCCTGCGACGGTAACCATTACACCACGGGCACCTCCTTTTCCACTAAAGTTCATCTAAGCTGAGTAAATGCTTTGGTTTCAGTTCTCTTCTTTGTTTAATGGCATATTAATCTTCGTGAGTTATCTAATGCTAAATACATCGTTTTAGAAGAATAGTAGTAGTATTATTTAACCCCTCACTGGTGGGGGATAAGTGTGTTCCTACCTTTCTTAAGGGTATCATTCCAAAAGAGAAATTAGTAGCGCGACTGGATTCTCTTCCTTGGAACGATGTATGGGTAGAAAATGTTCTACTGTAAACATTTAAATCATTCTAATTCCTACTTGCTTATTCTATGAACAATCGTACTTTTTAAACTCACAATGAGTTAAAGTGTAAATATAGAAATATTATTTACTTTTTAGAATGCACATGTTGCTCTAAACAATATAGAGAAAAAATTTAATTCAGTTTCAGAATCGATTCCTTATTTTACGTTGAAGTAAAAACCTCTGTAAACATTCTTAAAGTGTGGTAATTACAAAATTTTTTGAAAGGCTGGTTTTTATAAATCAATAATTTTACGTGATGTTATTGGTGATCCCAGCTTATGAGGCTGACACGTGGTGAGGGATAGGAATATAACTCGAGGCAGATATTCAGCTACACTTTTTTACACTGTCGGGTAATAACATCTACGTCGGTTGTTGATTAATTGGTAAATTCAGAAAAAAACTTTTACTTGGTTGACGCAGTGCTTTAAAGTAAAAAATAATGTGATATTATGTCAGAATGTGAAAGATACAAGAAAAATATCTTTCCGCCTCTGATCGGTAGAAATTTAAAGGCAGGTAATCTTAGTTTTATTAAGATGATTCTGTTAAATATATTTACCAACCCCTCCTCTCAGGTAGGATATGACACAAGGTCAATGTTTAAGCGGAGTTTAACAGGTTTGAATTCAGAGTTTTCCTTCTCCTTGACTAGTTGCCTCACCAAGGCTGAAGAACCTAGTCTGTCCTTCTATTTACCCATAGCTGGAGGGAGAATAATTGGATTCATAGCTTTCCCAAGGGTATTAGTGCTATGTGAAATGCAATCAGTCTTTTCCAGGATTTGAACTCGTGTCGCCGTGTCCATTTCCTACGACGATAACAATTACACGATAACAATTACACCACGGGCACCTCCATGATTCTGTTATAACCGGGGTTCAATTCCATTCCAGGTCGAGTCATTCCAGAGACTTAAAAAATGGTACTTAATGCCTCCTTATTTAACAATCAACATTATAAGGTACGTATCAATGGTAAGTACACCAACCCAGGGAAAAAAACGTGGACCCTCCCTGATACCTCATTGTAGTAGCTATTCAAAGGGGAGCTTTTGGGTTTCCTTCGACTGAGGTCTGCCAAATTACGTATATGTGAAAAAAGCTCGTAAAATCACACTGTAAATGGAAATATAAATGCAAAATATACGCAATTTCCTAAACTCCAGACTTAAAATAACCCCAGACAAGGTGACATCCCGTTGAAATGAATCAATCAATGGTCAGTAAAGACTATCATCTTCATCTTGGTCGTTAAATTTATCGGGTTTCGCTGTCTTTATTCTGCGGTCTTGTTGTAGGTATATTTTGTCACAGTTGATAATGTTCTGTGAAGAGCAAACCATATCTTTATTTTTTAATCAACGTTTTTGGACTATTTTCATTCCACAACCCAATGTGTTGAATATTTCTTATCAGTTAATTCGTCTTCTTTCTTATTTTGCCCGTATAATGGCTCTTTCCTTTCCTGAATTTAGACATATCACTCCAGCTAAGAAATTTTAATCATTGCTTTTATCAACTCATCCATTGTCCCCTGGGACAATTCAGATACCATTAAAGAACTCTGAACCTTATTTAATTGTCTTATGCTTTAACATGAGCAAGTATGTATAGGGGGCGATTGAAAGGTTACTCCCTATTTTAAAATACCTATCGTTTATTTTCAGCAATAATTTTCATTGTGTTCCTATCCAAATCCAGGTACTTGATTCTGGCCTTAATTCTATGACTTCCACAAGCGTTTCCCGTTATTTGGTTTATCATCTCCCTCTGTTTTACGTTATGTTTGAATGTCCTACAGAGGGGGATGACACACTCTATCTGGAATTTCTTCTGACGGTCGGGGTGGTTCGTTGGAACTAGTTGCCAGGGTGTTCCCAAGACAAGAAAAAAAATCTTTTTTAACAATTTACGACTATTTTCTTAAATGCAATGGTGTAACATATATATATATATATATATATATATATATATATATATATATATATATATATATATATATATATATATCTGTGTGAGTGTGCGTTTTTGGAAATTGTGTATCTTGCATTTAAGAGACAGACAAACGAGGTATGTTGCTAGTACAGGTTGGTTTGTTGGTTGGTTTCTTTGTTTAATGGCATATCAATCTTTGTAGGTTATTTAATGCCAAAGCCATTCTCCTAGAAGAACAGTAGTGGTGCTATTTAACCCATAGCTGGGAGGATAAGGGGGTTCATACCTTTCCCAAGGGTATTTGCCCGAAAGTGAACGTAATAGCGCGACTGGAGTTCGAACTCGCGTACAACGATTCCGCAGTCCATCGCTTTAACCACTACACCACGAGGACACCCCCGTTGCTACTACAGTCTAGAAAATTAAGGAGTAATATTTCAATCAACCTGCATGTTTATCCACCCCCTCCACTGATGACAGAAAATGACGCCGGGACAATTTCCTTTTTATACGGAGTAAACTGGTTTGAACTCAGAATTTTCCTTCTTGACTAATTACCAAAACAAGGCTAACGTACCCAACCTGCCCACTATGTCTCAGTGGAAGACGGAATGCATTCATGCTTTTGACTCAGAAAATGACGCGAAGTGAAACGTAAACTACCTTGTGCAAGATTTGAACTAGGGTCACTGATGCCATTTCTTCTTATAATAATGATTACGCCGAACGTGTCTCGTAAAGACGGGAATATGTATATGTTTTGTTTTTATCAATATAAATAACAACTCTTTATCTCTATAATCCAAACAAAATGTTTTTTGTTGTTCCATGAAACCAACAAGAATGATAATCGGAATTACATTTATTCTCTTTTTTTCTTTTTGCAAGACGATGTAATAGACGCAGGTTCAGAAAGATAAGCGTGTAGAAGAGGAAACACTAATGATACTTTCAGTAAGTGTGTATGTATCAGCGACATTACAGCATAGTTTATCGCGGGTGGCGTTGCCTTTCGTATTAAACAATCTAACCTCGACCTCCGGATTCCATGTGCCATGTGTGGTGTGAATGGCAAACGTTGGAGAAAATAGGGGTGCTGGGTCGAGGGGGACTGACAACCGGTTGACACTGGGGTTTGGCTCCTATCAACGCTTTTCGTTTCCAGTGTCTCGGGAGCGCACTTGGGTTACGTCCAGTGAAAACCTTGCCGTTCACAGCGGACAGATAATGAGATTTATGAGCCTGTGAACAACATCTGATATTCGCTGGGGCAAAGACGGAACAGGGTGAACGGGAGCCACTGAGTATTATTGGTGAGATTTGCGGGTCTCGAGCTTCGGCATAGAATGCATGCACGGAACAGGATCAAATTGGATCATTGGAGATTTCACTCGATGGATGTCAACGAACGTGGGAGTGTCGGTTCATCTTCTCGCTCACTTTTGCCTTGTGTACGAGCAAAATTGGAACGAATGTTGTGTTTATAAACGAAGAAAAAAAAAGCTGGGAGTTCGGGTTTCAGAAGTATATCTTGTAATAAACATGACATTTTAGTGTAGGATACGAATATATCCTTGCGACCATAAATCTGGGCTGAAGGTCTACATTGGATTGTTGGGATATTAAAAGAAAACTGTGTACATGAACAGGGAAATAGAGAAGGAAATAAAATGGAGTCGGAAGAAGTGAAAGATGCGTGAAAAGGAAAGAAAAGGAAAAATCGAGGAAAAAACAAAAAGATAAAATATACAAAGGTATAATTTTAAAAAAAGAGAAAGAAAGAAAGAAGAAAATCTGGGAGAAGAAGAAAAAAGAATTGACGGGACATGGGAAAGAAAGAAAGAAAGAAAGAAAGAAAGAAAGGGAAAAATCAGTAAAGGAATAAATAAATATAAAATTTCTTTTTATATTTATTTTTATATTTATTTCTCAATGAGAGAAAGGGAAAATGAAAATAAAGGTAGAAATAAAATGTTGACAATGATAAAATTAGTTCGAAATAAATAAATAAATAGATAAGAAACTGAAGGAAGAAATAAACTGAAAGAAAGAACTCTAAGTTAAAAGAAAGAAAAAAATAAGCTGAAAAACAGTCAAAAGAAAACAAAAATAGTTGGAAATAGATAAATAAATAAATAAATAATGATCACTACGAGGAAAGAATAAAGGAAAATGAATAACAGTTTTCACAATGTCTTAGCTAATGTATATATATATATATATACTCCTAGATAAAAATATAAGACCACCGTCAAAAATGAAGCAAAAGATATTCACAATTTTCATGTTATCAAAATAATCCGATATATGAAAAAAAAAAGTTTTTTTGAGTAATTTAAATCTAAAATAAGAAGAAATGTCGGTTCATTTTTATATGTATACTAGAATTTATGCAAAATTTCTTTTTGACATAAATATAAGAACACCAATAACAACTCAAGAAAAAAAGGACTCAGTTTAATTGAAAAATGTATTATATATAGTCTACGAAATATAAAAGCTATTGAAACTAATACTTAAAATACTAAAAACCTAAATGACCAAAGGAACTGAATTATTACAATTTGAGAAAAGCGAGGTTACAGCTCTGAAAAGGTCGGAAAATCTCAGAGAGAAATTTCTAAGGCTTTCGGATGCAGTAAAACAGTTATCTGCAAGTCCAAATAAGTACAGAACAAGAAAATCGACTGGCATGCCAGAAAACGTATCACCACAATTAAAGAAAAGAATTATTCGCGAAGTAAAAAAGAATTCTTCGTCAGCAACAAAAATATTGAAGTCTCGAGTAGATGATCCTTGCTGTACTAGAACAATTACAAGGCATTTAAAGAAGGAAAAAATTAAGCATAAGAAAAGAATTCGTCGTCCAAGGTTAACTATGAAGCACAAAGACAAAGGACTGGAATACGCTCGTCAATATCAAACAATGAGTGCTAAAGAATGGCGAAAAATTGTTTTCTCTAACGAAAAGAAATTCAATTTAGACGGTCCATATAGCTTTTAGAAGGACTGGCACGCAAAAAATTTTCCAGAAGAAAATTTCTCAACAAGGCATAATGAAGTAGGATCTCTTAAAATCTTGGTGGGGGTCTTTTCATTTTCAGGAAAACTTATTTTTCAGTTATCGACAAAAAGATTATGTGAAAATACTAAATGATTTTTCTCTCGTGCAAGACAGTGTAGTCTATGTGGAGAAGAATGGATTTTTCAGCAAGCTAATGCTGCTATCCACTATGCATCAATAACAATGAAGTACTTGCTTAAACTAAAAATAAGATCTCTTGACCACCCAGTGTGCTCTCCAGGTCTCAATCCTATTGAACATTTGTGGGGATTGACTGTTGCTAAAGTTTATGAGGGAGGTCGACAGCACTCAGCAATTTCTAAACTAAGAAGCAGAATCGTAGACTCATGGGAAAAATACCTTCACTTCAACTTCAGAAACTAGTTGGTTGTATGCCTACCCGAATTTTTGAGGTTATCAAAGTTAACAGCGGATCTACAAAATATTGAAATAAAAATGTGCCTTTATATTCTATAGTTCTGCTTATTAGTATTATATTTATGTCAAATCAAAATGTTAAAGTTAAGCATAAATACTAATATGAATATCAACAATGAATTGAACTCTCTTCTTTATTCTGATTTAATCGTCTTTATGCCTTATCTTTTATATATCTGATTTTCATAATTTAAGAATTGTAAACAATATCTTTTTCTTTTCTTCATTTGTGAGGGTAATCTTATATCTAGTCTAGGGGTATATATACATATATATATATATACTAATTATGAATCTTTCAAATCCATTCAAGTTTTAGGTTTATCAACATTTATTTTAGAGAAATTGGAGAAAAATTGTTAATCAATATAAATCTAAGGTTGGAAGTATTTGTCACGTGCCATAAAGTTTGTTCACGTAACAAGCGTAAGAAAAAAATGTTGATTTTATGAATCTGATATAAACTGTTATAAATGGTTAATAGTAATCCAATTTTAATTCATTATCTGAAATTGTATCGCAGATAAAAGGCGAAAAATGAACAAATCCTATAATCAAAACCGAAATTTAAAAAAAAAAATCTAAGAAAAGAAGTTATATCTGATAAAGGAGGTCATCATAATTGCCGAATATATCTGGAAGGAAAATTCCATATTCTGGAATATATTGAAATTAAACCTCGCATGAACTCCCTTGACCGTCAAAGGTATTTCAAATGGGTCAGAGGGTAACGATGACTCTAGGGTACCTAGCGCTGATTGATTAAAAATTGATAAGAAACACCTGATTCGCCTCCACCAAAATAAAGAATTAGAACACGAGTGAGTATCATATTGAAGAACCCTAACCCTAACCCTAAACCCTAACACTAACCTTGAAGTTTGATAGATATGAACAGACATAGGTTAATAGAATAATAAATAGGTCGGAGGGACAGATGGATACATTGCTAGATATTCATTAACACTTACACACGAGAAAAATGCGAAGTTTAAAATGTTTGAATTTAGATTCGCCAAACCATGGTTTAAGAGCTCAGTCTACCTTACTAATTACCCATGGCTGGGGAGGAAATAATTTGATGCATACTTTTTGCATTGTGCTATCTACAATGCAAACAGCATCGTACATGGTTTTAACTCGATTAACCGTGTCCATTTTCTATGATGATACCCTTTATATTCCTTTAGAAGTAACGGCTGTGACGTGTAGAATAAAGAAGAATAACAAGACTTACCGACTCAGGTGTCCCAGCTAGCATCCGGCAGAGAGACAAAAAGTAGAACAGGCTGTAACTCAGTATCGAACCCGTAACACTTGAAACATGACTGAAGCAAGCCGCTGTATATATACACTAATATACCAACTCATTGAGCCAGCAACTAATCCCTGGCCAGGAAATTGACTTTGCCACCTTCAGTAGTGGAACGTCCCAATGTTCATATTATCTCACTTCAACTCGTCAGTCATTACGCATGGGAGCACTGACTCATTGCAACTGAGTCTTACAATGGAATTCCAACAATCACAATTTCGAGGTAGATAGATATCAACAGAGAGAGATATATCTATCTATTTATCCATATTTACCCAACCCCTCCGCTCGGGCAAGAATTGATACAAGGTCAATTTTTAAGCGGAGTTTAACAGGTTTGAATTCAGTTTTCCCTCTCTTAGACTAGTTGCCACACCAAGGCTGAAGAACCCAGTCTGCCCTAGCTAGCTAGCTTGCTAGCTACATAGATAAAGAGAGAGGGGAAGAGAGTGTTTGGTGTTAGCATTTTTAGATTATACTATTTACCAACCCCTCCGCTCGGGTAGGATATGACACAAGGTCAATTTTTAAGCGGAGTTTAACAGGTTTGAATTCAGAGTTTTCCTTCTCCTAGACTAGTTGCCTAACAAAGGCTGAAGAACCTAGTCTGTCCTACTATTTACCCATAGCTGGAGGGAGAATAATTGGATTCATACCTTTCCCAAGGTGCTATGTGAAATGCAATCAATCTCGTATAGGATTTGAACTCGTGTCGCCGTGTCCATTTCCTACGACGATAACGACTACACCACGGGCACCTTTTTAGATTATATATCGTATTGTCAACTGGTGTAATTAGGTAAAAGAAAGTAGTTCTTAATTTACTCAAGCGTGTATGTGCTCGAAACAGCTGTCCAGTGGTTCTGTATGTCACCTGCAGTGCTTACCTGTTTTTCTGGTCATGGTAATTCAATTTATGATATATATATACATATATATATACCATGCATATGTACACCCGTACATTTTGAAAATATATAAAAATCAACTAAGCCAAAGTTACCGGGATTTTACTATTTCCAGTAAAAAAAAATGAATGCGCAAATAAAAAAAAAACAGACACTATTGCATATCATTTACGGCCAAAATCTACATCCTTACACACTGCAAACAAAAGTATTATGTCCATGCATAAGTGTGTTTGTGAATGTGCGTGTGTGAGTATGTAGGTGTATATACATACCACATTAGTTGAAAGATTTATTCAAAAGTAGCCGAGAAAAGACATGTTGATTAAACTATTGATCCAACAATACATTCCTCGAGGGGAATACCCTTGGTGTAGCGGCTACCATGTTAGACTGCAGCAAATGACTGTCTAGTTAAATTGTTATATATATATATATATATATATATACGAGGTGCTTTCAATAAGGTTCCAGACTTTTTTTCTACAGGCACTTAAAATTGATGTAGACTCTTCAAAATTCAGTATGTTATTGCTATACATCTAATGAGATGACTGACCATTTTTATGATTTCAGGTTCAAATGTACAGCTACATTAGGAATTGGAATACACCCTACTAAAGCCTGATTGCCACAGCTGGTGAAATGCAAAAATTCAATCCGGACGTGAGGACACTTTAGAAGAACTATATGCAATAAAATTGCTTTAAACTTGGAAAAAATACCACAGAAACGTATGGAATGCTTCAGACTGCTTTTGGAGCATCTTGCATGAAACGAACAGGACTTTTTTAGTGGCATAAGAGATCCAAGGAAAGCAGGGAATCTGTGGGGGATGATGAAAGGTGTGGGAGAACACCAGAGTTGATTGGGCGAATAAAGAATTTCATGGATAAGGACCGTCGTGTGTTTATAGAGACAATAAGTGCACAGTTTGATGTCAGTGTAGGAACTGTACACACAATTATTCCCGAAGAACTGAAGATGCGGAAGATTTGCGCCAAGTTTGTCCCAAGAGTGCTCAGAGAATATCAGAAAGAAAGATGTTGTCATGACAGTAGGGAGATAGTCGAGCTGACCAATTAAGATCCTGCAGTTCTTGATGCCCTGGTGACCTGCGAGGAAAGCTGGACCTACTGTTATGACCCAGAGACCAACTCACAGAGTTCCTAGTGGAAGCATGCTGGCTCTCCCAGACACAAGAAGGCCAGAAAGAACGAATCCACCAACAAATTTTTGATGATCACTTTTTTTGACAGTACTGGCATGATTTACATGCACTTGGTTCCCACTGGACAGACAATCAACAAAGAATACTATGTTGAGGTTTTTAGGGAGTTCAGGAAGAGATTCAGTCGGAAGAGGCCAGCACTCTTCAAATCGGGTCAGTGGCATTTCCACCAGGACAATGCACCAGTCCACAACTCCATCCTTGTCACAGTCTATTTTACCAAGATGGGCATCAAGACAGTTCCTCAGCTTCCCTATAATCCAAAACTTGCTCCCTGTGGCTTTTGGTTATTCCCTAAGCTCAGAGGCTGTCGTTATGAGACAATTGAGGAGATGAAAGAAGCTGTAACGAAGGTCATTGAGACGCCCACATAAGAGGACTTCCATGGGGCCTTCCAGAAGTTGTTGGAACGGTACAACAAGTGCTTTGCAGCCAGAGGAGATCACTTGGAAGGGGATTATAGCTTAATGTGTGTACTATCAATAAAAGTGCCTACACGAAAAAAGTCTGGAAACTTATTTCATGAGTCTTGTATCAATGCTTGGAACCATCTAAATTTGAGAAAATGAATCAATACGGTTGATTAGACTAATTAGAGTGAAATAGAATATTTTAAGCCCCTAAACTGTCAACAAAAAAGATTAATTTTGAATAGAATTATTAGTGTTAGATTAGGAATAATTGAGACCATTTAACTGCGTAGAAACAATAACAATACTCGAATGCAAAGACATTGGTTCTAACTCATTTAAAAAGATTAAATTAACAGCAAATTATTCATTTATGAATGCGTGCAAATAAATGACTAATGCTAAATGGTTACTCCTATTTACCCAACCCCTCCGCTAAGGTAGTATATGAAACAAGGTCAATTTTTCAGCGGAGTTTAACAGGTTTGTATTCAGAGTTTTCCTTCACCTAGACTAGTTACCTCACCAAGGCTGAACAATCCAGTCTGTCCTACTATTTACCCATAGCTGAAGGGAGAATAATTGGATTCATAGCTTTCCCATGGGTATTAGCGCAATGTGAAATGCAATCAGTCTTTTCCAGGATTTGAACCCGTATCACCATGATGCTAAATGGTTACTGTTACATACCAATACTTGAAACCATCTAACTGTGTGCCAAACGAATAAGAGCATTCTCGTGTAAAATTATCGACAAAATGAGTTTACGAATCATATATTTACTATATATTATACATATATAGTAAATATATGATATATCGTAAATATATGATTTAGCATATATAGTAAATATAGGATTTGGCATATATAGTAAATATAAATATATTTGGCATATATAGTAAATATATGATTTGGCATTAAATAACAAACAATGCCATAAAAACTCAACCAAACCAAACTAAGTCTAAGTAGTTTATTCTGATTTGC
>OY757931.1:17744372-17764372 GCA_963585895.1 Sepioteuthis lessoniana | reverse complement strand
TTCAGTTTTGCACAAGCATACGGTTTTAATGTGAGAAAACAGTTCTATTTCAAGCAATTCACTGTAGCCTAAGTACGCAGTTTAAGAATCAAAAACAGTTCTATTTTAGACAATTCAATTTATCATAGGTACATAGTTTAGTTTTATTTGACCCATAGATAGAACCCTATCAGGTACTCGAACTCCGGACAAGAATAAAGGGGTATTCCGCATTTTCCTAAGCTCCAGCATTACTGTAATCCCATCATCAGATTCTTTAGTGTCATATCCAGCATATTAGTTTTTTTTGGGGGGAGAGTTTACCCCATCTGTTGAGAGGCAGTCGATGTATTTTACAGGCCCAGCTGACTGGGCAGACAAATTAACAGATGATCCATATTAAACAACATTTTATATTTCATACACTTGTTTTTCGTGTTTATTTTACTTTACCTGTTGATAAATTAGAGGGGAAGACCTCGCTACGTAGTGGCTAACGTGCTGGAGAGCGATATCGTCGTAGCTAATACCCTTGGGAAAGGTATGAATCCAATAATTCTCCCTCCAGCTATGGGTAAATAGTAGGGCAGACAAGGTTCTTCAGCCTTGGTGAGGCAACAAGTCTTGGAGAAGGAAAACTCTGAATTCAAACCTGTTAAACTCCGCTAAAAAAATTGACCTGGTGTCATATCCTGCCCGAGAGGAGGGGTTGGGTAAATATGATATCGTCGTAACTAAGTTCGAACTCCCGATATTGCCATTGAAAAAGGCATGAAACCCCTAACCTTTGGAAGTTGTGATTTGAATAACACCATTGCAGTCCTACAAGGATGCTTTGGCATTAAATAACCCAAGAAAGTTGAGATGCCATTGAGTAAAGTGACTGAAATTGAATTCTAAAGAAAAATCCCACATAAGGATTCTTAATGGGGAGCAATATAATTCTAATTAAAATTCTTTATTAAAAATAAATAAAATTACTTAAAATTTACCTGAGTGTCCAGATTTTTTAGTCACCTTGTATGAACAGTATCGCTCATTTCTAAGAAGACGGTCAGCGATCCAAAATCCAAAATGTTTAGCTTTGATTTCTCATTTTTGCTTTATATGCAGAAGATACAGACCACATTCTCTCCTGCAAACTCGTCTACATATATGACATTTGAACAATGCATTGTGAGTTGCAATATACATTCTGATGCCCTTTCATCTTCCTAGACAAACTCTAGGTGACTTTCACATCTTTTCAATTTCATTGCGCAGGATGTTGTTATACGTTGCTTAATTCATTCGACATTCCAGAGATGGTGTCTGATTTACAATACCAATTTTTGATAACAACACATGATAGCAAATGTTACAGGTAATATCTGCTGATGCTACTTCTTGAATGGCAACTTCACTTTCTATACTTTGTTTCATATATATATATATATATATATATATATATATATATATATATGTATAGGGGGAGCACAAAAACACTCTTTCTAGGATGAGCACCATCTTTGATTTCACTGCCCTTTCGATTTCCTGTGATCATAAAATAAATATTTTGAGTCAATATATACGATGTCATCATATTTATAAACTTATTCAAATAAGTTTTGATGTTTTGATTACTTAAAAGCATGGAATATTTTTGTGTTCACCTTATATATATATATATATATTTATATATAGATAGATAGATATGGCAGAGACTTATGGTTCTTACACGCTCAATTGGTGATGAAATGTAGGACCAAATGTTGCAGTATTGTTAAATAGCACTCAATATCAATGATAGAGCAATCACACACACACACACACACACACACACACACACACACACACACACACACACACACACACACATTCCAAAAACATGTGTATCACATTAAACTTAATCTTAAGATCTGGGGAATGTGGCAAGCGTTTTCTTTTTCGTTATTCCCTGCTCCAAAAGGACCAGAATCGGTCATCCCTGTCACGGATTTTTATATGTTCCAAATAAATCAATTTAAAATCTATTCGTATTCGATAGGACGGTTTACAAAAGAAAAAAAAACACTCTTAAAACTCTACTATACAAATAATATAAACATTAACGTACAATGAAAATGATTCCCTAACTTCTCAGCCAAAAATAATCCTTGAAGTGTTCTCATTTGTTGCATCGTTGGTTGATTGAAATGTGACCAATGGACTTGTTTTTTGTTAAAAGGACAAACGCCTTAGTTGCTAAAAGCTTAATCGGTAAGGATGAGACAGGCTTGCGGAGATAGGAAATTAGTGACAATGTAACAGGTCGATTAACCAGGTGGTCATGACACATTGAAATGAGATGACCTTGATATAAGGCAATGGAAATAGCGGAAAATAAAAAGCAGAAGCAAAAATAATGGGTCATTAGCGGGAAGGAAAATACTCTGGTGGCTGACCGGAAGGGGAGTTGTCAACCTCGAGTAAATGTGTTTATAAAACCAGCCATGTTCAGTGGTCAAGCTGAATCCCTGCTAACGGTGGAAGTGAGGAGATCTACCACCAACCCAGTATGTACTCATAACCCTACCACACACACACACACACACACACTCTCTCTTCCTCTCTCTCTCTCTCTCTCTCTCTCTCTCTCTCTCTATCTCTCTTTCTTAATCTGCATACTCGGAGCAAGCCGGAGGAATAAAGAAAATAAGTTATATATTTTTATAACAATTTTCCTCACTTTTTTTTTTTGTTATCAAGTCCAGCTGCAGTGTGTAACCTTCTAGAAAGAAGAGAAGTATCAGTATACAACAATAATGTTGAAATTAAACAATCTGTGGCAGTGTCCTAATTCGATATTTTTTGTCCGGGTTAATTCTAAATATTTCAACAACCGGTGGGCACAATTTTTTTCCCCTGAATAAATCAGGAACTATGAACTCTTTACTTAAGAAACCACACAACGGGTTATCTTTGCTATATCCGTATTCCTCCTATCTCAACGCATGCGCGTTGTGGTTGCTATTAAATGAATTTCATGAATTAATGTTTTCACTGACAGTGAAACTGCATTTAGCGAAAATTCGGAAAAGATTGACGCCTGTATATACATTACTGAGGGTTGACTGCACATTTGTTTATCAATGAAATTTACATTTAAATAGATATGTTTGTAATGTTCTCGTTATCTACATCAGTTATTTGAAATTGCATCGCTTTGTCGATTGAACGATATGAGGCTCAAATATGTATGAGATGCAAGGAAACGATTTCATTTTCTCAGCGCATATTTAGTTCATGAAACGTAGCTATTAATATTATTTCTTCCTCTTGAAGATATGTGTACAAGCGATTACATCAATTTTCAAAAGCAGGGGTGATAGTGTAGTGATAGATACGTTCTTTTCGGAATGTATAAACACTGTTAGAAGACTGAAAATGAGAAGTATGTTGATTCATTGATTTTAACGGCATGTCAAACATTCTTGGTTTATTTTATGTATAGGTGTATAGGCATTTCTTTGTACATTCATATTTGCATATCTTAAGTAGTTGTTTCTTAAAAGTTTTTTTCGCATACGGTCATATCGAATATGAATAAATTTTAAACTGATCTATTTAACATATACAAGAGAGCTTAACAGGTACTATCCCATCGAGTCAGTGTAAATGTGCGAGTAGTCAATGTAGGAGTACTCCACACTCCTTAGAGAGTCAACACTGGAGCCTCAACATCACATACATCAGACAGTCTCATATTTTTTAAGTGGGAATTGAGAATTAGCTTTGTTTTTTTTTAATGACATATCAATCATTATTGCTTATTTAATGCCAAATTCTGTTTTTACATATATATTAACTAAATACTTTGTAAACACAGTTTTACATGCAAATATTGAGATGATCAAACAGTTCTATTTCTAAGAAATCAGTTTAGCATAAGTTAGCAAAGTTAAGTGGTTTAAAGCATTACTATGTCGGGGTGTAATGGTTAAAGCGATGGACGGCGGAATCGTCGTAAGCAAGTTCGAACTCCAGTCACGTTATTACTTTCTCTTTCGACCAAATACCCTTGGGAAAGGTATGAACCCCCTTATACTCTCTATGAGTTAAACAGTACCACTGCTGCTCTCCCAAAAAAAGGGATGAGAATGAAAACTCACTCTATAAAACTTGCGTCGCACCGTAGATATGTATCTCCGTAAAAAAATGTGATCAGACCGGAATATATAGTTTGGTTTGGTTTGGTTTCTTTGTTTAATGGCATATCAACCTTTGTAGCTTATTTCATATGCTTTACGTTTTTAAGGCACGAATATTTTCACAATATTCTATTCAGTAACTAACCGGGGCAAGATAACAGTAATTACAGAGACCTCATATTTCATTATTGTTGGGTTTGATCTTTCCGGTCTGATCACAATTTTATTTTTACGGAGATACATATCTACGGTGCGACGATAGTTTCATAGAGAGAGTTTTCCTTCTCATAAAAATGCGCCTCCAATCTACCAACTTTTTATTCTTTACAATTTTTCATGGTGGTGTCCTCGTGGTCTAATGGTTAAAGCGTAGTAAAATCGTAGTAAACGACTTCGAACTCCAGTTGCAATATTAGGTTCACATTCGGACAATTACCCCTGGGAAAGGTAAGAGACCCCGTATCCTATCAGCTATGGGTTAAATAGTACCTCTACTGTTCTTCTAGAAGAATGGTGATTACATTAAATAACCTACAAAGGTTGATATGCCATTAAAAAAAACGAAACCAATTTTTCTTTTGAAGCTATATATATATATATATATATATTCATAGAATATGAGTATCGATTTATTCAAATTGAGAATATATGAGGATTCTAATAAATCTCCTGGAGTGCTCAATGTATGATGATTAACATATAAATTTATAACTATCATGCGGAGCAAATTCATATAATTCGAAGAAAAACTCAACAGACCATCATTTTGCTATTATAAATTTATTTCAGCTGGCCACTGATAAAATCAACCAACCTCTTTGGATTGCCATCGGTGGACGGCTGAAATAAATTTACATACAATAGCAAATTGACAGTCTTTTTAGTTTTTCTTACAATTATATATACCCTCCTTGCTTTACACTCAGCATTATAAGGTACGGATCAAGGGTAAAGTGTAGAAATCCAGGGAAAGGAGTAGCGCCCTCCCCTACACCTTGGTGTAGTAGCTATCGAAAAGGGATCCTTCGGGTCACCCTTGACTATGGTCGCCAACTTTACTTTAATTACTAATATATGTATATATTGTCATCCACAGACTGACTGTTTCGTTCTATTAGAAGTCATCAGTGTGGCTAAACAGGTTAGATTCCCAAAGCTGGGATCGAAACCTGGCTGACAGTAACGCCAATCCAAGATTCTACCACTCAGCCACGAGGAAACCAGCGTATGTAAAGGAAATTTAAATTCTTATGTATCACATTTGTTTTTATTTTGTTTTCTTTTAGCTTAACTGCTACCGAGAGCTCAATTCATTTGAAGAGCCTTGCTTTACGCTAGTGGCAACCATTACTTCCTTTGCTAGAGAGCTCAAATTGAAGTAAATAGAAAAATAGGGTAATCCAAAAGTGATGAATTTATTATAATGGAAAATCAAAGTTAAAACATTTCGATTTTAGCAAACCTTTCCCAGGACATTAAGGTAGTGAAACAAGTGTTACTAGAAGAACAATGTATAATTTAATATATTAAGATGATGAATTTTTACAAAAAACCAAAGCGTTTTAACATTGACTTTTCATTATAATAAATTAAGCACTTTTAGATTACTTTGTTTTTCTATTTTCTTCATACTGTCGGATTCCTTTCCATTATTCACTTATATATATATATATATATATATATATATATATATATATATATATACATATATATATATACATGTTGCGGGCCAGTAAGGGGTCCGGAAGAAAGACACGGACACGGGATTATGTGAAACAAGTATATAGAACGAAAGTATAAATACAGCATATTAAAAGAGTGTTGAACGTCAGTCTGACTGCCAAAGTGTTAAGCTGGAGTAAACCCAGATATTTGTTTTCCATCCCACCACTGAAGTGTGGCACAAGACCGTTTTTAGGGTGAGTCCGGTCGCAGGGCCGAAGCCCACATGCGCCCAGTAATGCCAAAAATACCTTCGGCCCCGTCAGCATTCCCCCGTATGAGGGGTTCCTCAGGTGTCAGGCAATAAATCCAACCCCACATAAGGAGGTAAAAGCCTGGGGAGATTGCCCCCTGAGGCCGGAGGAAATGGTGTGTCAACCAACCAGCACTCGGCCAAATCCGCGCCCTGAGTGAAACACAGCTGACTGTGGCTAGAGTTAACTCAACACCGAGATGAATATCCTCCCAGTATTCATAGTAATAGGAAGAGTTCCTTAGAGTCCGTAAAGTGGGTACCATAACAATATATATATATATATATATATATATGTGTGTGTGTGTGTGTGTGTGTGTGTGTGGTGCAGTTTTTGATGCGTATTTCAATTTCCCCTCATATAGGATATACACTACACTAGATATAGGATATACACTACGTCAGAGAACGTATTTTAATTTCACCTCATATAGGATATACACTACGTCAGAGGACGTATTTCAATTTCACCTCATATAGGATATACACTACACTAGATATAGGATATACACTACGTCAGAGGACGTATTTTAATTTCACCTCATATAGGATATACACTACGTCAGAGGATATACACTACGTCAGAGGACGTATTTCAATTTCACCTCATATAGGATATACACTACACTAGATATTGGATATATACTACGTCAGAGGACGTATTTCAATTTCACCTCATGTAGAATATACACTACGTCAGAGGAGAACTCATTGCTTAATGAAATCCCGAAATAATAAAAGTAGGATTATTGGACAATAAACCCGATATTTGGCAAACGTTGAAGAAAACACTAGAAAATGATTGTAAGAGAAATAAGCAAAATTAAAATGCTAACTCGCTAGAAAACTAAATTGTCCAGGAAGAAAATATTAGAAACTGATGTTGTGAAACTATTGAAAGAAAAGATGCAGAATATAAAAAAAATCAGCTAAAGCAAGCAAACAACTATATTTTCGTAAACATTATGGAGACACACATGCAAAATGATCGAAGATATCACGTGAAAACTTATTTTTCAATAATCTTTACCCATGAATACAAAGATATGTTTGATAGACGTGTTGGTTGGGTTAGAAGTTCACCTACTTAGGAAGCAGTGTCTCTTCGACCGAGACAGACATCGACACGTGACTAGCAAAGGCAAGGATAGCTATCAATAGGTTATCGGTCATCTAGAAGTCCGACTTGACCGATAAAATGAAACGCAGTTTCTTCCAAGCAGCGGTCGTGTTGATACTGCTGTATGGATGCACTACATTGACGCTAACTAAACGGATGGAGAAAAGGCTTGACGGCAATTACACACGAATGCTGCCAGCAATATTGAACAAGTCTTTGATGCATCTAACCCACACAGTAGCAGCTACACGGCCACCTACCTCCCATCACGAAAGCTATCCAAGTTAGACGAACCAGACATGCAGGACACTGTTGGAGTAGGGACGAGCTCATAAGAGAAATACTCCTATGGATCCCTTCACATGGCCGAGCAAAGGCGGGGAAACCAACTCCCACCTACATACAACAGCTCTGTGAGGATAAGGGGTGTAGCCCTGAGGACCTGCCGGACACGATGAACGATAGGGAGAGGTGGAGAGAGAGGGTCAGAGATATCCGTGCTGGCGGCACGACAAGATGATGATGATGATTTAACAGATATAGTGAACCAACACGATTGAGAATACAATTATTCAGATGTGTAAAAAAGCTTTAGGCTACAACTGTTGACAGAAAAATTACACGTCCTATCAGATTGTGTCTTGATAAATGCAAATAATTCTTTAAGAAGATAGTTTCGAGTCGTATAGGTCACAATGAAAATGGTTTCAATTAGTTTGCGTTCAGTTCAATTAGATGATGGTTAATCTTCAGCAAAATTGGACATCTTGCCAAAATGATTTTTAAAAAAAGAAACCATGGCCCTTGCGGCTGTCTTGATAATAATCCAATAAAAATCATGCTTAAAAAAGTTGGCTGAGACAAAGCTAAACAAGCGATCAACGAGGAACTCTGTGAAACAATAAAAACTTCAGAAATAAAGCTGAAACACCAGAAAATATAACAAAATCAATAGATTATATATATATATATATATATATATATACGCACGCACCCCAGCATATATATATATATATATATATATATATACACGCACCCCAGCTGGGACAATACAGAGCATGTAAAAGAGTCATCCGATGAGACGCAGAATATACCAACAATGTTCTCCGCCGAAATAAATTTATTATGACGTCTTAACCGAGTTTGAGTCTCCATTTAATTGCAATATATATATATATATATATATATATATATATATATATATATATTGACAATCCACACACTCGCACAGACACACACATACAGATATACATATATATATATATATACGTATATATATATATATATATATATATATATATATATATATATATATATATACTGACAATCCACATACACGCACGCACACACACGTATATATATACACATATCCACAATACACACACACACACACACACAAACACACACACACACACACACACACACACACATATATATATATATATATATAGGTTTTCCCATTGCTCAAATTTCATGAGTATCAAACGTCATGTCGAGAGTAAAAAGAAGTAAACTTGTATCTTCTTTATTTGATTATTTTTCTTGGAGTACTTTCCCTTTTGTGACATAAAATCACACACACACACACACACACACACACACACACGAACACGAACACACACGCACAAACCCATACACAAACATAAGTATACACTCACAAATGTGCACATATACAGGCACGCAAATACGCACAAAAACGAAAACTCACACGCAAACACAGGAACACACTCACAAACACACACACAAATACAAATATACACACAAAAACGTACATATACACACATACACAATACACACACAATCGCACACACACATACACAAACACACATAAATGCACACATAAAATGTTCAGCTCCCCTTTATCTTAATTCAGTCGTCATTCATGTTCTTCTTAACCTATTTAAACTTGGATTAATACATCTACTATATATATACTAGTGTCATAAATTACGTTTTAAGGTCATATCTTTTTCTCTTAAAAACAAAGGATTGTTCATTAAACGAGATATATTTTTGAAAAGTCTAATCTTAACTTGTTTTTTGACCTGACCTTGCCGCTAGTTAAACTCAAAGTATCCTAGTATAACCTCTGACCTAAAAAGGCAATCAGTTAAGTTAATAAAGTTTTTATTTAACATTATGTACAGCAAATATCATCATCATATCGCGCTGGTAGCACGGATATCCCTGACCCTCTCTCGCCACTCCTCCCTATCGTTCATCGCCCTAGGTAGGTCTTCAGGACAACATCCTGTATCCTCACATAGCTGCTGAATGTATGTTCGTGCTGGTCGTCCTGCTTTTGTGCGGCCATGTGTGGGGATCCATAAGAGTACATCTCTTATGAGTTCGTCCCTACTTCTCCAGCAGTGTCCTGCATGTCTGGTTCTTCTAACTTGAATAGTTTTCGTGATAGGCGGCAGGTGGCCGTACAGTTGGTGTCTTGTGGGGTGTTGCTGCCAGGACTTAAGCAATTATAAATAATAATCATACCAGGTTGGTTGGTTGGTTGTTTGAGTGATTGATTGGTTGTTTTGTTGGTTGGAGACTTTTATGGCATATCAACCTTTGTAGGTTATTTAACGCAAAATCCATTTTTATGAAAATAATCAGTTCTATTTCAAACAATTCAGTTTAGCATGAGTACACAGTTTAAATTTCAAAAAACATTTCTATTTAAAGGTATTAAGTTAATCAAGCAGTTATACTTCAGCCAATTCAGTTTAGTATAATACAGATTTTGTTTACACAAATTCAAATGTCAAAACAGTTCTATATTAAACAATTCAGTTTAGTGTAAGTACAGTTTCAATGTAAAAAAAACAGTTCAATTTCAAATAATTCAAGTTAGCATAAGCATGGAGGTTAAACGTAAGTACGGATTAATTGTCAAGAACATTTCTATTTCACGCTATTCAGTTTAGTCAAGCAATTCAGTTTAACATTAGCATGCCGTAAGATTTATTTGACTCATAGATAAGGCCCTATCAGGTGCTACCACGCCGGGTCCGAGTGGACCTGACAGAAATGGCAATGAAGGGATGCTCAGTATTCCCCAAAGCCCCAGCATTACTGGAACCTCACCATTAGATTTAGTGTCATATACAGGATACTCATTAGGAGGTCTTAGTCAGTGTATTCTATAGCCACAACCGACTGGGCAATAAACATACCGGGGTTAGTCAAAAAGTAATGCCTGTGACGGGAGGCATGTGGTTGTTCAACTGCTATTTGTTGGGTGCTTCTTCCCGGTTTTGTTCAAGATAGTATGCAGTAATATGCAATACCATAATTAAACAACGTATATTCGTTGGGGTGTTTATTTTGAAGATGAGTAAGTTTTACGTAAATACGAGGGTAAGTGAAGAAGTGTTGCTTTTTTCTTTAGTACAGGGAGAAGTATCGATACAGGAATATGTATTATACATCAAAATGAAGCGGATCCTCTGTTGATCACATCCCTTCTTCTCACCATAGTCACTGTTTCTCTCAATAGCTATGTTTCAACTTTCAATGAGAGCATCGATCCCTGCCTCGTAAAATTCTGTAAATGTTCTTAAAGTCACTTCATAGCTCCAGTTTTCACTTCCTCGTCAATGGCATAATGTGGTGCCTCTCAAACTCTCTTTCATGGGGTCGAAGAGATAATAGTCAGAAGGCGCTAGATCTTGCCAGTCAATAATGTCCTCCTTTTGCAGCCACGTCAGTTTAGTATAATACACACAGATGTCAAAACAGTTCAATATTAAACAATTCAGTTAAGTGTAAGTACAGTTTCGATGTCAAAAACAGTTCCGTTTCAAACAATTCAGTTTAGTATAAGAATGCAGTTTAGATGTAAGTACACGATTTAATTGTCAAAAACATTTCTATTTTAAGCTATTCAGTTAAGTCAATCAGTTCTAATTCAAACAATTTAGTTTGGCATAAGTATGCAGTTTAGTTCTATTTAACCCATAGATAAGGCCCTATCATTCCAGAGCAGAGTGGATCTGGGAGTAATGACAATAAAGGGATACTCCGCATTCCCCAAAGCTCCAATATCTCTGGAACCTCACCATCAGATTGTTTAGTGTCATATACTGGACACCCATTGAGGGTGGGGGTCTTACCCCTCGGCAGAGGTGCAGTTGGTGTATTCAACATCCCAAGGAAACTGAGTAATTCTGTAATGAATTGCAGGACACAGACATGCCAATGTTGGCTAACGAACAAAGAGTTACATCAGCTCTGATCGGACACAATTTTCTGTCTAGAAGACCTGCCAAAAACGATGGATGATACGGTTGGGTAGCTACAGTGACCCATGAATCTCCGTGGTGTCAGCGTGACTCAATGATGATGATGATGATTACATTAGTATTGGGAGTGTCAATAAGGTTTTGAATATTTCCCTTAATTTCAAGGGATGTTGAAGAAATATCTTTATTGGCTATCATAGCCGAAAGTAACACTGGACATTGGCCTAATTGTTAAAGAGTTCGCCAATGGCCCGGGAGACCTGGCTTCAATCCTAGGTCGAGTCACACCAAAGACTTTAAAAATGGTACTTGATGCCTCCTTGCTTAACACTCAGCATTATAAGGTACGGATCAAGGGTAGAGTGGAGAAATCCAGGGAAAGGAACGCACCCTCCTCTACATCTAGGTGTAGTAGCTATCAAAAAGGGAGCCTTCTGGTCACCCTCGATTAAGGTCGCCAACTTTACTTACTTTTACACGCAATATATGATAAAGCAGTTTTCTAAGATTAAAGTTTAAGTGGGAGTTGAGAGCACGTAATAATCCATTGTTATTTTGATATAAACTTTAATTTGCTCGAGAAAAGATTATTATTTACCCTGGTGTTTTCTTGTTATAATTTTACTCCTCGCGAGTTTTTCACACCAGTTTCAATTGTTTGCCTTTCGCAGAGGTATAAGCCGTCGTATATTGTACTCCTGGACAAGCAACAAAGACCACGTAGATATATAAAAATATAATCTATATTTTATTCTTCGACGGCGACGTTTGTCTGAAGTAGGAATACAGTCAGAGAGAGTTCGAATATATCTTTCTTCTGTGGCGGGGACCCTTTGTGTATATTAGAGCGATAGCCGGAGAACACAGACGGGGGAGCTGATAGGTTTTCTTTGGTGACCAGCATATCTCTCCCTCAGTCCAGAATTTGTCTTTCAACTCCCACGCGGAAATATGAACCCTCCTCATCGCCTAAATATTTTCTGTGACTGATTGTCGAAACTGACCTACTTCCATTTTTTCCGGTAATTTGTTGATCTTTTCTGCAAATGGAAATATCTGTCATTCTATATACAAGCAATAAATTACAATCCTCGCCATCCTCCTTTACTTGTCTGTTTCCTGTGAAACCACTTTGTTGATGTTATCTTGCGACCGCGTGGAATCTGCTACGTTCATCCACAGCACTCCGTTGCGAGCTAAGCCAGTATATTACATAATAGACCGAAAGTTCCCTCAGATCTCTATGTAATATTACAGACAGGTTCTGTTGTCAATCAGTGAAGGTGTCACGAGACTAGCGCGTGCAGGCAGCATGACCTGCTAAGTTAGACGTGATTTTAAAATAATCACAGATAAATAATCACGTGTTTCACGACAACTTCACTCGTGACAATAGGTCTTCGATTCGTTCTCCAAAATCTCTATATAAGAAAACAAGTAATGAGATTTTGGCAGAGTTGAAGGCAGTTGTCAAAACGGGTGCGTTAAAGGTTCTGGAAGCCGACCCGCCATAGCCTAGTCTGCTGCGACCGATCTGCAGTGACAAACGTGTGTCAAACAACCAGCTCTCACACACACCCCGTCACCACCAAGGGGAAGGGAGAGGAAGGACGCGTCAAAAGTGAACTTTTTGAATTACAGCGCTCATAGCTGAATAAAAACGACTACTATATTTTTTCCCTTACCATCGAGTTTGAGTATTTATTTATTTATTTATAGCACAAAACGTTGGTCCTATGGTACATCTAGACCTTTTCTCTGATTTCTTGCAGATCTCTGCAATATTGTAGTCTGGATTGTCTTGGATCTTCCTTTAATTTTCAATTCCTCCATACTTTCTTTCATTCAAGCCTTTTGGGACCGGTCCAAGTGCTCCAATTACAATTGGTATCACCGTCAACCTCGTGTTCTACAGCCTTTTTTAGTTCTCTTGCCAAGTCCAAATATTTGGTTATCTTCTCGCTTTCTCTTATTTTTACTCTGTGGTCAGCTGGAAAGACAAAATCCATAAGTAGTTATCTTTTTTCTATTATTTCTTCTTTTTCTTCTTCTTCTAATAATAATAATAATAATAATTATTATTATTATTATTATTATTCTGTTTTTCCCCACGAGTTGTAACTGTTGGCTATCACTGGAGTCTGAGGGACAGCAAGTCTTCTCAGCTCTCCAGGAATCGACGACGTATTGTAGCCGATATCAACAGTGTTGTGGTCTCTAGCCTCAATTCTTACATGGATTTCCATTTAGTCAAAACATTTTCCCAGGATCTTCGGAATTTTTTAGAGTTTTCCGATTGTTGTTTTTCGGTGAATGTGGAATATGGAACAGAAAACCGAGCATAGTATATATTATGACTATCGTCACACAGGACGTGGAATTTGAAATTTGACTATAATCTCAGTGTGCACAGAGAAAGGAATTCGACTCTAATTGCTCAGAACAAGGAACTCCAAGAAAATTGCACAGAGTGCAGGATTTGATATTCGACTATAGTCGCAATCCGCACGGAGCAAGGAATTCAACAATAATTACTCAGGACTATGAATTGCACTATAATCGCACTGACCTCGAAGTTTGAAATTCTACTCGAGTCGCATTTGGCATGGGACGAAGAATTTGACTATAACAGCTCAGGGGAATTCCGCCATAATCGCACAGAGCCAGGAACGAGGAATTTGATTGAAGTCACAAAGAGCACAAGCTTTATAAATACAACTTGTCGGTGGAATTTTCACGAAATGCTAAAAACTTGAAACCACCTAGTCTAGTCGAGATTAGTTCATAAAATAATTCTTTGTGGTGTCACACTAGCAATGAAATGAAAAGATAAAGCAGTTGTCTCACTGGTTCTTAAACACACTGTATCTAGTTCTGCCAACCATATCTTATCTATCTCGAAATTTCCACCGTAGATACAGGAATTCCGGTCATTCGGTTAATAGAATTTTACTGACTTAACAATCTCAGTTCCTTTAATGTTATTTTCTATCTCTTGTAATTTAACTAAAAGGGCAAAACCTTTGTAAATTGGTAGAGTTATATCTCTACGTTAAATCCTACTGTGCAATTATCGCAGTGCACTTAGTCATGGAATTCATTCGAGGGAAAGACTGGAGAGAAGAACGCAGGAATTCAACTAGCTCCTTCAGTGTTACTAACACAATGCAATAAATGCAAAAATACTTTGGACACATGCACTCGTTAATATAAGCATATAACAATGAGCAATAAGTAAATCGATATCGTTTATCGCGTGGGATTCGTTTATTGCCTACAGTATTTTATATGCATAAGAGAGGCTTTATAACTGGTACTGTAGCCTCAGTCCTTAAATGCACTCAAGATTTTTTTTTAGTCTTCTGTATGCACATAGCTCTTTTGTCGCTCTTTCAACAATACAAACTGTCATTTTTATGCATATATTTTTGGAGATTAGATTTCATCCATCCTTCACAAATGTATGTGGTTGCTGCTGAGTTATGTTTGGAAAATTCAAAGTTATTATTGTTAATATATCGTTGTTATTATTATATCACTCATGCGCCATCTGGTGGTCTTTAATTAGATTGCACAGTCGGGTGGGGCAGTAGAATATATGAACTGCTTCGCTGTAGAGGGGTAAGACCCCACCCAAAGAATGTTTTTGATATACTTATTTACCAACCCCTCCGCTCGGGCAGGATATGACACAATGTCAATTTTGAAGCGGAGTTTAATAGGTTTGAATTCAGAGTTTTCCTTCTCCTAGACTAGTTGCCTCACCAAGGCTGAAGAACTCAGTCTGCCCTACTATTTATTCATAGCTGGAGGGAAAATAATTGGATTCATACCTTTTCCAAGAGTATTAGTGCCATGTGAAAATTTTGCAATGAAAACCGGAAGTGATTGGAAAAGTTAGGGTCCAAACTGTTCTATTCTTCGATTCTCTCTTTAAAATTAGTTTAACTTAATGATTGATTTAATTTTAAAAAAAATCAAATTCAATATTCATTTTTGTATTTTTTAGTCTTCTCACTATCTTTGATATGACACTAAAAAACCAGATGCTGAGGTTCCAGCAATGCTGGAGCTTTGGGGAATGCGGAGTACCTCTTCATTATCATTGCTCCCAGGTACATTTTGACCCGAAGTGGTACAACCAAATAGGGTCCTATTAATGGGTCGAATAGAACTAAACTGTGTACTTATGCTAAAATGAATTGCTTGTATAACAACTGTATTGACATTTAAACTGTGTACTTATGCTAAACTGAACTGTTTTTTACATTTTACTGTGTGTAAATAAATGACTGATGTTTAACTGAATTATTCCTAATACCTAGCAATTCTTGGAACCATTTAACTTTGTTGATTAAATTGAATAGTTTGAAATAGAACTGTTTTAGACCTTTAAACTGCATACTTATGCTGAACTGAATCGTTTGAAATAGAACTGTTTCACAATTAGCAATGTATAAACACTGTACTTATGTCAAACTGAATTGTTAAAAATAGAACTCTTTATCTGTATATAATGTATTTGGCCTTAAATAACCTACAGTGATTGATATGCCATAAAAAAAAATAACAAAAAAAAAACCTAAAACTCTCTCCGGCATTTCAAGAGACTACAAGTCTCCCAATGCATCCAGGACTATTCTGAGTATTCTAGCCGATCTTAACAATTCTGAGGTCTGTATAGTATCGGTCTATCCCCTGATCTACATTTCCTCCGCTGTTTTTTTTCGAAGCCATTAGGAATTGTTCCTAGTCTACAATCTACCACTGGTGTCATCTGCAACCTTATTTTATACAGTTTTGTCTGCTCTCCAGCAATATCTAAGTATTGTTTATTATTTCGCCTTTTTTTAATTTTCACTTTGTAATCGACCAAAACAGCAAAACCGCTGAGATGACATGTTAATTCTTGTTTATTTACTCTCGGTCTGGCATTTTAGCGGGGAATAAATTTTTAAAATGGACATGGCGACACGAGTTCTAATTCTCGAAGAGACTGACTGTATTTCACAGAGCACTAATACCCTTAGGAAAGATATGAATCCAATAATTCTCCCTCCAGATACGGGTAAATAGTAGGGCAGACTAGGTTCTTCAGCCTTGGTGAGGCAACTACTCTAGGAGAAGGAAAACTCTGAATTGAAACCTGTTAAACTCCGGTTAAAAACTGACCTTGTGTCATATCCTGCCTAAGCGTAGGGGTTGGTAATTATAATATACATAGATTTTTATGAGTGTCATTTTCTAGGACAGATTCTGGTTTGTGCATAGACTATTTGGAAGTAAGTTCAAACTTTGATATTTTGCCCAATTTCAATTGAAAACTATGCGTCTCTGGGCACGTGTACCTCGATTTTTATGAACTAGAATATTACATTAAATCAAAAAGGCAGTCCAATTAATTACAATATTTTCTTTATTCTGACAACTCATTATTTTTATATTTCTGGCTCATTGGTCTAGTTGGTAGAGTGTTTGCGAACGGTCTGGAAGACCTGGATTCAATCCCAGGTCACGTCATCCTAAAGACTTTGAAACTGGTACTTGATACTTCCTTACTGAACACTCAGCAATATAAGGAACGTATCAAGGGTAGAGTGGAGCAATCCAGGGATAGGAGTAGCGCCCTCTACTACACCTCGGTGTAATAGCTATTGAAAAGGAGCCTTCTGGTCGCCCTCGATAACGGTTGCCAACATTACTTTATATGTATGAGAATAGTAAAAGAATATTAATAGTGAAAAGACTAAAAATTATAAAATGAAGATAGCATTTGATATTTAAAAAAAAAATTAAATCATTAATTTAGTTAAACTAACTTTAAAGAGAGAATCGAAGAATAAAACAGTTGGGACACTAACTTTTCCCATCACTTCCGGTTTTCGTTGCAAAATTTTCTTTATTCAACTAAATTAGAAAGAAATTAACGTTATTTTTTTAAATAGATTTCTTTCAAGAATTATTGGCTGGAGTTTTTCTCATATTTATTCTTAAATCTCCAAACAATTAGAAATCAATAATGCTAAGCAAATACCTATTATATCATTTTTAGATCAATGGACTGCGTAATCGTCGTAAGTGAGTTCGAACTCCAGTCATGCTATTAGGTTCACTTCCGGATAAATACCCTTGGAAAGGTATGAACCACCTTTTTCTTTAAGTTATGGGGTAAATAGCATCACTGCTGTACTTCACGAAGGATGACTTTGGCATTAAATAACCCATGAAGTTTGATATGTCATTAAACAAATAAAGAAACCAATAAATATAATTTTATGTTATTACTCTCTCGATAAAGCTTAAAGCTTTACTAATATATTTTTTCTTTATAACAGAGATTTAAATAAAGATTAAAATCATGGAGAACCTCACACAAGTGGCTCAGGGAATTGTAATGTCAGTGGTGTCACAGTTTACGTTATACAGAGAAAAACACATAATCTTTATTATATGATTTTCTTATTCTTCTTATCTTTATTATTATTATTATTATTATTATTATTATTATTATTATTATTATTATTATTATCGCAAGTTTAAAAGATTTATAATAATAATAATTATTATTATCATAAAAAACAAAAGAGAACTAGCAAAATAGTCGACTTTGCTGTCCCGGCTGACCACAGAATAAAACTGAAAGAATGTGAAAAGAAGGATAAGTACCTCGACTTTGCTAGGGAATTGAAAAAACTGTGGAACATGCAGGTGACAATTATACCAATAGTAATTGGTGCGTTTGGAACAGTAACTAAAGGATTACTAAAGGGTCTAGAGGACTTGGAAGTTGGCGGACAAGTAGAGACCATCCAAACGACAGCAATATTGAGAATGACCAGAATACTAAGAAGAGTCCTGGAGACTTGAGGAGACTTGCTGTCTCTCAGACTCCAGTGAAAAACCATCGGCTAACGCTGACGTGAAAAGCTCTCACTATAATTAGTGGTTGTTTATGGAATCTGAGGGACACAAGATTCCTCATGTATTCAAGCCTATTTCAACTGTGTAGTAGGACTTTGGTATACTGACAGATCATCTAACCTCGACCAGAAGACCAAAGCAAGTGTTTGATTGTTTTCAATTTTTCTTCTTATCTCTATTTCACCCTGGATCTTTCCAAGTTTCTTGGAGAAGATCCTTTCAATGGTACTAGCCGCTGTTGGTATCACTCTCACCTACATCTTGCACAACTATTTCAATTCTCGAGCTAGGTCAAAGTTTTTTGGCCATTCTTTTTTCTCTGTAGGGATAGTGAAATCAAACAAGTAACAAATCCTTTATTAGTACTGAAATTGGATCGGATCGTCTAGCATAGAATTTTTACTGATGTCCGTGTAACATCTAGTCTCCTCAAATTTCTACGACTATTTTGAGGATTCCAGCTTATTTTAAAAGTATTGTGGCCTCGATGGTTTTGATTCCTTCACGATTTTCAGGTAATCACTGCCAGTCTCTTTTATATGTTCTTAGGGACTTATCCAAGTGTTCTAACCACAATTGGTATCACCGTTATCTACATGTTCCATAGTTTCCTCCGAGATCGTATATAATCATATTATTTGTTTTATATCTCCCTTTCTTTTAGTTTCACTTGATAACAAATTATTTTCTTCTTTTTAATAACTATTAGTGAATATAATATTGATTATAGATATATCATAATTAGTTTACAAATATGTTATAATTAATTGCTTTGAGGTCTTCAATTCTTGATTGTGTGATCAGTTTCTAAATCTGTTGTTGACCAGTAAAAGGTCTGGAAGAAAGATACGAACTCATGATTACGTGAAACAAGTATATTGAACGAAAGTATAAATACAACATAGGTAAAAGAGTGTTAAACGTCAGTCTGACTGCCAAAAGTTTTGGCTGGAGAGAACTTGACACCGAGATGAATATTCTACCGGTATTCAAAATAATAATAAGATTTCATTATAGTCCATAAGGTAGGTACCATAGCAACCTAAATAATTTTTTTATCTCTTTTATTGGATATATTCTACTTCGTGCGGGAGTGTCCTTGTGGTGTAATGGTTAAAGCGATGGACGGCGGAATCGTAGTACGCGAGTTCGTACTCCAGTCGTGCTATTACGTTCACTTTCGGGCAAATACCCTTGGGAAAGGTATGAGCCCCCTTATCCTCCCAGCTATAGGTTAAATAGTACCACTAATGTTCTTCTTGGAGAATAGCTTTGGCATTAAATAACCTACAAAGGTTGATATGCCATTAAACAAAGAAACCAAACTAAACCTACTTTTTGCGAACACCATTTTCCTTCATCACTAAACTTTCATTTCTTGCACAATTCTTTCTGGAGATCACATATCCATCTCAATCAAGACTACTCTTGTATTCTTTTTGTACTTGTCCTCTTATTTAATTATTCTATTTTTATCTCTATCACTACCTAACCTATATTTACAATACTATTTTATATTAGCTATTTTCCCATTAATAGTGACTTTTGGGCTTTATGGAACTTCGAGTTACAGCAAAAATCCTTATTTTTTTGTC
>OY757931.1:17707662-17740162 GCA_963585895.1 Sepioteuthis lessoniana | reverse complement strand
CATTTTACCATCTTAAAGTCCTGATGATGTTTTCCTATAACCGAAACTTTTTAACGTGACTTTCTTTCATAATAAATGCATCACTTTTTGATAACTTTCTTTTCCTATTTTCTTCACACTGTTGGATTCCTTTCCATTATGCACTTAATTATATATATATATATATATATATATATATATATATATATATATATATATATATTCTTAAAGTATACCTAAAACTCGAATGTCATGAATATGAGTCCTTAGACTGTGAAATCTCTGTCACTTTATATATCTATATGTCTATCTTTCTGTTTTGTCACATTCTCTGTCAGTCTTTCTCTCTCTCTCCCTCTCTCTCTCTCTCTCTGTTAATCTCTCTCCCTCTATATATATATTTATTTATATATATATAGTTGTTAAGTTGCTTTCAGTCTATGTTGATTAGCCTCTCACTGGTTAAACGCCACAGTGTTGAAGGATGAGAGTGTCCAATCTTATCTCGTCACATTCCAAAAACGCACATAAGAAAACCAATTTCAGCTCTAAATCTTTTCTGTATAAGTACGAATATCTGTAAGTTTGGCGCCTGGCGATGCAAAAATAATTCATATAAAAAAAGGTTAATGTTTATTCAAAATAATATACATTCTTTTCAATTCACTTGATTAAGTGCTGAATAGTAAATATATTTTTCATGTATTACACTCAGGGAGGTCGAAAGATTTGCAACATTTCATTAACATGAAGCTCAACTCATAAGTAAGTCAAAAGTTTTGCAATATTTTAGTAATATGTGGCACAACTAATGCAAGTCTAAAGCTTTGCAATATTTTTATAAAATGATTCACAATTAAGGTGAGTCAAAAGTTTTGCAATATTTTAGTAATATGAGGAAGAATTCGTGCAAGTCTAAAGCTTCGCAATATTTTTATAAAATGAGGCATAGCTTATGTGAGTCAAAAGTTTTGTAATATTTTAGTAATACGAGGCATAACTCGAGTGAGACAAAAGCTTTGCAATAGTTTTGTGATATAAAGCACAACTTTCATGAGTGAAAAGTTTTGAAATATCTTAATAACATGAGGTATAACTCAGGTGAGTCAAAAGTTTTTCAATATTTTTGTAGTATGAGACACAACTAGTGCAAGTTAAATGTTTTGCAATATTTTGTAGCATAAAGAACAACTTTGGGGCATGAAAAGTTTAGTTATATTCTAATAACATGAGGTAAAACTCGGGTGAGTCAAAAGTTATGCAATATTTTAGTAATAGGAGACGCAGTTTGAATTATTTTGCAGAAGTAGGTTAGGTAATGCTAAATCTTATATACATATATATATATATATATATATATATATATATATATATATATATATATATGTAAATAAATAGTTTATTATAAGCAATTCTAAATGAGCCTGATGTCATTAGTTTGCACACAGTTTAATGGTTTCGAGTGCAAATAATTTTGTTAAGTATTAATCATTTGTTTGCATCCCGTCAAATGTCCTCATCTGTAGATATTCGTTAATAACCATTTAATTTGGACATAGTTAAATACAAATACATATTAGATTCGTTAATGGCCGTAGTGTAATTGTTATCGTCGTAGGATATGGACACGGCGACACAAGTTCAAATCCTGGATTAGACGGACTTGTATTTCCCATTGCACTAATACCCTTGGGAAAGGTATGAATCCAATTATTCTCCCTCCAGCTATGGGCAAAATAGTAGGGCAGACTATGTTCTTCAGTCTTGGTGAGTTAACTAGTCTAGGAGAAGGAAAACTCTGAATTCAAACCTGTTAAACTCCGCTTAAAATTTGACCTTGTGTCATATCCAGTCCGAGCGGAGGGGTTGGGTAAATATGGTTAATAAAGATTTTGTAGATAATTTCATTTTAAAAATGTTATGCATGAACGCTCTTCATAAATTGTAAATGATTTGAAGCGCTAACTCAATATAAAACCCCTTGTGAGGATCGAACTCTAAACTCAGTAATAATTAGCCTGAGAGATGCTGTGATGTCCGAGAGTTGGGATTTATTAATCCATTATCTTATTCAGGGTCCACCCCCACACATGGCCGTGCAAAAGCAGGACGACCAGCACGAACATACATCCAGCAGCTATGTGAGGATACGGGATGTTGTCCTGAAGACCTACCTAGGGCGATGAACGATAGGGAGGAGTGGCGAGAGAGGGTCAGGGATATCCGTGCTACCAGTGCGATATGATGATGATGATGATCTTATTCAGCTTGCGGAAACTAAATTAAACATATTCCAATATATCAATAAAACGACTTATCTTCATTTTTCAAAAAATTAGCAATAAAATAAGATATAAGACGCAAAATCAAAAACTTATTCAATATGGCCACCATTTTATTTTCAATTATTATATCAGCACGCCTTTGAAATGATTTTCATGTCTTCAAAATAAATTTTTCAGACATTCTATTCCATTCCTCCTTGTTGGGTATCACCCACCTTTTTCCACACAATGAACTAGTACATCTGTCATATATAGCAGTAGCTACTAATACCAGAGGAGACCAGAAGGCGAAGAGCAGCTTCTTATAGGAATAGTAATAGAGCGTTGGAGACTGGAGATCGCACTAGATCACCTTACTTGCTACCGTAATAACGGAAGCCAATACTATCGTTGGACTATATCTTTATTCTGTATTCACTAATCCTATGTTCTTGTCTACTAATAGTCTCTCTATTGTATTTACCTTTTCCTGGGAATATATCTCGATTTCCTCTGATATCGTGGTTTGTCTTTTATTTAATACTACATGCGTTCACTAACCAAAACGCAACACTCCTCAATCGCAGTCTTAAGTGAACCAATATAGGAATGGGGAGTTGCACTTGTTGTATTTTCTAAAACGACCCATATCGCATAATAAAGAGGTTTACAGTCTGGGTTTCAATCTTGTTTGACGGCTGTCCTCAGTTTTCTCGTTGACTGTTAATACATTAGAATACTTTCGTATTGATGTTTTTGGGTCTTTCTTAATCACTGTAGCGAGAGCAGTCAAAAAGACTTCTTTTCGTTTTGGGTTAAATTCTCATTCCCGCTTTTCTTACAAAGCTCTTTTTCTTTGTAAACGGTCGATAAAGAAACTTGGCTTGATTTTTGCGTAAAGCTAGTTCTAGATTATTTGTCGTTTCTTTTCTTGCTCCCTTGCTTCTTCAAGCAGAAATTTAATTTTAAAAAAGAACTTGAATAATGGAGCTAATCTTAGAAATTTTGATTCATCGTTTTTTTATTCCACAATTGGAATAACCTGACTAAGAAATGTTTTAAAGGTATTCCACCTCTTGCTTCCGGATTCTGTATGCTGGAGAAGCGTAACGGTTAATTTAGAAGGAAATAGAACCCCCGATCGAAGTTCGAATCTTGAACGAGTTTCTTTGGCGTATCACTTCAACCTAAGCTCTTGGGAAAGGCAACTTTTAACTAAAATCACTCCAATGTGCATAAATAATCACGGAGATTGGTTTCCATATCGCAAAGTAGGCATTCACATTAAGAGAATGTAAAATATACATTTTTCTTTTCTTTTGACTAGTTGATTTGGCGTCACTTGTGTACGATGTGGCGTGATGGGTAAATGGTAGAGTTTCGGCTCTGCATTCTGTGGTCACTGGTTTGATCTCCAGAGTGGGAGATCTTGGTTTTAACGCTGCTGATGCGACCAAATAAGGTTGAAACAGCTGTCCAGCGTTTCTGTATGTCGAAAGCAGATGTTCGCTGTGTTTTCTGATCGAGGAAATTAAATTCACAAGAAGGTAAACTCTAAAAAATAAATTCAGCTATGCAAAAAAATTGATTTTAGGTGTTTTTTCCCTGAGGGAGGATTTGAATTTGTATATGCAGTTAATAAAGATTGTAATATGTAACAAGCCTATGGCCTGTACATTTTTTCTTTTTTTAAGTAGAAGAATTATATTGTGAATTAAATTACCACGACCAGAAAACCCGGCGATGACTAGTTAATTTGGCATCACCTGTGTGCGATATGGATTGGAGACTGAGTGGTAGACTTTCGGCTCTGCATTCTGTGATCGCTGGTTCGATCTCCAGTGGGGGAGGTCACGGTATACACTGCTGATGATATGTAATAAGGTCGACACAGCAGACCAGTGTTTCCGTATGTCACATGCAAGTGTTTGCTAAGTTTATAGCATTTGCTACCAAATTTTGAACTAACCACAAAGCAATATTTCGTCTACTTGAAAATAATGTTAAAATACGCCTAGCAAAAGTATGGGCTGCTATTGATAGGTTATTGATCAAACAGAAACCTCATCTATCTGGTAAAATAAAATGGAATTTCTACCAAGTTTTGGCCATGTTAGTACTACTGTACGGACGCAGCATATGGACACTTACAAAATGCATTGAGAAAAGGATAGATAAGAACCACATAAAAATGGTTCAAGCTTTTTTAAAAATAAATCCTGGAAGCAACTCGCCACAAAACAAAAGCTCTATGGCTTCTTACCTCCAATCTCAAAAAAACATCCAAGTAAGACGAAGAAGGCCTGCGGGACACTGCTGGAGAAATAAGGACCAACTCATAAGTGACATTTTTTTATGGACCTCTACATATGTACGTGCCAGTGTTGACCGATCAGCAAGAACTTATTTATATTAGCTCTGTGGGGATACAGTTTACAAGACCTGCCAGGAGTGGTGGATGGATTGATTACTTAATCTTAATGACATGTCAAACTGTGTAGGAAAATTTTATGTATTGAAGTTAACGATTGCATTCATTGTGCATCCTAGTTTAACATTTTAAGATTTTATTTTGCAGTTTTACGAAATAAGAATTATTTTTAAATCGAGAAAATTTAATGATTTTTAAATCGATAACAAGTACTACCACTCTGAGTAGACATAATAATAATTACAATAAAGGTTACTCTATCCTCCATTGATTTTCAGAACAGGAGCCTCACCACCAGGTGCAGTTTAATGTCATATCCATGTTCGGTTTCTTTGTTTTCATAGCATATCAACCTTTGAAGGTTATTTTATGCCAAAGCCATTCTCCTACAAGAACAGTAGTGGTACTATTTAAAACATAGCTGGGAGAATAAGGGGGTTCATACCTTTCTCAAAGGTATTTGTCCGAAGATGAACGTTATAGAGCGACTGGAATTCGAACTTGTTTACTACGATTCAGCAGTCTATCGCTTAAACTATTACACCAAGAGGAACCCCCGCAAGTCATATCCAGGATAATTCTACTATGGAGACAGTCAGCGAATTTTAAGTGCCACAGACTGAATGTATGTTCAGTGTTGTTGCTTTATGTAATTATAGATATGATCAAAAAATGAAATGAAACCAAAAGGAAATGCTGACAGAGTGACACATTCATCGTTTTATTAATCTGCTGTCTAATCACAAAGAGGCCATTATTTATTGGTTTGTCTGAGGATTTTTCAGTACGCCCTCGTACTTAATTCTATCTATTTGCTTGTGTATGTATATGTAGAGTTTCTTAACTGATGAGAAATCCTCAACGGCAAGGTAATTTGTGAACGGGCATGTTGGCAAAGATTGATTCCTATCAAATTAAATTAATAGAATCTGTTCCCAGATGAGTTTTGACATCAAAATTGATGCTAAAATCTCAAGGGCTGAGAGGTCGGCCATTTCTCTAATATACATAGGGACAGTTGACCTAATTATATCATGTGGTATCTTTAGGACCAATCGGATCTTAAAGAAGAGAAAATATTGACAAATAATTGCATGATCTCTCTCTCTCTCTCTCTCTCTCTCTCTCTCTCTCTCTCTCTCTCTCTCTCTCTCTCTTTATTACGTCTCTTTGATGAGGGACTAGAAAGTAGGTGGATATGTCGACAGGTTGTTAGGCAAAAGGACACTGGAATAATAAAAAAAGAAGAAAAAATTAAATGATTATGATATCATTATATTAAAAAAGGAATGATCGAAATTGTTATTACTAATAACAGACATGACTTTTCTGAAGACGTTCCGTTTAATGATGATGATAATGACAATGCTGCTATTGCTGCTGTTCATGATGATGATGATGATGATGATGTTTATATTTAATAACAGTATAAAAACAAAGTTTTCTATATGAGTTGGATAATTTGATATCATTATAAAGAATCTTTCATTATTTGAAAACCAAAATTTCTTGGTTCGCTCGTTTAACGGCACGTCGATACTTCTTGCATCATTCACTGCCGAAGTCAGTATTTTTGCAAGCAATTTTATGATCTTACTAATTAATGATAATAAACATTTGTAAATAATTATCGTAAATTTACGTGTATAAGTCACCCTGGCATATAAGTCAATTTAAAGATTTTTAGCTCAAAATTCTATTCTTGCTGTATAAATCGACTCCAAGCATACGGTATCCTTTATTTGAAATGTTTTGTCATGGAAGTTCAATAATAATGATAATGTATGCTTATTATAGAAACTAACATTAAGTCAGTTGTCTGAATTTCTGAGACGAAGCTTGATGATTTTCATCATTAAGGGTTTCAGACTATTGTCTTCATCGTTATTGTTATTTACACAACGTTTCGGTCAGTATGTCCTCCAGTCTTCTTCAGGTGTTTGTCGAACTCGGGAACCAACAGACAATTTCGAACTTAACCTGCAACCTCCAGATGATTGGTTCTTTTGAATCTTAGGGAATCAACACCTATAACCGTTACGCTATGTGTCCTGCAGGTTCAATCCTGACTGTAGGTGGGTAACAATTAAAGGAATTCCTAACACTTGAACCCGGTTATGGCTAACGGAAGCAGAACAGGTGAACCCCGTGGATTTAATAAAGGACGTACTTCAAAGTTCCGTGTAAGTTCCCGAGTTCGACAAACACCTAAAGAAGGCTGGAGGACATATCGGCCGAAACATTGTGGAAATAACAATAAAGATGAAGACAATAGTCCGAAAACCTTTAATAACAACATTAAGTTTCATTAAACTCATTACTCTAGTAGTGTATGGTGTATGTAACTTTTCCTAAAATTAAAATTATATCAGCCATATGGAAAATAGGCAAATTTTGTTCATTCGTGTTTATATTCATATGAATTCACAATCTATTTGTTATCTAATTAAGAAATGATTTTTTATTTCAATCATTTTTTCATTAATTATATTTTATCATTCAGTTTGGTTGGGCTTTGAACTATTCCGGTTAAGAGTTCAGGTGTATAGTCAATTGGTGCAGACAGAAAATGGGGCTGGAGTGCGGATGACGTCATGCCCAGAAGAGATGGGCTGAGAATTTGGAAAATTTTGAAAAAGATTCCGTTGAGTTCCGACTATTGTGTGGAGAAGTTGATTTTCGAACATGGTGTTGAAAAGTTGGGGTCCGACCATGATGTTGAGAAGTTGAGGTCTGATCAAGTAGATAAAGGAAAAATGAACAGAAAGAAATAACTGAGACTGAATGAATGAAAAAAAGGAAGAACAAAGGAAGGAAGGAAGGAATAAGGAAAGAAGAAAAAAGTGATGAGAGAAGAATTAGAGAGAGGAAAGAAAGGAAAAGGTAGATGAAATAAAAGAAGAAAAACGGGAAGAAAAGAAAGAAGAAAGAAGATAAAGAGATAAAGGACAACGAATAAAAAGAAAGAACGAAGATAAAAAAAGAAGATGAAAGAAGAAAGAACGAAGGAAGAAGAAATACAAAAAGATGGGAGAAAACAGGAAGAATGAGATAACAGGACAAAATAACAAAAGCAGAACACGTGGAACAAGATTGTAGCTGAGTGAATAGAAAGAAAAGCCAAAACAAGTAAAAATGAATAAAAGAGAAGAAAAACAGATCAGAAATAGAAGAGATGGTTTGGTTTGGTTTGGTTCGTTGGGTTTTATGGCATATCAACTAAATCCATTTTTATGTAAATAATCTGTTCTATTTTAAACAATTCAGTTTAGCATAAGTACACAGTTTAATTGTCAAAAACATTTCTATTGCAAACTATTCAAGCAGTTATATGTAATAATTCAGTTAAGTGTAAATACAGTTTTAACGTCAAAAAAAAGTTCTATTACTTATAATTCAGTTAAGCATAAGCACGCAGTTTAAATGTAAATACAGTTTAATAGTCAAAAACATTTCTATTTCAAGCTATTCAGTTTAATCAACAATTCAGTTTAGCCTAAGTAAGCCGTTAGTTCTATTTAACCCATATTAGGTGCTACCACTCCGTGCTAGAGTGGACCTGGGAGCGATGGCAATGTATTCTACAGCCCCAGCCAACTGGGTCTGTAGAATATTCTGACTGTAGAATACAATTGCAGAGATGAAATAGAAGGAAAGTAAAAAGAGAGAAGCCAAAAAGAACTTAATGAAGGAAATGACATGGAAGGAATACAGAACAAAGACAGGAGAGATGGAAAAAGTAGGAAGGAACGAAGGAAGGAGAAAAGGAAGGAACGAAGGAGAAAAGGAAGGAAGGAGAAAAGGAAGGAAGGAAGGAATGAGAAAACCCCAAAAGATTATCAGGATTTTAAAGGTCAATTTTCATAGAATGAATAGGAAACTAGTGTTCACTTGAAATATAACATCTGATGCAAGATTGGTTTTTAAAAAAATCTTAATGTTTATCCAAGGCCATTACTTAAGAACAAAGATATTTTTTCAGAATTTCTATCGATATTAACTGTTTGACATATAGATTAATCTTTGAATTGTCCAAACTCACTCTTTTCTCTCCCTCTCTTTCCATATATATATATATATATATATATATATATATCACACACACACACACACACACACACACAAGCAAACACATTCTTTCTCTCTCTCTCTCTCTCTCTCTCTCTGGTTTTTTTCTTTATCTCTTTATCTTTGTCTCTGTTTCTCTTGATTTTGTTATCTCTCTCTCTCTCTCTCTCTCTCTCTCTCTCTCTCTCTCTCTTCACACTTTCTGGCTGTCTCAGTAGATTTGCTCTTCATCTTTTTATCTTTGTCTCTACTTCTCGATGCTTCATGTCTTCAGCTTCTCTGCTTCTTGTCTTCTTCTTCTGTCTCTGTCTGTCTGTATGTCTCTCACTCTCTCTTTCTCTATCTCTCTCTCTCTCCCTCCCTCACATTATCATATTTCCGATTTGCTCTATTCTATTGTGATCCTATTTGCATGTACCGACTAATTGTTCGGATAATTTCTGTCGTTTCATGTTTATCTCCTTTACTATTCCTGCCTATCTCATCTCTCTCTCTCTCTCTCTCTCTCTCTCTCTCTCTCTTTAAGCATATATATATATATATATATATATATATATACGAGAGTGGACTGAAAAGTACGTATCATTACTTCATATCTGGAATCCAAACACTGCAACGTTGATGGAAGAAGTGAGTGGACAACTCGGAAGGTTATCTTGAAAATTAAACTTCATTTGGCCACATCCTATGAGAGTATTTTGGTCAGCTTATGAACTTTTCAGTTGACTCTTGTATAACTGAGAGGTAACTTTTTTAGAAACCTGCCTCGAATTGCCAAAATCTCGCTACATGGTTTTCTTATAGAGCGATTTGATGGATCAATTCGATGGTTCGATGATCACCTGTGAAAACAGTAGTGTAGCACGTGAAAGTTCACGCATGATGATATTAAAATCACGCTTGAACTCTACAGGTCACTTGATCGTCAAATCCATGTACCCAACGACCGATGACAGCTGATGTGCTCGCGCATTTTCCAACCTTGAGACCACCGCAATTCAATGACGGCGCCCATCCGTAATATTACACAATGAGGTTAAATATACTTATTCTTGAGTCATAATTCCAATAAGTTTACAGTCATAAAATGTAATATCATCATCATCGGGCCATCAGCACTCATATCCCTGACCTTTTCTCGCCACTTCTCTCTATCGTTCATCGCATTCAGCAGGTCCTCAGGGCTTCACCTCGTATCCTCACAGAGCTGCTGTATGTAGGTTTAAGGTGGTCGTCCTGCTTTTGCACGGTCATGTGACGAGATCCATAGGAGTACATTACTTATGTGTTCGTCCCTATTTCTCCAGCAGTGTCCTGCATGTCTGGTTCGTCTAATTTGAATAGTTTTCTTGATGAGTGGTAGGTGGCGATACAGCTGCTGCTTTGTGGGGTTCTGCCTCCAGGACTTTTTCAATATTGCTCACAGCATTCTTATGTAGTTGCCGTAAGGCCTTTTCTCCAGCCGTTTTGATAGCGTCCATGTACTGTATCCATATAGCAGTATCGACATGATCGCTTCTTGGAAGAAACCGTGTTTCATTTTATCGGTCAGGTCTAACTTCCATATGACCGATACTGTCCATGCCTTAGTTAGCCGCGTGTCGATGCCTGTCTCGGTCGATGAGACTCTGCATCCAAGGTAGGTAAACTTGTCTACTAGTTGAAGAGAGCTACCGTTTAGTGTGGAAATGTCGCCTGCTTAATGAAAGCACATATGAGGTTTCTTCAATAAGTTTCAAGACTTTTTTGTACAGGCATTTAGAAATGTTGTAGACTCTTGAAAATTCAGTATGTTTTTGCTATATATCTTATGAGATGACTGACCAATTTTTATGATTTCAGCTTCAAATAAACAGCAACAATAGGAATTGGAATACACCCTACTAAAGCCAGCGTGTCACAACTGGTGAATTTCAAAAATGCAATCTGGACGTGAGGACCCCAACATCAGTAGAACAAGAAAGATACAACGTGACGGTCATAACAGTGGGGTCAAAATATGAAGTTTATGTTCAGTCTCCAGCATCCTCTCACATGCAAACCCTTGAACAACCCTTTTGAACCCTTGCAATAAAGAGAGAGGTAAAATGTTGTTAAAGAAGTCTTCCTGCGTCGTTTATTACTGCGTCTGTTATCATTGCGTCGGTATGTATCCAGTATATATATGTATGCAACACAAGGAAGGCAAGGAGTCTGTGAGGGTTAATGAGAGGTGTGGGAGGAGTAAAGAAGTCAGAACACCAGAGTTAATTGGTCAAATAAAGAATTCCATGGATAAAGACAATCGTGTGCCTATAGATACAATAAGTGTCCAGTTTGATGTCAGTGTGTGAACTGTAGGCAATTATTCGCGAGGAACTGAAGATGCGAATGATTTGCTCGAAGTTTGGGTGCTCAGAGAAGATCAGAAAGAAAGACGTTGTCATGACAGCCGGGAGATGGTCGAGCTGATGACCTGCAATGAAAGCTGGATCTCTTGCTATGACCTAGAGACCAAGAGACAGAGTTCCCAATGGAAGCATGCTGGCTCTTCAAGATCCAAGAAGGCCAGGCAGAGCAAATCAACCCACAAACTTTTGATGATCCCTTTTTTTGACAGCACTGGTATGATCTACATGCACTGGGTTCCCACTGGACAGACAGTCAACAAGGAATACTTTGTTGAGGTTTTAATGGAGTTATCGAAGAGATTCTGTCGGAAGAGGCCAGCACTCTTCAAATCGGCTCAGTGGCATTTCCACCAGGACAATACATCAGTCCACAACTCCATCCTTGTCAAAGACTATTTGACCAAGATGAGCATCAAGACTGTTCCTCACCCTCCCTATTGTCCACACCTTGCTCCCTGTGACTTTTGGTTATTCCCTAAGCTCAAAGAAAAACTTAGAGGCTCTCGTTATGAGACAATTGAGGACATGAAAGAGGCTGTGACGAATGTCATTGACACGCTCACACAAGACAACTTTAATGGGGCCTTCCAGAAGTTGTTGGAACGTTCGAACAAGTGCATTGCACCCGGAGGAGATTACTTCGAAGGGGACTAGAGTTTCATGCGTATACTATCAATAAAAGTGCCCATACGAAAAAAGTCTGGAAACTTATTTAATGCGACTTGTATATTCCGTTTTGTTTGCAGACATGGAGGCCAATGTCTGCGGAAGTTCGTTCCAGACTATGCAGTAGGGTTTTGGCTAGGGCGGGTGTCTTGGCCAGAAGCGCTATGTCATCGGCGTAGTCTTAGTAATTGTTTATGCAGGGTACCGTCTGCTTCTTTTCTTTGTTAGCTCGATATATTCATATAGATTAATAAATCAAATACATTTTTCTTCAAGCGCATGAAAAGATAATATTGTAAAATGATGTTTATGTTTCTGTCGGTCTATTAGTCTGTAAGTCTGTCTGTTACCAAAACTACTTCACCACCAACGTTATAATTCCCTAAGATAATGGCAGCACATTCTCTAGGATTTGATTTAATTCAAATTCAAATTACATCTGATAAATTTAATTTAATGTAGACCAATTACATCAATATGATATGAATTAAATATAGCTTGAATCAATAAAACGGGGTATCTTCCCGATGAGGGCTGTATCAATGTCTTTATAACTATATGGATGAATCATATTGAGAAAAGGCTTTGTGAGAACTGCACAAGAATGATGCGTACTGTCTCGAACAAGAACAAATGTACTACCAACCGCCTCCCATCTTACAAACCATACAAGTAAGATGAACGTTGAGCACTGCTGGTTTAGTGTGGTTTGGTTTGGATTCATGACATATCAACCATTGTAGCTTATTTAAAGCAAAATCCATTTTTATACATGACAGCAGTTCTGTTTCAAACAATCTAGTTTAGCATAATTACAGTTTTTTTGTTCACAAAATTAAACGTGAAAACAGCTCTATTTCAAACAATTCACTTTAGCACAAATACCCGGTTAAAATATCAAAAAAGTTCTATTTAAACCAATTTATTTTCGTAGAGTACACGGTTTAGTTCTGTTTGACCCATAGATAGGACCCTTCTAGGTGCTTCAATTCCAGGCCAGAGTAGACGTGGGAGCTATGGCAATAAAGGGGTACTCTGCATTTCCCTATGCTTCAATATTAATGAAGCTTCACCATCAGATTGTTTAGTTTCCTATCCGGGACACACGTTGAGCCAGGGCACTGCTGGAAAACACGAAGAAATCCATAAGCTACATTCTATTATGGACTCCTGCACATGAACGCGCCAGTGTTGGCCGACCAGTAAAGATTTAATAATACCTTCTCTGTGTGAACTTAGGATGCAGCCAAGAATACCTTCTAACAAGATGGTGAGAGAGATTCAAAGAACTCCGCGCAGTCAGAGCAAGTTGATGCTGATGATGATGATTGTATTATGATGTAAATATGATATAAATGAAATAATATTCAGGGCCATATTAATGATCTTCCAAAAATTTAAATAAAAAAAAAAAATACACGAAAATCAAACAAACGAATATTACTTTCAAAATGTTCTCTTCTTTTTATCTTTTAATAGGAGCACATGTTATACTACATTCTGCGTTATTCAAAGTACAAGGTACATCAAAAAAATAGAAATACTATCGACCAAGTTGGTTGCGTGTTCGCCAATAGCCTTTAAAACCGGGGTTCAAGTCCTGGTCAAGACATACTAAAGACTCAAAAAATGGGACTAGATACGTCCTTGCTTAACACTCAGCATGTTAAGATATGTATCAAGGGCAAAGTGGAGCAAACCATGGAAAGGAGTTGCACCGTCCCTTACACTCCGGTAAAGTTGCTTGTGAAAAGTGAGCCTTGGGGTCACCCTCGACTACGGTCGCCAAACTTACTTACTTTTACCATTCTTCTGAGCAAAATAAATGATACTGGAATAATTTGAATTTGAATTAAAGAAATAATGAAACCAACATAACTTTCAAAATATTCACTTCTATTTGTAGGAGCAAATGTTATACTACATTCTACCTTATTTAAGGTCCAAGATACAAAAATAAATAAAGATTCTATCCTTCTGAGCCATATGAAGGATCTTCCAAAAAGTAAAAAGAATAAAGAAAACAACAAACATTATTTTCAAAAGAATCTTTTTTAGGGACAGATGTTACACTACATTCAACCTTATTCACTTTACAAGGTACAAAAATAAATACAAACTTAAAATAAACAAATTCTCCAAAAGGTATTAAGTGTTGTGGAGTTGGGGCGAAGCACAAGTCACGTGCAGAAATTATTTTGACACGAAAGTCACAGAAGTCGCCCAGAACAACCTCAAAAATTGAGTCAGTTATAATGGTAAAGAAGGTCAATGGTTTTTTGAATACTTCGTAACGCCTATGCGCCCTCAAGTTTTTTGTACTAAGGACAACTTGAATGTTTATAAAAGAAGATAATTGTCTGAACTGGTCGGCCTTAATGTGAAATTTTCCAATAGGGACTTTTATGTAGGAATAGAAAAAAAAAAGAAGAAAAGGAAAATGTTTGCCTTAGTGCACGACTCAACTTGTGTACACAAAGGCCACAAGTTACAATAATTACTGGCTTATAAGGCACACGTCCAATTCTTCTTTGAAAGTATACAAAACATTAAACAATTTTAAGGATATCATGAAGAAAAGTTCTTAAAAGGATGGGTCGCAGAGAATAGTTGTGTAAAAAATATACAAAGAAGACTCCACTCATATAAATCATACAATTGCAATATATTCCATGAAAGAGGTGCCTGTGGTGTAATAGTTATCGTCGCAGGAAATGGACACGGCGACACGAGTTCAAATCCCGGACGAGACTGATTGAATTCCACATAGCCCTAATACTGCAGAAAAGCAGTCGGTGTATTCGACAGCCGCAGCCGACTGGGCAAGCAAAAAAGAAGAAAAAAACTACACAAAAAACGTAACTATAAACACATAATCTATGCAATTCCTAATCAATATAAATAAGCTGGATTCTTGCTGCTGTTAAAGTAACTAAAATTATATAAGGAAGAATGATACAAGTTAAAATTACCAATGATAATGACTCAACGAGCTTCGATTAAAAAGGACATCACCATATCGGTTGGGGCACGAGAATACATCGACTGCATCTATTCTGAGTGTCCTGGTTATGACATTAAACCATCTTATGGCCTTGAAGATTTGGGGAATGTGGAGTACCCTTTCATTGCCATTACTCCCAGGTCCAATCTTACCCGGAGTGGTATCAACTGATGGAGTCCTATCTATGTGTAACATATTGACCCCGGCCAAGTTGTCAAAAAAAGAAATGCACCTGCGTAAATAACAGGTGCATCCGGTCGAAGATATCACAGGACAACTTTGACTGTCGAAGAGTTGAATTGAGTGCGAATTGTGACGCTCGCAAGAAGTAGGTGGACGTCAAATTATTAAATAACCCCGACGACAGGAAGTCCAGATCAGTTGGAGAGAAGATGCTGGAATGAGAACCATGTCCCAGCAGAGGCTAGACCCCCAGGCCCCCGGTTTAGCAGCTCAGGAGAACAGGAAAGAAAGCCTGTGATAACCAGAAGAGTTGGGGGTTCAATATGTTGCAGTTCTGTTCAATCTCCAACTCACTTCTCACAGATAATACCTTTCGTAACCCTTTCGAACCCCGTCAAATAAAGTGAGAGGTATATTTTTCTAAAGAACTGTGTCAGCTCGTCTTTATTGTGTTGAATATGTTTCTGCATGCATCTGCATATGAGTATGTTACATATTGTCAATTAAAATAAATTGTGTATAAACAAATGACTGATGTTAAATTGTGACTGTAATGTATTAACACTTAAAACTATTTGACTGTGTGTAAAAAAAAGTACTCAGGCTCCTTTAAGAATGTTATCTACAAAATGTTTTTACAAATCATATAGATATTTAATATATATGTATAAAGAGGTTTTGGCATTAAATAACCAACAAAATGTGTTTACAAATCATATATATATTTAATATATATGTATAAAGAGGTTTTGGCATTAAATAACCAACAAAATGTGTTTACAAATCATATATATATATAATATATATGTATAAAGAGGTTTTGGCATTAAATAACCAACAAAATGTGTTTACAAATCATATATATATTTAATATATATGTATAAAGAGGTTTTGGCATTAAATAACCAACAAAATGTGTTTACAAATCATATATATATTTAATATATATGTATAAAGAGGTTTTGGCATTAAATAACCAACATAATGTGTTTACAAATCATATATATATTTGATATATATGTATAAAGAGGTTTTGGCATTAAATAACCTACAAAATGTGTTTACAAATCATATATATATTTAATATATATGGATAAAGAGGTTTTGGCATTAAATAACCAACAAAATGTGTTTACAAATCATATATATATTTAATATATATGTATAAAGAGGTTTTGGCATTAAATAACCTACAAAATGTGTTTACAAATCATATATATATTTAATATATATGTATAAAGAGGTTTTGGCATTAAATAACCTACAAAATGTGTTTACAAATCATATATATATTTAATATATATGTATAAAGAGGTTTTGGCATTAAATAACCTACAAAATGTGTTTACAAATCATATATATATTTAATATATATGTATAAAGAGGTTTTGGCATTAAATAACCAACAAAATGTGTTTACAAATCATATATATATTTAATATATACGTATAAAGAGGATTTGGCATTAAAAATCGTCCAGCTATGGGTAAATAGTAGGGCAGACTAGGTTCCATATTGGAGGTGCCCGTGGTGTAATGGTTATCGTCGTAGGAAATGGACACAGCGACACGAGTTCAAATCCTCGACGAGACTGGTTGCATTTCACATAGCAAGCACTAATACCCTTGGGAAAGGTATGAATCCAATTATTCTCCCTCCAGCTATGGGTAAATAGTAGGGCAGACTAGGTTCTATATTAGAGGTGCCCGTGGTGTAATGGTTATCGTCGTAGGAAATGGACACAGCGACACGAGTTCAAATCCTCGACGAGACTGGTTGCATTTCACATAGCAAGCACTAATACCCTTGGGAAAGGTATGAATCCAATTATTCTCCCTCCAGCTATGGACAGACGAGGTTCTTCAGCCTTGGTGAGGCAATTAGTCTAGGAGAAGGGAAACTCTGAATTCAAACCTGTTAGACTCCGCTAAAAAATTGACCTTGTGTCATATCCTTCCCGAGCGGAGGGGTTGGTAAATATGATTAAATAATCTCCAAGGGTTGATATGTCATATAACCCAACCAACCAAGTAAATAAAAAAGACATGAATAAAATCGAATAGAATTTATCTAATTTTGCTTCGATGTTTACTATAAACTAATATTTCATCACACCAAGAAAGATCAGGAAAATCTCCTACTACTAGGTGTTATAGATGTTATTATCTCAGCGTTACCACCAAAAAAAATCCAAGAGAAAAAAATTGGTTGAAAAAAATCGACGAAAAATAGAGTATATATATATATATATATATATATATATATATATATCAGACCCCTCTAAAATGAGCAGGATGCGACACAAGTCAAATTTTCAAGCGGATGTTAACAGGATTTAATTCAGTTTTCCTTCTCCAAGGCTGGTTAACAGGTCAAACTCAGAGGCAAATCGGCTCTACTGTGTACCCATGGCTGGTGAAAGAATAGTTAAATGTATATCGTTGCCTCGGGTATTTGTGCAAAAACAAATCGCAAAAAACCTCGTCCAAGATTGGAATTTGGGCCACTGTGTCTATTTCCTACGACGCTAGCCATTACAATACGGAATATTTGATTGTTTATCTTACATTGCCTGTTGTTATCATTTATCAGTTTGGCAAGAATTTCCAGTTTTCTTTTTCTTTTTCTTTTTTTTTTTTGCGATAAAATTAATCAAAATTTATTAAGATGATGTCAGAATTATTATTGGTAAATTTTGGTATGGACATTTGATAATTCTTCTTGAGGAAAATTGCAATTATTCTTAAGCTGTAGCTGCGTCAGTACTACTGTATGGTAGCACAATTCGCATTTTAAAGGAATCCTCGGAGATAAAGTTCTATGAGAAGGGGCTTGTGTGTTGTTTTGAACACATCATGGAAGCAGAACCCTAAAAACCAGCTGTTGTAAGGCCACTTGCCTCTCATCTCACAAACTATCCAAGTAAGATGAGGAAGACAAGCTGCACACTGCTGGGGAAGTAAGGACGAACTCAGGAGGAACGTTCTCCAATGGACTACACTCCACAGACACACAAGTGCTGGGTGACCATCAAAAACTTACAGTCATCCAGCCCAATCGGCTCGGGCTGTAGAAGTCCCCTTCTGCGCAATTGCTCCCAAACTCAATCTGACTCGAAGTGTTAGCTCCTGAAAGGGTCTCACATATGGGTCAACTTCGACTGCATAACAGTTTAATAGAAACAAATAGCTGATGTTAAATTGGATTATTTGTGCTACATATTAATCCAGCACAGATCAGCCTGAGTCTCTCCTGCCACCCCTCTCTATCGTTCATCGCTTCCGGTAGTCTTCAAGGCTATGTACTGTATTGGCACAGAGTTGCTGTATGTAGGTTCTTTCTGGTTGTTGTGCCTTTGCTCGTCCATGTGAGGGTGTCCACAGGAGTACGTCACTTACGAGTTCGTCCCAACTTCTCCAGCAGTGTCCTGCATATCTGGTTCGTCTAGCGATGATAGTTTTCGTGATGGGTGGTAAGTGGCCATACAGCTGCTGTTTTGTAGGGTGCTGCCTCCAGGACTTTTTCAATATTGCTCTCGGCATTCTCGTGCAGTTGCCGTCAAGCCTTTTCTCCATACGTTTAGTTAGCGTCCATGTAAGTGCATCCATACAACAGCATCGACACGACCGCTGATTGGAAAAAACTGCGTTTTATTTTATCGCTCAGGTCTGACTTCCACGTGACCAATAACCTATCTATAGCTGTCCATGCCTTTGCTAGTCGTGTGTTGTTGTCTGTCTCGGTTGATGAGACACTGCTTCCGAGGTAGGTGAACTTGTGTATTAGTTTCAGAGAGCTACCGTTAAGTGTGGATATGTCGCCTGTTTGATTAAAGCACATATATACTGTCTTGTGTGCATTGACATGGAGGACTATACCTGCAGCTGCTAGTTTCTGACTATGTAGCTAGGTTTCGGCTTGAGTGGGTGTATTTGCCAGAAGCGCTATGTCATTGGTGTAGTCCGTGTCCGTAATTGTTTGTGCCGGGTGTCTGCTGCTTCTTTCCTTTGTTAGCTTAAAATGAAAGAACACGGTTTCAAGCTAACATATTAATACTTGAAACCATTTACCTGTGTGCAAATAAATGAGTAACGTTAAATAAAATTATTAGTGTAAGATAGGGATACTTGAAATGGTTTTCGGTGTACAAACAAAGGATTTATAATAAGTATAACAATTAGTATTATTTAAACGAGATTCAGCAGTAAATAATCTACAAGGGGAGATAAGCTAAAAATCTTACCAAACTGCCTTACATTGATCAGTTCTACAAGGGCTCTGGATGCCATCTAGAGGACTAAGGCAAGAGTGATTGCTGATAGAATCTTATGCTGAGAGAGAAAAAAAGAGAGAGAGAGAGAGAGTTAAATGAATAAGTGCGGTCTTTACGTTATAAGACTTACACTCCTATAATTCAAAATGGGCGGTATGCCACTTGTTCCCACGATAAAACTTTGGATTTACTCGAATAATTTTTTTGTATATTAACATGTTATATTAACAATAAGTTTATTTTAGCTTGGCATAAGGCTATTAATTCTCAGTGATTATCAACTGACAATGGTCAGCCAACCAAGATCGCTAACTATTTTAGGCGCCGAACTAATCTACTAAGAGTCTTTTTGATATTTCCGACGAAAGATTCCATGATATGACGGATTTCAAAAATCCCAGAATGTCATTTTATCTGATACTAAACAAGTAACACACAAAGTAGGGTGGGGCAAAACAACAGATGCTTGGAAATTGAAAATGACAGAAAAGTTCCTTGACAGAGATTATTTACGAAGTGATAGGTTGTATTTCCTACCTAACTTAACACATGCCTTAAACAATAACTGTTACGAGAAAAGAAAAAAAAATTATCAACTTCCTCCACATTCGAATTTTCAAATTCATTTTTTTTAATGCATGGGTCATTCAATGAATAATCTAGGAAAATCACTTCGGTAAATATTAATATCATTTCACCTAACACCAATACCCTTGGGATAAATATGAATCCAATTATTCTCCCTCCATCTATGAGTATATAGTAGGGCAAGCTTAGTCCTTAGTCTAGGTTAGGCAGTTAGTCTACGAGAGGGTAAACCCTGAAGTCAGTCATGCTAAACTCCATTTAAAAATTGTTATTGTGTACCATGCTGAGGAGTTGGTAAATATAAATATATGATAGTATATTTACAATAATTTTGAATCACTTCTTGTCATTCATCTGGTAATACGTGGGTCATTCAATGAATAATCTAAGAAAATCACTTCGGTAAATATTTCTTTAAAGACACTCTCATATAGTCATCAAAAAACATCTCCAATAATCACACACGAACTAATGTGTTTACACGGGAATCGAGTGTAATTCAATTCCAATAATCCAATATCGTGTTAAAGCAAGATATTGATATCTCGTTGATTTTCTTTTCTATCCATTTGCCTGTGTTGTGGATGACCAAATAGCATATGCAAATTATTCAGTGGGTTTCTGGATGCTGTTGATTGGTAAAACGACAATGAGACAGACGTTTAACTGACCACCCGGCTGTTCATAACTTCCTTCGTTTGTTATTCCTGGAATCACGTTGTGGAAGATTTGATTGACTGAAAACACGAAAATCGTGGTTCTTCATTTGAAAAAAAAAGTAACTTTTTTTTTTTTTTAACTCTTTCTTTGTATATTTTGCAGTTTAAAAAACAAAACAAAATGAAATAAAACAAAACAGAAACATGGGTAAAAAAGAAAACACTTTTTAATAAGATTTTTTAGCATTTTTTTATGTTCTTTTTTTTTAAATTTCCGCACACTTAAACTCTTCCCGCATTTTCTGGAGACAAACATATCTTTTTTAACGTAAAATAATTAATTTTTTCAAAATGTTTTTTCAATAAATTTTAATTCTGCATGGTTTAGAATTATTTTAGTGTAAAAATTAATTGAACTCTGCAGAAATATGTGTTTTGAGGCTATTAAAGATCACGGTAAAATAGAGTGCTCCTTGATTGAACAGAGGTCTGTCATGTATCTTTTAGTGGCTTAGTAGCGCAAAGCATAGAACATTTACTAAAAAATGTGTAAAATATACAAAGAAGCATATCTTCGTTTTAAGAAAATGTTTACAAACGGACTAAACATAAGTTTGTCACTTTGAGCATGAATCAAAACGACTTAAGATAGAGAGAAAAATATGACTCTCCGGTAAAAGAAATTACAGGCGCAGCAATCAGCAGATAAGGTCATACCTACAGTTTTTGTTTTTTTTATGGATGGATACGAAAGAACCCAAATAGACAAATAGGTGGAACTTTCTAGAGAGTTGAATAAACTGTGGAATATTAACGCAACGATGATACCAATTACTTTTGGAGCACTTGGAAGGCTCCATAATCGTTTAGCGGAACAGTACATCAGAGGAAGTGTAGAGGAGACTCAAAGCACAGCTGTGTTAAAACCAGCTGGAAATTTAAACCTCTAACTACAACCGTTGTGAAAAACTTTCAAGCCGCTAAACGATAATAATATTTGTTTCAAGTATTCTTATCTAATACTAATAATTTTGAAACAAATTTAATATAATGGCCGAGGGATTTCGTTTTATGCCTTTTAGTTTAGTTAGACTGAGAAACTTTCGGCTCAGTACATGGGTTACTTTAGTGCAACATTAACGCAGATGTTCACGCGAACGCGCGCGGAGCAGACGTGTCACTCAGAGATGTCACAATAGCCCCAAGATGGGAAACGGGGCTAGGTAGTGCAAATGACGTTACGCACTGGAAATGCGCGCCAAGGATTTTGGGGATTTTGAAAAATGTTAGTTGAGTTGAGTTCTGCCTCAGGAGAAGACGGTTGGCTTTCGCTTGCTCGCCGAAGCCAGGCAAATGGCCTTGTGACGAGTGCCACACGTGTTGGGGGTGGGGGGGGGGGCAGATGGAAAAGCCAGAATAGAAAGAATGTCTATCTCTCTTTTTAAGTCGAAAAACCTTTAAACTCAAAGGTAATAAAAAGTTTCGTACCTGAACAAAGAAGTCGTAAGTGTTTTTCGTGTTTCGAGATTCCTGTGTTCTATGTTCTATGTATATATGTTATGAACATTCTATGTACGTTTCCCATATTCAAGTATGGGTATGTTGCACAAATTTATTAGACTCATGAAAATATGTTTTAAAGTAACTCATGAAAATCATTTGGACATAATCTTAGCATCAAGTGACTATTCTTAGTGCATAATACATGATTTCCTCAGATACGTTTTCAAATATTGCTATTATCAAACAATAATCTAGTTTTCATAACAATCTATTTGACCTGTAGATAGGAGCTTAACAGGTCTGTGTTGATTTGACCTTGTGAGTAAAGGCAACCAAGGAGTAACTCCATCTTGTTCCATAACTGGAATACTACGACCGGATGTTTAGTGACGTACAAGTGAAAGAGCGGAAATAGGTCACATATGTAGCTTCTTTCAACAAAAGAATGGGTACAACGAGAGAAAGATAGACAGAGAAGAAGAAGAAGAAGAAGAAGAAGAAGAAGAAGAAGAAGAAGAAGAAGAAGAAGAAGAAGAAGAAGAAGAAGAAAGATAGCCGCATGTCAACCCGACAAGGGTTATTTTATGGCCTGAGTTTTGGGAATCGACATCGTAATATATTCATTTTCACTTTTTTTGTCCAATTGTTTCCATTTTTTGCGCATAGCTTTATCGAATACAAATAAATTTAAACTGATCTCCTCAAGGGGGATCCTTACAGGTACTACCAATTCCTGTCAGGGTGGAACTGGAAGTAATAACAATGAAGGTATACTGCATACCGCCCAGATCTCAAGAACAGCAGTTTTACCATCAGATCCTATTTAGTGTAATAACAATGAAACTTTCCTTTCGGAGGCGGTACTTTTGCCTTCTCTGCAATGGATACAGTCAGCCTTTTCTAAACCCCACGGACAGGGTAGAGGCGGAGGAGGAGGAACAATTAAACACCGATGGGGATAAAGATCCAGGTCAAGTCATGCTAAAAGAACTGGAACTTCTCAGATTATCGAAGTTAAGTAGTGATCAGCCTACTCAATGCCCGCTTAGTAACAGCAGGTACTCTGAGCAAACCCAACGCTGACATTCGTGACTAAGCAAAAGTGAATAATTGGGGACAAAAACACAACAGTGACACAGACGAAAAAAGGGTTTTAAATGTGAGGAACAAAGAAGTCAAAGGAAGCAAATGGAGACACGAAAATAGTCAGAGGGAGGTCCAGTCAGAAAACAAAAATAAAAATTGGAAGAAAGGAACATGGAAGAGGGAAAGAAGACAAAAAAAAAATGATGGGCGTAGAAACATGAAAAGAAAACGGTAAAGAAAAGATAAAAAGAATAACGAGAACTAGAAATTAGAAGAAAGGGAATAGAATGGACACACAGATCAAGATAAAGGGAGTAGTTGGCGTAGACTGTCTAAGCCGTGTAAAAAGGTCAAGACTTGGGTCGCAGCTGGGTATTTTACAATCTTTGTGGCCAATTAAAAATTTACACCAAACATTTACAAATGGGAATTGTTACAAGAAAAAGAAAAGAAAGAAAAAATAGTATATTATAGGATAGTATAAGATAGATAGATAGATAGATAGATAGATAGATAGATAGATAGATAGATAGATGAAATATACCTAGTCTGGTGTTACAACGAAGCTTTACTTACTGCAGCTACTTACTTAGTTTAGTTTAGATGTGGCACAAGGCCAAAAATATGAAGTGCTCAGTGAGAATCAACTCACCAACAAACGTCGACTGAAAAGGTTCATATGATGACATCATGTCTGCATTTGATGACGTTTTTACAAATGAAATTTATACACCGCAAAACCGACTGAGGAAATGAGACGATGTTGAAAAATAAATCTCATATGGTTACATTCCAATAAAATATCTTATATATATATATATATATATATATATATATATATATATATATATATATATATCACGCCCAACATTTTTAATAAAATATGAATATTCCTCTCAACCAAAACTATAAGGATTTTATTTATTTATAGTGAAATACGATACAATAAAATTAATATTATCATATAATATTTATTACCAAACTCAACAGATCAGAAAATCTCAAACAAAAAGAAAAAAAAAAGGAAAAAAAAAGACATTCCAGAAACAAGAAAAAAGAAAGAAAATTCATGATAAGAAAGAAAGAAAGAAAGAAAGAAAGAAAGAAAGAAATAAAGAAAGAAAGAAAAATACAATAAAAAAGAAAAGAAAAAAGTAAAACGAATAAAACAAAAAATGAAAGAAATAAAGAAAGAAATAGAAATGAAAAAGTGAAAAAAAAAATTAAAAAAAGGATAAAATACAATTACAGAACAAATGTAAATAGAAAGAAAGAAAGAAAGAAAGAAAGAAAGAAAGATGGCTGAAAAAGAAGAAAACACAAGAAGAATTGAACAAAAGAGAAAGAAAGAAAGAAAGAAAGAAAGAAAGAAAGAAAGAAAGAAAGAAAGAAATGATGAATGGAAGCGGAAAAGGAAGAAAAACGCAAAAAGAATTGAATAAACAAGAAAGAAAGAAAGAAAGAAAGAAATGATAAATGATGACGGAAGAATTTTAACAAACGAGAAAGAAAGAAAGAAAAGAGACAGAAAAGGAAGAACAACGCAAGTAGAATTGATCGAACGAAAAAGAAAGAAAGAAAGAAAGAAAGAAAGAAATGATGAATTAAAGCGGAAAAGAAAGAAAAACACAAAAAGAATTGAACAAACGAGAAAGAAAGAAAGAAAGAAAGAAAGAAAGAAAAGAGACGGAAAAGGAAGAACAACGCAAGTAGAATTGAACAAACGAAAAAGAAAGAAAGAAAGAAGATGGAAAAAGAAAAACAACGCAAGAATAACTGAACAAAGAAAGAAAGAAAGAAAGAAAGAAAAGCAGGTAGAGATAAAACAGAAAAGTTAAAGTGAAAATTTATGAATCAAATGGTAAAAAGGAAGAATAGTAAAAAGAAAAAAAGAATTAGGTATTGAAGAAAGAAAGAAAGAAAGAAAGAAAGAAAGAAAGACCGTGGGAATTACATTAAGAAACAAAAGAAGAAAAACTATAAAAACCGTCTTCATTAAAGAAAGAAAACAGAAAGAAAGAGGAAAGAGAAGAAGAAATAAGATTGAAGAAATAAAGAAAATAAAGAATATAAGGAAGAAAAAGAGGAAGTAATGAAAGAAGGCAAAAGAAAGTATAGACTCGAATTGAATTAACAAAAAGAAAAAAAAAATCGCGGAATCAAGAAAGAAAGAAGGAAAAAGAAAGAATGGATAAAAATGAATGTTAGAGAAAAAATATATAAGTAATTAAGGAAAGAGGGAAGAAAAGAAAACCTCTTTACATATTGGTTGAAAGAGAAACCAAAAAAAAATGAATGGTCGGGTATCTTATCATTTTGACAACCACTGTACAGAGGGTGACAAATATATCGAAACAAAAAATACATTTACTGGCATATAAATCCTGAAGGGAAAAAAGTGTGAAGCAACTGCATGATTCTGCAAATTCTCAGATAGTTATTATGTTTGTGCCTTTCCGTAACATTATTCGACCGGGCACCAAATGTGATTATGGGATGACCAGCGAGTGGGTTGTCTTTTCTGAGCTAAAGAAACATCAATCAGACCGGCGGGATAGGACGGAACATTTCTAACATAGGTAATTTTGTGACGCACTTACCGTCTCTGATTTTGTAGGCTCCTGGCGCTACAGATCCTTTTCTACGCCTTCATCTATTTCACAGTACGTCTGTTTAACTTCCTCTGAAATCATTTCATCGTCTTTTGGTACGCATGTTATTTTCTTTTTACTTATATCTGCATATGAAGGTGAGGCTCCTGTCCTGGAGGTCTGGAGATTGTGGAGCACTTTTTTATTGACATTACTCTCAGGTTAAATCTGAATCGGAGCGGAAGTTCTTGTTAGGATCTTATCTATGGGTCAAATATATCCCCTGAAAAATTATTCATATCTAATAGGACAGCGTGTAAAAATTACGACTTAAACATCTCTACAATATACGTAAACATTACGATCAATAAAAATAAATATATAATTGCATTTCACAGGAGAAGTGTTGTGAGAAGTGTCTTGAATATGACACGAAACAATCTCAGCCCAGTTAGGTGGGGAGGGCTGTAGAGTACACATTCTTATCTTTGCAGAAGGGTAAGACCCCGGTCCAACGAGTGTCCTGAATATGACTCGAAACATTCTCAGCCAAGTCAGCTAATATATATCTTTAAACCTGATTTGACATTAAATAACCTACAATGGTTGATATGCCATAAAACAAAACCAGATCATTTTACAGCGTACAAAAAAGAGTTCAAGCTTGTTTTAAAATATCAAATCAAATGTGTTTATAAATTATACATTTATTTTATATACATGTATAAGTAGGATTTAGCTTTAAATAAACCACAAGAGTTGATATGTCATAAAACCTAACATAATATAACCAAATATCATTTCATATAACACTAATACCCTTGGGATAAATATGAATCCAATTATTCTCCTTCCATCTATGAGTATATAGTAGGGCAGGCTTGGTCCTTAGTCTAGGTTAGACAGTTAGTCTACGAGAGGGTAAACCCTGAAGTCAGTCATCCTAAACTCCTTTTAAAAATTGTCATTGCATACCGTGCGGAGGAGTTGGTAAATATGAATATATGATAGTATATTTACAATAATTTTGAATCACTTCTTGCCATTCATCTGGTAGCTTGTCGATTCCTTGCAATAAAGATTCTATTGGTTTCAAACTAAGGAGTTTTTTTTTTTTACCTACTTTTTGACTTCTAGAGAATTTTTGTTTTTGTTATTCAGAGAATTTTATAGAGAACGAAACATAAAAATCACTTGGTGCAAGGTCTGCTGAATATGACCGGCCCAAAATCCAATATTTTTTTTTTTTTTTTTACTGTTATCCTTTTTAATGTGGCTTTGCGTTATCAGGATGAAACAAAGTTTCTCTTGACAAGTGTTGAACGTTGTCTAAAAATAATTTCATTGACGTGTTGCAGCGATTGAGAGTATAAGTTTTCACTGTCTGATTACGGATTAAAAACATATGGAGGTGACCGTGGTGTAATTGTTATCGTCGTAGGAAATGGACACGGTGACGCGAGTTCAAATCCTGGACGAGACTGATAGCATTTCGCACACCACTAATACCCTTGGGAAAGGTATGAATCCAATTATTCTCCCTCCAGCTATGGGTAAATAGTAGGAAAGACTGGGTTTTTAAGCTTTGGTGAGGCAACTAGTCTAGGAGAAGGAAAACTTTGAATTAAAACCTGCTAAAGTCCGCTTAAAAATTTACCTTGTGTCATATCCTACCCGAGCGGAGGGGTTCAGTAAATAGGATTACGGATTAAAAACTCAAAATGAATTATACCGCGGTGATTCCATCATAGACACCGCATAAGATTTCTACTATGAAGCTTCATGTTTGGACAATGCGATGGATATTCGTTTCGGTCAATCCACTGTCTTTTGGGAAGAACGTTGTCATAAAAGAACCCATCTTTCGTCACCTGTAACTGTATTCTTGAGAAATGAGCCATTTGTCTGCTTTGAAACGACACTTGTCGTTGTGGAAATGCTATTTTCTTGTTCTTCTTACAACTGGAGAATACACTGACTGCACCTCTGCTGAGGGGTAAGACCCCCACCCGCTAACGAGTGTCCTAGATATGACACTAAACAATCTGAGGGTGAGGTTCCAGCAATGCTGGAGCTTTGGTGAATGCGGAGTACCCCTTAATTGCCATCGCTCCTAGGTCCACTCTGGCCCGGAGTGGTAGCACCTGATAGGGCCCGATCCATGGGTTGAATAGAACTAACAGCATACTTATGCTAAAATGAATTGTTTGAGTAAACTGAATAGCTTGAAATAGAAATGTTTTTGACAATTGAACCAAACTTACATTTAAACTGCATGCTTATGCTTAACTGAATTATTTCAAATAGAAGTATTTTTCGACATTAAAACTGTATTTACACTTAACTGAATTGTTACATATAACTGCTTGAATAGTTTGAAATAGAAATGTTTTTTATAATTAAACGGTGTACTTATGCTAAACTAAATTGTTTTGAATAGAAGGGATTATTTACATAAAAATGGATTTGGCGTTAAATAACCTACAAAGGTTGATATGTCATAAAACCCAACAAACCAAACTAAACCTATTCTCACAAAGACAATAAGAAACCCAACGCTGAAATAACTCACTTTTTTTGTCTTTCTCAACTAGCGGTAAATTGTGAATTAGGATGAGTGGAAGTCAAGTGCTAATTCTCTAGTACTTTCGGGTGGATTGCATTTCACCAATTCTCTTGATGTATCTTGATCGAGGTCTGAGGATCGTCTTGGTCTAGATCCATCACTCAATTACGTATTGCCGGAAGTAAACATTGAAAACCAATTTAGGACTTAAGTGGTCTGTATTAAAATTTAAACTATAAATAAAACAAAATTTCATACTTGTTTTTTTAATGTTTTTTAAATTCTTAAACTCCCAGTACATCACATGTCGAATATGCACTTTCAGTTTCTTCATTCTAGGGCGTGAGATATTATTAGGATGCGCACTCATTCAATAATGAAATAGGGATGATCGATGAAAGCACTTTTAAATCAGGGAATTTCCGGTTGTGTCTCAAATATTGGAAGTTTGAAATGGGTAGTTACAACATTTTTTTTTGAAAAACTGAAATTAGTTTTGACTCAATCCAGTATATATATATATATATATATATATATATATACACGGGAGTCCACTGACCAAGATATTCTCATGTAATGTGACTAAATAAGATTTATTTTTTAACACATTCCCCTTAAATTCAACGCACATCTGTCAGTGTTGCTGTACTTTGTCCACATTGGACCAAACATCCATCAACAGCAGATATATCATATGAGATATTCAACCCTTTGAATATTTCAACCAATCCTCGTATATATATATATATATATATATATATACTTCAGATTCTCGAAGCATTACATATCAGAAACCTGCAGCCAACACTTAATAGAATTAATTTTCAAACCAGTGCTAATGTACTTAAATGTCTTTAGCTACTGGCACTAAATATAGAATCACATTCAAAAACAAACGCCAAAACCTTCAACGGCAAAGACGCCCTTACACAGTTGTAATATGCTAAAACAAAAGTTACATCACTTTTGTAGTAGATCCTCCCCTGATGATGGCCCAAAGTCGGGCAGAAAGTACTAGGGATACATGCAACTATGGACAATACATAAATCAATTCCCCCAGAATACAATAAAAGTAATACGGGAATTCGAACGGATCCAAAAGAAAATATGTAGACATAAAATGTCTATTATGTTTAATGAAATTTGCATTAACGAAGAAATGCTGCCTAAATATATATATATATATATATATATATATATATATATATATATATATATATATATATATATATAAAGATGAATTGGGGTCTCGGCAACCGTTTTACGGATGTATGTAAACAATAGTAATTGTGATTCATAACCGTTTAAAAGTTTACTTTGCAGCTAATATCTCCTCGTGGCTGAAAGGTTAGAAGCTTTGGCTTGGCGTTTGAGTCAACCGGGTTTCGATCCCAGCAACGGGAAGATATTGTCTAGCCACACTGATGAGTTCCGATTGAAAGAAACAGATCTCTCTGTGGATGACTATATATATTGGCAAACATAAACACACACAGAGTCTTTATGTCTGTCTCTCTCTCTCTAAACAATGCGTGGGTCCTATATTTTTCCATCGTACAATCGGTACATTATCCCCTGGTGAAGTTTGTGTTTAGAAAGGAGATAATATTTTATTTAACATTTCATAGATATTTTCTAAAACCACAAAAGTAATATTCACTATCGAAGATACTGAAAAAGAATTTATCATATCATTCTGAGTGATTTGCAGTTAGAAAAGATTTCACCATGCAATGCCATTTCTCACGGGGTGCAGTTATAAACATATACCCACAAAAAACAGAAACAAAAAACAAACACTAGCATGCACATATGCACATGCTCAAACAGGTATTCATAAACATGTGTATAAACATAATAAACTTAATAAATATAATGAAAACAGGTTTTCCTAAAGACCAGAAACAAAAACACACTCCCATATATATATTCACGTATACATATACACATACACTGATGTAAATGAACATAAAAATTATTTTAGCAATATAAATATAATGAGAGACATCTTTGTAAACAGGTTTTCTTAAAGACAAAAACATTTTTTTTTCTTTCTTTTTTTTTTTTTTTTAGCAATTTTATCTTGTTTGTGTTCAGGACAATCTATCTTATGGAAATTGTCCAAACTTTTCTTTTGGTCATTCTCAGATTTAAAGTTCAAATGGTATTGCTTTCAATTCGGGAAAACGTATGTTTTTCGTTATTTCCTATTGTGCTCGTTTGAAAAATAATTTCTCAATATATCTAGAAAATAACGAGTAATTGTGAAGTCTCTGTATTTTGAAGATTTATTAGAAAATGCATATAGTTTATTAATTATTTGGTCTTATGTGATCTTAATTAACATAAGGATTTTGTTATTGTATAATCATAGTTTCTAGAACTGTATTTAACATCATATGCTCCATTTGAGAGGTCTATTATTTGTGCCTGTGGTGTAATGGTTATCGTCGAAGGAAATGAACACGGCGACACGAGTTCAAATCCTGGACGTGAATGATTGCATTTCACATAGCACCAATACCCTTGGGAAAGGTATGAATCCAATTATTCTCCCTCCAGCTATGGGTAAATAGTAAGGCAGACTGGGTTCTATATTGGAGGTGCCTGTGGTGTAATCGTTATCGTCGTATGAAATGAACACGGCGACACGAGTTCAAATTCTGGACGAGAATTATTGCATTTCACATAGCACCACTACCTTGAATCCAATTATTCTCCATCCAGCTATGGGTAAATAGTAGGGCAGACTAGGTTCTTCAGCCTTGGTGAGGCAACTAGTCTAGGAGAAGGAAAACTCTGAATTGAAACCTGTTAAACTCCGGTTAAAAACTGACCTTGTGTCATATCCTGCCCGAGCGGAGTGGTTGGGTAAATATGATTATTTGTTCAATCGAATATTGATATCATTTCACAAACAAGGGGTTTCACGGGATGTAAAGGTAAACGAGCTGGACAACAGCCTCAAAATAAACGCTATTATGTTCACTTTCGGACAAATACTCTTTAGGAAAATACGATCCCACTTATCCCCCAGTTTCGTGATAAATTGTACGACTGTGTTAAATTGAATCACTGTGTTAAATTGTATCACTACGTTAAATTGTATGACTGTGTTAAATTGTATCACTATGTTAAATTGTATGACTGTGTTAAATTGTATCACTATGTTAAATTGTATGACTGTGTTAAATTATATGACTGTGTCAAATTGTATGACTGTGTCAAATTGTATCACTATGGCTCTTTATTGTCTTCACTTAATTCTCCGTTCTCCACTCTGAAAGCGCCGGAGTTGCGGTTAATTAGCCACATGTGGTCAGTGTTATTCTATGTTTAGAAGTAACTATTTTTAGTCTGTTAAATAGGTATGTTACGTACTCTATTTCTTTCAACAGAAAGAATATTTACCTATTTCTGTATGTGATATATAGTATATATCAGCGTAGGGGAAAGGAACAACTTACAGTGATTTAATAATTATGAATTAAAATAAACTAAAATATATTATTGTGATTGTGTGCCAAACAAGCAAAAGCAGGCATTAACAGTGCTTTAATTCAAAGCTTTAGTTGTTTCAGCTCAACCGCCGCTTTTATGGGTGGGGGAGCTGACATGATATATTAGAATATTCTGGGATTGGGTTATATGCTACTAAAAAAAGAGTTGTAAGCTTTCTGTTTTATTTCTTTTTTTTTTCTTTTTTTTTTGTTGAGGGTAGATTTTGTTAGTTAAAGATGATTTGTTTCCTTCTTCCCTCTTCGGCTTTTTCACGAGGTCTAAAGACACTTTCGCATGGTTTAACTAATAACCATGTCCACTTCAACAGGGCTATCAACTGAATGCTTTTAAAAATAAAGTTCAATATATATATATATATATATATATATATATATATATAGATTTATATATTCAATGCCATGTAATGTGGTCTGCAAGCACGGGGTTTTATGAAGTTTTTACAAAACAACAATCATCAGCCAGCTAACAAAATGAAATGAATCGAAAATCGAAAAATGCAGACAAAAACCGTTGGGGTTTTGTAGGAATCTTTACATGTGATTGTATGTGTGAGTGTGTAAATGTGTGTGTGTGCGTATACGTGTGTGCGTATGTGTGCGTGTTTGTGTGGGTTATAATTGCGAATTATTGTGTCTGCATGTGTCAGTGTTATAGTGCATATATATATGAAGTTACATACGCAGCACGTTGTTTTTAACGGATGTTCGTCGTCTGTGTATCTTAGGT
>OY757931.1:17600162-17702662 GCA_963585895.1 Sepioteuthis lessoniana | reverse complement strand
TGTAGTAACAGCAGCAGACTTTTGTTTACATTTTTATACCCTATCGGCTACCAAAGAGCTCAATTCTTTCGAAGAGCTTTGCATTATGTGAGCGGCGGCCGAAAATTTCTTCACCAGAGTGCTCAACCTCCATGGGGGAGCGTATATATATATATATATATATATACATATATATAACAGTCACATTTAAGGTTTGAACTCGAGTCTTATTGTCTATATATATATATATATATATATACACACAAATGGGCTGTTATATATATATATATATATATGGAGAGAGAGAGTGAGTGTCTATATATATGCAGAGACACAAACAGAATAATGCGCATCAGGGCATCTAAGTACATTAAATCACACCTGGTCATACCTACACAGATGTAGAAATTGTTCTTTTGGCTCTCTGTTTTAATATATTCCTCCCTGTATACTTGGTTGTCAGCTTCATTTTCTCGACTCTATCGATCGGTTCCAGCTGTCTTCTCTGAAGTAGAAACGAAACAAAAACAACTAACAAAAAGCCTGTTTGGAGTTTTTGGAGAGCAAGTGGCAATTCAAGTTTAACAGGTTAACAAAACATACCTCAAAGTTAACCGGAAAAAAATCTCTTCAAATTCAGACCTTTCGCATTTTAATCTGTCTCTGTTTTCATTCCCTTTCTCTATTGCTCCCTATTTATTTCTCACTATTTCCTTCTCTCTCTCTCTCTCAGTCGATTTTTCCGTCTATCACTAAAATATTAAACGAAGGGAACAAAAAACTTAGTGAGGAACAAGAGGATAATAGATGCTGCAGTTTTAAACCATGGTGCCCAAAAAATGACTAGTTTCTTTTTGTTTTTAATAGCGTATCGATCTGCATTGGGGTGAGGATAAATGGTTTCACACCTTCCCAAACTTAATAATCAGAAAGACGAACGTAAAAGCCCGATTAGATTTTTAACTTGCTAAACTAGAGGCTGAAATAGAGCACGTTTGCCACTTTTCTACGAGGACTCTTCCTCAGATTTTTTATATATAAAAAAAAAATACATGGTAAAAGCTAAGACTATTAAAAGTGTCATAAATAGATTATATGAATCAGTATAAATCTTTATATTTCGGAAATGTCAAAATCGCTGAATGTATATATATATATATATATATATATATATTGGTTTCTTTTACAAAAAAGTGAATATCACATAGTTTTCTCCTACATTTCCAGATTCACGAATCCAATCCTTTGAAATGGATACAATAAATACAAATGACATAATGAGTAGAGTGTTCCCCAATGGTCCAGGAGACCGGGGTTCAATCCCATGTCATGTCATACCAAAGACTCAAAAATGGTACTTGATGCTGTCTTGCTTAGCATTATAAGTTAAGGACGAAGGGTAAAATGGAGAAATCCAGGGATTAGAGTAGCGTCTTTCCCAATACCTTGCTGTAGTACCTATTGAAAATGGAGCCTTCGGGTCACATTTGACTACGGTCACCAACTTTACTTACTTGTATATATATATATATATATAAAGGAGAGAATGTGACACAAGATTATTTTTGAGTACTGTAAAGTTGGATTTGACTTCAGAGTTTTCTCTTTCTAAAACTGGTTCCATTAACTAGGCTAGAGAAATCAGTATGACCGACTATTTACCTGAAGAGAGACTAGAAGGATTCAAGCCTTTCTTAAGGGCATTAGCATAAAGTAAAACAGTCTCAATAAATCAGTCAGTAGTTATTTACTTCGCTTCCCTTAAATATTTTACGAGGTTAGAATTATGGGGCACCCAATGAAACTCGAACTCACAATTGTTTGCAAATCCAACTTTTTAACCATTACACTATGTAATGCTTGAGGATCACTGGTATTGATAAATCGCCCCTAATTTTAAAGGGGCCGCTTTAAGGAGTTAAACCTCCCCGTAGCTAACAGATCTCTTGATATACTCCAGAGTCTTACAACGTTATTGATTCCAAATAAATAACGTTTAACTAAAGATTGTATGCTGCGTGTTCTTTTATCTCTTCCCTATTTCCCTTTTGACGTTAACCCCCTGCACACACACACATATATGTATATGTTATATTTTGACCTTCGGCCCGAGCAAAATGCCATTCAAGGTGATGCACCGGAAGGAAGTGACACATTCCAATGGCAGTTAGGAAAGGAAATCGCGTGGGCGGAAATTGGCTAATAAAATGGGACAAGCAAAAAATCTCACGATACTCTCATAGACAACCGCACCGGAAGAGAGTGACCTCTGAACTGCATGACAGTTATATCTGCTTGATGACGATTAAACATTCGATTTCAAAGATCGAGTGGACGTCGAACGGTTATATAACTCAGTTGAGTTCAACGAGCCAGTTGAGTTGGAGTGGAGTTGCAGACAGTTGAAGATTGGACGGAGTTATAGATGAGATGTGGTAAGGAAAGCCACATCAGGCCGAAGGGGCCATTTGGGCCCTGGTGAGTTGGGGTCCAGAGAAGATGCTGATAAGATGCAATAAAGAAAGCCATCACCCAGCAGAGTGGGCCCTGGGCCTCCGGTTGAGCATATAGAAAAAAAAAAGACACAACGCTGACGGCCATAAGTTTGGGGGTCAAAATATTGCAGTTATGTTCGATCTCCCTCTCACAGTAAAACCCCACACCTTTTCGAACCCTTGTAATAAAGTGAGAGGTACATATATTTTGTTAAAGAAGTCTTCCTGCGTCTTTCTGCGTGCGTATATCTTTATTATTGTGTCGTTATGATGCTGCATGAACATGTTGATGACAATATAACATATGTATATATATATATATATATATACATATATATATTTCTTTAAGACAAAATAAAAGTCGATCACATTAGGATTATAATTTTTTTTCTTTCCTGTTATGGGTTTTGATATAAATCAAAGACACCAAAGAAAACTAAGTGGACATCTTCAGATCTTATGGATGAAATAATTCAGAATATACACAGAAAAGAAGGGTGGGAGGGGATAGAAAGGGGTGAAGAGTTTTCTCCTCATTTAGCCCACTTCCGGTTTTTTTTATTGCTGGTTGGAATTATAGTAAATTGATTTTTTTATTTTTATTCTTTAAAAACTAAATACATTTCGACTTAAAACTCCAGATTTAATACTAATTTAGAAAAATACAACTTTTTTAATAACTTTACGTAAGGATACAGTAATACTTACGTTAGCTTTCTTTGGTGTTTTTGATTCATATCAAAACCCATTACAGAATGGAAATAAATTTATAATCCTAATGTGACCGGTTTTTGTTTTTTTCTTAAAGAAATTATTGCTCTGTAATGTCAGTTACATTGAGCTCTTTACCAGGAAAATGTAAAAGTACACTGTTGAATGGTTCTTTTGTCCTGATGGAATTACTCCCAACTCCGGTTTAACTGGACCGAATGATACTTTTATATATATATATATATATATATATATATATATATATCAAGGATAAAAAAAATTATAATGTAACTCGGAGTTCAACGTTTTCACGATCATCAGGCAATACTGTAAAAATGTTGAACCTGCTTACAACATTCACAAAAACCATGAGCTCCTAACATCTTTTCCAAATTTAAAACCTTGGTAATGTGCGGAAATAACTTCATTCTGTATCTGGCTTGAAAAAAAAGTTGAAAGGCTTTATCCCAAAATATGTCTTCACACAAAAGATTTTCGGCTCTATCATCGAAGCCTAGATTTTGCTACATCTGATTAGATATACGAAAATGTTAATTATTTCCCAGGAATAAACTGTATATAGAAAGTTGATCAAGTGAACATAAATATCTAAAAAAACTCTTACTTTGTTTTAACAAATGTGAAATACTATATATATATATAGTCTGTGTTTACAGCTGAAACGATTTTACGATCTACGAAATCAGATTCGGTTAATGCAAAGTTTTGACTATTTTCAATCATTCGTGTATTATCATCTTGTTATATGGCACGCTAAGTTACAAAAAAATGTTAACCCTCTCTTACTTTGGAAATGTTTCCAGGGTTGTTTCCTTTTAATCAGGGGCGGATTTTTCTTCGTTCCTGCTACTCTGCTTTACTTTGACACTGACCGCTTATCTCTGTTAGTTCAAACACTTGAACTTAGAAAAGGAAAAAGGGGCTTTAGTTGAAGGGGGCAGAGCAGCTGGAGTGAAGTTACTAGCCGAACATGTTAAGGGTCACGAAATCTAAACAGGTGCGTTCGGCGGTAGGGTGGATAATGTTGAAAGGAAGCGTTTGTTAGGGAGCGTTTAATGTGTTTGCGATTTTGTGATGAAAGTTGAGTAAAGGGGGACTGTTTTGAAAAGAAGATTATAGTGACTCTTTAAATCAGCAAACGAAAGGTCAGTCCGTGTTTCATGGCAACACATAGGATAATTTCCACGACATTTTAGTGTTTTGCAATATTTGTAAAATCAACTATACACTCTGGCAGTAAATATCAAAATAATAAAAGAGAAATTTATGGTCAAGGCAAACACCAGCTTCTACTGTAAATATTTATTTACACACGTGCTATGTTTACAATAACTAAAGGACACATATATTTGGGATTTTCAAGCATTTTAGAGAAAAAAAGCTAAGTCTTCATTAGTTAGCAGATTAGTTGAAATAAAAGGTCATTTGAGACTGAAAAATATTTCATTTTCAATTTCTCTATTTGATCACTAATAGCGGGAGATAGAAAGTTTTCAATATTTAGGTACGTATTAATTTGTGGCAAGTATATCACGAGACCAAAGTTATTCAATTTGTGGTAGATACCCATTTTGTTTCGTAGTATCGTGGTAAGTAGTGTGCTGACATTTTATGTATTGCTTAACTCCATATAGGATATGAAAACCGAACAGATTAATGTGCATCGTAATCTTATTCAGAAACTTATCCATTACGAGTCTGAACTGGGCCTGTGTAGATTAATAATTAAAAAAAAACATAAAAATAAAAAGCAAAAGCGTAGCAGTTCCCAGAAATCATTGACAGGAAGTAGGAGACGTGCATGCCTGAAAGACAGACTTAACCTGTGCTAAAGAAAAAATCTGCCTCACTTCAGGTTTATCTTTGCCCTGAAAAGACCTCTTCTCGGCTACTGGATGGCAGCACACGTGTTTCCTGCTAGCAACACCTTCTATTGAAAACACCTGTCGGACATTCCCTCCGACCTTATCTTCATAAAACCACCGAAAATGTCTCTTCAGATACTTTAACAGCTGTTCTGGGAGTGACGACTTTTTCCATTGGTTTAATGAAGAATTTCCTCGCCCACAGAATAGCCGTTAAAACTAATAATAAAGTTTTGATTTAAGTCTTTTAGACGGTACTCGGTGTAAGCACAGTGCTGAGGATATAAAATTTCGCTAATCGGCCAACACTGATGTGTCCATGTGAAAGAGACCAGATGAGAACGTCACTTTTAAATTTGTCTTCTTTATTTGCAGTGCCAAGTATGTCTTGCTTGTCTTTCAGAGATGGTTTGTGTAATATGAAGTTGCGGTAAAACTGTTGTTTTGTAGGGAATTGTTCAAAACAGCACGACATCCTTTTGTAGTTCTTATCTCGCTTTTTCTCGAAGCAATACATTAAATTTCAAGGAGTATAACCATACAACACTACTGATACGGCTACAGTTTTGTATAATATCTCTTTTATTTTATCGCAAAAAACAGATTTTCTTTTGCAGTTTTCCGTATTTTACCTATGCATATGTTAACATTACTTTGAATAGATGAGATATTTATAGCGAGGTATGTGAAATAGTCTACTAATATTTAGAGATTTGCTATTTAATTCTTCTTGATCAATGCCGCTTCCACAGAAATTTGTGAGAAGACAAGCGAAACCGATATTTATATATTTGGAGGTGCCCGTGGTGTAATGGTTATCGTAGTAGGAAATTGACACGGCCACTCGAGTTCAAATCCTGGACGAGACTGATTGCATTTCACATAGCACTAATACCCCTGGGAAAGGTATGGATCCAATTATTCTCCCTCCAGCTTTGGGTAAATAGTGGAGCAGACTGGGTTCTTCAGCCTTGATGAGGCAGCTAGTCTAGGAGAAGGAAAACTCTGAATTCGAAACTGTTAAACTCCGCTTAAAAATTGATCTTGTGTTATATCGAGCCCGAGCGGAGGGGTTGGTAAATATGGATATTTATATATTTTCATTAGATCCATTTAAAATCTATCAATATTGCAACGCTCTGGGAATCAGTTCAGGAAATGGAGAAATTGTCACTTGATCTTCATTAAAAAGGAACGGACAAATGATTATTGTTGGGTTTGAAAACGTGTGAACATGTTTAGTTCTCAATTAATCGGTGTGTTGGATATAGTGACCTTTGACTGCATGTTTGTGGTGGATTCTTAAACAGGATATGCACTTGCGTAAACAAGAGAACAGCGGAAATGAATCCCGTGAATTGAGAACCTGAAGAAAAACGCTTTGGCGTTAAGGATATTACATAACGAAGAGATTCACAGACACTGAAGTTCGGTCACATTTGGAGAGGAGTCAGTGAGTACTTACAGGGAGGGCAGGCTGCATTTGGCTGAGAAAATCCTGTCAACGAAGCAAAGAAATAATCCTTTGAATATGTTTTTCCAGCGTGGTGTCAATGATAGCAGTCGTTGATCTTTCTGTCTCTCTGTCTCTAACTCAAGTTGTAGCTATTAAATCCTTTTGTAAATAAACATGAAGTTTATATTTTTATCAACAACTGTTACGATGTGAATTGAATTAGCATGACCATGGTAATTCAATTCACAATATACGAGGTGTCTTCAATAAGTTTCCAGACTTATTTTGTCGTAGACTCTTCAAAATTCACTATGCTATTGCTACACATCTTATGAGATGACTGACCAATTTTTATGATTTCCGCTTCAAATAAACAGCTACAGCTGGAATTGGAATACCCCCTACTAAAGCCTGATTGTCACAGCTGGTGAATTTCAAAAATGCAATCTGACACTTTAGAGGAACGATATGCAATAAAATTCTGTTTTAAACTTGGAAAAAATGCCAGAGAAACGTATGGAATGCTTCAGACTGCTTTTGGAGTATCTTGCATGAACCAAGCATCAGTTTTGAGTGGCATAAGAGATTCAAGAAAGGCAGTGGGTCTGTGAGGGATGATGAGAGGTGTGGGAGGAGTAAGGAAGTCAATACATCAAAGTTGATTGGCCAAGCGGTTAGGGTTAGGGTTACTATGTAGAGGTTTAAAGGGAGTTCAGGAAGAGATTCCTCGGGAAGAGGCCAGCGCTCTTCAAATCGGATCAGTGGCATTTCCACGAGGACAATGCACCAGTCCACAACTCCATCCTTGCCACAGACCATTTGACCAAAATGGGCATCAAGACACTTCCTCAGCCTCCCTATAGTCAAGACTTTGCTCCCTGTGACTTTTGCTTTTTCCCTAAGCTCAAGGAAAACTTAGAGGCTTTTGTTATGAGACAATTGAGAAGAAGAAAGAGGCTGTGATGAAGGTAATTGATACGCTCACAAAAGAGGAGTTCCATGGGGCCTTCCAGAAGTTGTTAGAACGGTATAACAAGTGCATTGCAGCCGGAGGAGATTACATCGAAGGTGACTAGAGTTTCATGTGTGTACTATCAATAAAAGTGCCTATACGAAAAAAGTCTTGAAACTTATTTAATGATCCTCGTAATTCCTCTAGTTGAAAAAATGTTCAAGGGTTATGGTCTCTTCCTTCTTTCATCACTGGCAACACAACAGGTTTTTAGCAGAGTAACGTTAACTTATTACAAGTGTATTTAGGTAAGTTTATGACGAAAAGAAAACTCAAGATTATATTCCATGTCAAAAAGAAAATGATGATGAATTGCTGTTGTTACGACCAGTAACGGTAATTCTGTCCCAACTGGTCATATATCCTTACCCATTTCGGTTCAAAGTTCATTCACAAGAAGAGAAGAGAAATCCAGTTTCTTAATAACTCATCATCATCATCATCATCATCATCAAGTCGTGCCACAGGCACGGATATCCTGACCCTCTCTTGCCACTTCTCCCTATCGTACATCGCCTCTGGCAGGTCTTCAGGGCTACATCCTGTATCCTCACATAGCTGCTGTATGTATGTTCGAGCTGGTCGTCCTGCTTTTGCCCGGCCATATGTGGGTGTCCATAGGAGTACATCACTTATGGGCTCGTTCCTCCTTCTCCAGCTGTGTCCTGCATGTCTGGTTCGTATAACTTGGGTAGCTTTCGTGATGGGAGGAAGGTGGGTGTATAGTTGGTGCCTTGTGTGGTGTTGCTGCCAGGACTTGTTCAATATTGCTCGCGACATTCTTTTGTAATTGCCGTCTAGCTTCTTCTCCATCCGTTTAGTTATCGTCCCAGTAGTGAATCCATACAGCAGTATCGATACGACCGCTCCCTGGAAGAAACTGCGTTTCATTTTATCGGTCAGCTCTGATTTCCATATGATCGATAGCTTATTGATAGCTGTCCATGCCTTCGTTAGCCGTGTGTCGATGTCTTTTTCGGTTGATGAGACACTGCTTCCTAGGTAGGTGAATTTGTCTGCCAGTTTCAGAGAGGTTCCGTCTAGTGTGGAGATGTCGCCAGTTTGATTATAGCACATATATTCCGTTTTGTGTGCGCTGACATGGAGGCCAATGCCTGCATACGATTTTAGAGATTATATCATAAATGGAGGGGAAGTTCCCGTTACCTTCAAATTTGGACTAATACCCTTAAGAAAGGTATGAAACCTTTTATACCCCATCAGTTATGGGTTAAATAGTACTATAATGTTCTTTTACAAAGATATAATGAGATTTAAATAATCCTTGAAGATTGATATGCCATTAAACATATAAACCGTACCGAAACTAATTAATAAATTTAAAAGTTTCTCCTATTAGAAATATTTAATAATCAACATAACCAACATTGCTTTCTCGAACATCATTCCATCAGTCAAGAAGTCTATAGATACCTCACCTGTAAAATTCTTTAGCTTTTGCTGCAAAAGAAGATCAGAGAAAATCTTTAACCTCAACTTTTGATGTCAGCCTGAGACCATCCAAATAATTCTGTAAATCCAAAAATAAGAAAGAATCAAATGCCAGGAAAATATTGAGATTGAAGCAATTTTTCCCCTCCAAACTCTTCAAGGTTTTTTGTCAAATAAGCTGTACGAGATGGAACATTATTGGGATGAAGGATGAATCTCTTTCTTCTGAATGAAAAGATATATTTTTCCAAAGCTGTTTTTAGACCCCAATGAACTCCTCAAGGTTTTCACTCAAGTGAGCTGTGTGAGGTGGATCATTATTGTGATGGAGAATGAATCTCTTCTGAATAAAAAAAAAAAACAACATTTTTTCCATAGCTGTTTTCAAATGCCTCTGAACTCCTCAAGGTTTTTCGTCATGTAAGCTGTGCGTGGTGGAACATTAAAGAGAAGGATAATGAATCTCTTTCTTCTGAATAAAAAGGGACATTTTTCAGACGTCGATATTGATTGTAGTTGAGATGAAAGCTGATTGCTTGATAATTGTCAAAGAATTCGTAATAAGTAATTCTTTGAATATCCTACAATAACTCAACATCCGTCTTTGTTTAAAGTCCATATTTTTTTTCTTGCTGAGCAGGTCTTTTTCCTGAACTGATCTACTGTCCTACACTGACTGAAAAAAGGATTGGAAAGGTTTCAGGAATTCGAAAGTGGGTCCCGCATCACCTGTCGTTACAGAAATGTTTCAAAACAGGCATCGCTTTAATAGAAGCTGTCAAAAATATTCATCAAGAAAATCGGACAATACGTTCGTTCTTTAGTGTTGTCTTCCTAACATGCTTAATATTTCTGCAACGAGTGAGTTCGAGTCTTATCAGGTTTCCCACTTATACCGTCTCGAGCAAAAAAGCTTAGTAAATTATTTAATACATCTGTAAAGTTATGTAAAAAATAAAATTCAGTTTAATAGAACAGAATTTTTCGGTTTTTTGAGCAAATACCCAACAAGTCAATTTTATCTGCCAGCTTAATTGATTTATTTTAACTGCATGTCACCGCATCTACGATTATTCCATGCTTAGATATTGAGGAACTGCGTTCATTGAACAGCTATATTCATATGTTGTGTGCAGTTTTTTAAGAGTATCTTGCACACAGTAACATGATTTTCATTATTCTTATCGAATACAAATGATTATATGCTTTCAAATAATGATTTCTATTTAATTATGATCATTTATTTGCACACAGTTATATGATTCAAGTATCTGATAATAATCCTTAGTGAACAATCAAGTAAGCAAAGTTGGAGACCTTAGTCGAGGGAGACCCAAAGGCTACTACACCAAAGTGTGGGGGATGGTACTACTCCATTCTCTGTATTGCTTCACTTTACCCTTGATCCGTACCTTATATTGCTGAGTGTTAAGCAAGATGGAATCAAGTACCATTTTTGAATCTTTGGTACGGTTCGACTTGGGTTTGAACCTGGTTAAGTGAACAATGAAAGCTTCACGTATCTATTGTTAATGCCAATAATTCATAGTTATATGACATCAATATACAGTGCACTTTCAACAGGTATATTTGTCCCATAGATCCAACTCTAATAGGTACTACCTCGCTAAATCAGAATGAACTTACAACGAAAGAGTACCATACATTACCCAGACCTCCAGAAGCAGAGCCTCGTCATCAGATGTAGTTTAGATTCGGTCTTGTTACTTTGTTTAATGGCATATCAAACTTCATGGATTTTTAAATAATAAAACCATCATTGTAGAAGAAATGTACAGGTAGTATTTAAACCATCACTGGGTAAAGTAAGGATGTTCGTAAAGATACATTTTAGAGTCATACCCTGGACACTGCTTTTTGGGAGACAGGACGGTGTTACCACTCTACTCAGTGTACCCTAAGCCTCATTGACATAGTGCTTAATTGAAAATCAGCTAATCAATGTTGACCTTGAAAACGTGTGAAAATATTTAGTTAATGTTTCCTTATCAGAATTCAGGTTCAATCGAAAATGGAAAATAAGATTAAATTCTGTTTAGAACTTGGCAAGTGACTGAAAGTGTTAACAAGTTAATGTTGGAAAGTAGAAATAAAGTTCTACCACAGTTACAACTTTTTGGACTGTATGGTCTTTCAAAGGTAATTCATAATATTGTTTGCAATTTGACTCCATTCTGGGTTATTCTATTCTTACCTCACGTTATCTTGCTGGTTTAACTTTTTGGATAAGAAGGCTGTAAAGGAATAATATAAAAGAAAAAGATAGTAAAAGATAGGTGACGAAGATATCTTTTATATTTTACCTTTTTTTCTGGGTTCAACTACCATTCAGGGGGGTGAGGAAATTCTTCCTGAATACAAATGAAGTGGTTGAATCTCCTAGTCAAGGTGTTAAAATGTGTTAGTCATTGTTTGGTAGATATGTCCAAATTTGGTATTTAAAGCGTATAATAGTGCTAGACATTTTTGGATGATATATTTAAATCTGGTGTTTTCAGTTGTAGTCATTAAGTACGTTGTATGGTGTCTTAATTGTGATTCTGACGAGTTCCTTATTCGGTGTTTTTAATCGTAGGTTGTTAGTAAAAGAGGCGGCTGCAACTAGTGGAAAGGTTAGCCAACGCGTCGTCTAGAGACGGACGCATGGCGCCTTCCATCATTAGCAAGAAAGATTTAGATGTTGTCACTCCACTGGTCACAGCTGAAAGAGAACGAAATTCTTTTGTTGGTATGACTCCTTTTCTTTGCGCACGCGTCGCTCCTCTTCTTTTCTAGGGCTTCTGAGAGTTTCTGCATATTTTTAATTTAATCTTTTTTTATTTATCTATTCCCTGCAACTGTTCTGAGGAAAATTTGACCTTCATTAACATTGATCAACAGTTTTTCGATCAGAGTTGCTGGCCTGAAAATAAAAATCTCTTTACTTTATAGACACACTTGCTGAGAACGAGATTTTGGCAAATTATTTTCTCTCTGAGAGCCCGACCACTTTATTCCCTCTAATCTTGTGACTATTTCCTGTTCTGAAAAATCAAAAACCCAGCTATGCGGTCGCCTTTTGAGAATATTTAATAGAACCGTACAACAGGTCTAGACAAAACAGCGGCTGCGCAGCTGAATACTTCCGGTACACTTTCAAGGAGTGGATGTAACAATTTTGTTTTGAATATGCCTTCACATGTGGATTACTTTGACGGTGATAAACTTGATTTACATAGGATTAGGTAACCCCAGAAAAGTGCACGATGAGACTCTTACTTAACAAACTGAATATGTTAGGATATTTTTTGAGAGACAATATCGAAGAAAACAAAGTAAAAAAGAAAATATTTTGCTACGAATTCTAAACATTTCCTTTAGTACAGGACATAGATCTCTGGTAGACCCATTTTCAGCCTCTGCACTCCAAACATGGCCTCATGAAATTCTTCATAAACATTTACTTAAAATGTTTGTGAACTTCAGTACCTGTCATAGAAAATGATAAAGCAAAATCGCCAAGTGGATCTGATAACAGGATCAAAGAGTACCCTACCAACGGGGCCATAGAGAGACTAACTACATCCAGACATTTACAAATAAGTCGATTTTCAATTTTGAATAAGCGAGAAGAAATGTATATGCTGATACAACGAAAACAAATTTTGAATTGTGGTTATGTTGCCAGAGAGAGAGAGAGAGAGAGAGAGAGAGAGAGAGAGATGTTTAAATTTAGATGGTATTGAATAAAAAGACTTTTAACATTTGAAAGACTAAAGTTTTTTTTCTCCCTAACTGCCATATAAATTCTAAAAGGCTAAGCCATTGCCAGGTTCATTTTCGGATTAACAGCCATGGGTTCTAGAAGGATAGCTTTGGGATTATTTAACCCACGATGGTTCTCATGCCATTAATCAAAGAAAACCAAACCAGACCAACCTTACTGGCTAAGTGCTAATCTAAGTAAATAGCAACATCCTAAATGCCGGTCGTATTTCATTCTTTGTTGACATACATTCACTGAATGACCGTCAAACGTCTCAAGTTTCACTTTATAACAATAAAAAGATATGGATACATATTTACACTGTACCAAGAAAATCATTTAATAGCTTATAGCATTCTACATTTTACAAATATTTGATTAAGAGTAATTTTTATTTAGAACGAAGGATTTGAGTCAGATCAATATTCTACGTTATGTGAAGATGGATGCTTTGAAAATCAGCATTCGAGATCCTAGCATATCCTGGGTTTCAGCACACAAACAAATATAAGATATATCAATTAATTTATATAGATATAAAAAAAAATTATCACTTCTCATTTTACCTAAAAATAGAGGAGACTATTCATATTTTGTCCCGAAGAACGTCCATCAGTAAACAAAGAGAATGTCTGCTCGTACTTAGCATTATTTCGATGTGGTCTCCAATATAAATTGTTTTTCTCGCCCAACATATTTTTTGTTTGATTGTATATTTTTCTTGTTTTAGCTCTCAACAGCAAGTTATGAAACTCTTTTATTTGCCTTCCATATATATATATATATATATATATATTTGTGTGTGTGTGTAGAAAAGTTGCTATATATATATATATATATATATATATGTCTGTGTGTGTGTGTGTGTGCGCGCGCTTGCGTGTGTGTGTGTGTGTGTGTATGGAAAAGTTGATATATATATATATATATGATAGTGTGTGTGTGTGCGTGTATGAGAGATTGAAAACAGACGGATAGAAATAGAGAGAGAGAGAGAGAGAGAGAGAGAGAGAACAATACGTGAAGTGATACATTCATAGCCAAATTAATATAAGTTAAAATTGTAATCCTTGAGGTGATTTTCAGCAAGTATTAATAATTTTAATGAGTAAACCTGTAAAATCCTGCTTGTAAAATTGTCTTTGTGTCACAAGATGTTTATGAGTGGAAATTGCTATATATATATATATATATATATATATATATATATATTGGGGTTGAGCTCTCTAACGATGGAGTTACGGTTGCCACACACGTAAGTCAAGGTTCTTCGAATGAATTGAGCTCTCGCTTGCCGTTAAGCGGATATATATAAACAAAAAGAAAAGTGATACATAACCGTTCAAAATTCTTTCGCTTCCGCTATTTTGCTCGTAGCTGTGTGGTAGAAGCTTCGGTTGGTGTATGAGTCAGCTGGGTTTCGATCTCAGCTTCGAGAATCTTGCATGTCTAGCGACACTGAAAAGTTATGATACAATGAAACTGTTTGTTTGTGAATGACTATATATTTTCCCCTCTTTTATATATATATATATATATATATATATATATATATATATATATATATATATATATATGTGTGTGTATTTGAGAGTGAAAATTATAAATGATTCAATCAAATGTGGAGAGATACATTCCTGATCAGTTTAATGTAAGTCAAAATTTCGATCATAGAGAGACTTTTCAGCAAGTATTATTGATTTTAATGATGGTTTCTTTGTTTAATGTCATATTAACTCTTTTTAGGTTATTTAATGCAAAAGCCATTCTCCTAGAAGAACAGTAGTGGTACTATTTAACCCATAGCTGGGAGGATAAGGGGGTTCATACCTTTCCCAACGGTATTAGACTGAAAGTGATTGTGACATATCAAGGTTTGGTTTGGTTTCTTTGTTTAATGGCATATCAACCTTTGTAGGTTATTTAATGCCAAAGCTATTCTCCTAGAAGAACAGTAGTGGTACTATTCAACCCATAGCTGGGAGGATAAGGGGGTTCATACCTTTCCCAACGGTATTAGACTAAAAGTGATTGTGACATATCAAGGTTTGGTTTGGTTTCTTTGTTTAATGGCATATCAACCTTTGTAGGTTATTTAATGCCAAAGCCATTCTCCTAGAAGAACAGTAGTGGTACTATTCAACCCAAAGCTGGGAGGATAAGGGGGTTCATACCTTTCCCAACGGTATTAGACTGAAAGTGATTGTGACATATCAAGGTTTGGTTTGGTTTCTTTGTTTAATGGCATATCAACCTTTGTAGGTTATTTAATGCCAAAGCCATTCTCCTAGAAGAACAGTAGTGGTACTATTTAACCCATAGCTGGGAGCATAAGGGGGTTCATAGGTTTCCCAAATGGAATTTGTCCGAAAGTGAACGTTATAGCGCGACTGGAGTATGAACTCGCGTCTTACGATTCCGAAGTCCATCGCTTTAACCATTACACCACGAGGACAGCCCCTGTTTTTAATGAGTGTTTTTGTTCTTTATACGTACATGTCGTCAGACTATAACGTGTACGACCGAACAAAATCAGTTCGCATCCCGTTTGCTGTAGAACAGTCCCCATTGATCCCGCCTCCTTAGGGATAAACCCGTTAAAATAAACGGAAAAAACAATTTTTCAATGCTTATCTATGTTATTTTGGCCTGACACAAGTTTCTGCCGATAACAATATTCTATCAGTTTTTCTGTCGTTCAGTAGGGCGTATTTCCCCAGTAGAGTAATCTAATTTTAATCTGACATGTTCCCATTAAGATGTATAGCTGAGTAAAATTAAGAGATCTTACTTCTAAAGGTGTGAATGCTATTTTCTTTTAACAGCATATCAACACGTCATGGGTTATTTCATTCTTACAGGTAAAGGAATCACGTACATTGTATTTCATATTAACATTTTTGGCAGTTTTATCAGTAAGGGTTTTCGGACTATTCTTGTTATTTCCCTAACGTTTTAGCCGATATATCCTCCGGCCTTCTTCAGGTGTTTGTCGAAATTGGGAACCTTCACGGAACGCCTGCAGTCAAGATTGAACCTGCAATCTCCAGATGATTATCTCCTCAGTGAACCAATGCCTATAACCGTTACGCCATATGTCCTGCTGAATTTTTGGGACTTATAAACTTTATTTGACTAGAATTACTGCAATTATGTATGATTTTTTACCTGTGCTCATATTCGGATTTTTTTTCATCTAGCCTTCTTAATCATCGGTTCCCATATTGTATTCAACTCTATACTTGGTCAACTCAGCATGTTATTGTAGCCCAATATATGTGCTGATTCCTTAAAGTGTCTAAACACCTAAAGAAGGCCGGAGGACATATCGGCCGAAACGTTGTGGAAATAACAATAAAGATGAAGACAATAGTCCGAAAAACTTTAATGATAAAAATCACCAAGCTTCGTCTCAGAAATTTAGACAATTTTTGACATTGTTTCTTGAGAATTCCTTTTTTCCACACGGTCTTGTCGAATACAAACAGACCAATTTCATCCAGGTCAGAGGGGACTTTTGAGTAATGGTAATGAAGAGGTACTCCACGCAGATGATCTCGGTGGTGTCCTCGTGGTATAAGGGTTAAAGCGATGGACTGCGGAATAGTAGTAAGCGAGTTCGTACTCCAGTCGCCCTATCTCGTTTACTTTCAGGCAAATACCCTTGGGAAAGTTTTGAATCCCCTTCTCCTCCCAGCTATGGGCTAAATAGTACCACTACTGTTCTTCTATGAGAATAGTTTGGGCATTAAATAACCTACAAAGGTTGATATGTCATTAAACAAAGAAACTAAACCAAACCAAACAGATGATCTCCAGAGTTGGAGCCTCACCATTAAATGCAGTTTCGTTTTATAACAAGGACACTTTTTTTACCTATCCGAAGAGAATACTCTCAGCCAGACCGACGAGGAGATTGTTATTTTTTTAGAGTTGAAATTACGGGATGAACTTTTACAGTAAAAGAAAGAAAAAAAACCATTGTGATTTGGAAAAATGTCGTCTTTTTGGTAACCTTTTCTTGACAATATTTATTTTCAATAAAAAAAAATCAGTTGATTTTCAAAATTCCGATTCCGATTTCTAGACTTGAAATTGAAATAAGCATCCGGCCTTGGGTTCCCGACTACAAAATAGCAGAAAATGTAAAGCGTTGTAATTACATCTTACAAGCAATAGATGTGTCAAAATAGGGATATCCTGGCGGGAATTCGGACCGCTCAGATATACGTACTTCTTAGTATTGATTTACTGGATCACTCCACAATGGGCAGGATGCAACACAAGGACAATTTTTAAGCGGAGTAAAGAATGTTTCAATAAAGTGTTTTCTTTCTCCTAGTCTGGTTTCCTATCCAAGTACAAAGAACCCATTCTGCTGTACACCCATTGTTGAGGTGACTGGAGGACAGATGGATTTATGCTTTCCCAAAGTATCAGTGAAATACAGACTGGTCCAATTTTTTAACACGGGTTCCCGATTCTATTTCTTATGACGATAACCGTTATGTTAAGCACGCATCCATGGACTCCTCGGTCATGGCATAAATAACTGTAGCCCAGGCTTAAACAATATTTAATATAAGTTAGAAAAACTTTTGTAACAGACCCGCCATATTTGTTAATCATCTTCATTATATCCAATAGCATATTTAAAAGCAAATGTGTAAATGTATTCTTTCATGGAGTCAAGAAAATTCTTCTTTGGAAATTGGCCCCTCACAATAAGCGAAAAGCTAAGAACATTGTTGCCGCCAAGCGTATCAAATTATAAGTTAGTTACGTTGGCCGACTGTAGTCGAGGGTGACCCGAAGGTTCACGTTTCAATATCTACAACAGCGAGCGTATGGGATGGCGCTACTCCTTTCCCTAGATGGCTCCACTTACCCTTGCTCCATACCTTACAATACTGAGTGTTAGATAAGGAAACATCAAGTACCATTTTTGAGGCTTTGGTATAACTCGACATGGGATTGAACACCGGTCTATCGGACCATTCGCAAACCTTCTACCCAATCTGCCAATTGGCGTGTATAAAGTAAGTTGGCCGACCGTAGTTGAGGATGATCTGAAGGCTTTTTTTTTCAATAGCTATTACACCAAGATGTAGGAGAGGGTGCAACTCTTTTCCGTGATTTGCTCAACTTACCCTTGATCTGTACTTGATAATGCAAGGAGGCATCAAGTACCATTTTTGAGGCATTGGTATAACTGTACTTAGGATTGAACATTGGTCTTCCAAGCCCTTATTGGACTCTCTCTCTCTCTCTCTCTCTCTCTCTCTCTCTCTCTCTCTCTCTCTCTCTCTCTCTCTCCATTGTGCTAATAGGCCGGTCGGGATTCCTCTGACGCAGTTGAGGAAGTAGCTGTTGAGTAGTGGCTAATGTCTTGGACAGCATCGTCAAAGTAAACGAGTTCAAACATCGGTCACACAGTTACATACACCTTTAGACTAATACCATCGAGAATCTTATGGAATCTCTTATCCTCAAAACTATGAGTTAAATTGTAATAGTACTGTTATTCTATAAGGAGGGCTATGGCATTTAAAAACCCTAAAAAATTGATATGTCATTAAATAAAGAAACCAAAATTGAATCTTCAAAAAGTGAAGTCAGAATGTGAACGTAATTGCGTTACAGGAGTTCGAATTCGTTTACTAGGATGTCAGTGTCCAGCATGTTAGTCACTACTGCAAGGGGACTTCACCCCGCAAGACTCCGTCATTAAATCTCTCCATTTTCGTTTAGCAAAACAGATTTACAAACGCATTATTATATTTTGATAACTTCATTTTATTTACTTGTTTTATAATTAATCAGGCTAATCTTTCCTCAAGGGGTTCCTGTTTAGGCCTTTATTTCAAGAACTCATGTGGTCGGTACTTGTGATGCTAGCTAAACGTCTCCAGTATCCGGGTGGTCTATCTTCCAGTCATGGAATCCCCATTTCTATTTAGTTATTATTTCTAAAATATTGTCTAGATGTAATTTTATAATTTTCTTATATTTCGAATTGCTTAAAAATGTAATATTTTATTTAATTTTTTTTACCCGTAAACTGGTTTGGTAGTGGAGCAACTATGATGTAGCATATCTTGGCCAAGAATAGCCAGACCGACCCCATCCCTCTCCTGGTCGATTGCTATTTTGGAATCAGAGATTTCCTTCTCCTTGGCTAGTTTCTATACCAGGTTTAAAGAACCCATTCTGTCCTACTATTTCCCTATAACTGTAGGGAGGATTGTGTGATTCATATCTTTCCCAAGTGTGAAATGCAAATGCACTCCTTCATGATTTGAACTCGGGTAGCTGACCACAATTCCTACAATGATACCGGTTAGGCAAAAAGTCCCTTCCAGGCTATTGAGCCAATTAGCTATGGAGTACTGTAGAATACATCCACTATATCTCTGCAGAGGGATAAAACTTCCCCATTTAGTGTCCTGGATATGATACAAAACTATCTCAGCTTAGACGGCTGGGGCGGTAAAATGCATCGACTGTATAACTGCTGAGGGGTAAGACCTCCCCACCCCCGATCCGACGAGTGTCCTGGTATAACACTAAACAATCTGATGGCGACACTCCAGGAATGCTAGCACTTTTGGGAACGTGGACAACCACTTCATTGCCTTCATTCCCAAGTCCCCTCTGGCCCGGAGTGCTAGCACCTGATAGGCGCCTATCTATGGATCAAATAGAACAGTTTCATATTTAAATTGATTGCAAACAAATGACGTATGCTAAATTGGGATTGTTAGAAATAGAACTGTTTGATCATTAACTGTGCGTTTAACTGAATTGTGAGGTGATACATAGAAATATATGGAGCAATCTAAATTTGTCTTATGCTAAACTGAATTATCAGAAATAAAACGGTTTGATCATTTAACTGTGCGTATCTACAAAACGTGTTTAGAAATCATATATATATATATATATATATATGTATATATATATATATATATATATATATATAAACAGGATTTGGCATTAAATGACCAATGAGAGTTGATCTACCGTAAAAATAAACGAGCCAATCCTGATTTAGTATAAAGTTATGAATCAATCTTTTATGATATATAAGGAACAGTTGGAAGATTCTAAATTCGACAAATGCTAAATTGAGTTGTTAGAAATAGAACTATTTGATCAATTAATAGTATCTATCTAAAAATGTGTTCATAAATCATATCATTTGATATATATGTAAAAACAGGATTTGGCGTTAAATAACCAATACAAGTTTATATGCCATAAAACCAAACAAAGCCAAAACCAATTACAGGCTGTTAAACAACATGCAATGCGTGTTGAAAGCACACGTAAATGGTTATCAAAGGTTTTTTTTTTCATTACATATATTGGTGTTACTGGACATGAGCAATAATGGCCGAAAAAGATATCGAAAACAGATAAACGAATAAAAATGTCCATCTGTTATTTCTGTTTCAAAATTTTCAATTTCTCTTTCGGTTAAGTTCTCTCTTTAGAGGCATATAAACCTTTTTGGGTTATTTAATACCAAACACTACCTTGTTGAAGAATAGTAATTGAACTGTTCAACCGCAAGCTGGGAAGATAAGGGTGTTCATTGATTTTCCAGGAGTATTAGTTCGTAAGTGAACCAAACAGAGCGACTGAAGTTCGAACTTACTTCCTTCGTGATCGCTGTCCAGCACTACAGCCACAGAATTTCCCAGAATTCTCTTTTACTGATACCTAGTAACAAGTTGAAAGCAAAGCGCGTGTAACATGAACTGCTGATAAGAACGAAAGTGGAGACACGCTTGGGGCTCATTCTATGGTGATATATTCCATCGTTAATTATTCAAATATCTCTTGTTTCAGTAAATTCGAAAGTCAGTGGTTCTTAATATATTCATTGTCCGATAGGAAGTCCCAACATGATTGAATAAATCCGATATTTGGCTTTTTATATCAATTACTTTTAATGATGAAATATTTTCAAATACTTAGCAGTAACAACCACACGGAAATTATTCTTCATCTGCCGAAATGTTCAGTATCTTCGATAAAAGTATGTGACAACAGATATTGTTTGCGCTGTTATAATCTTGAAGAAAAAGGACATTTTCATGCTTTATAATTCTATCACTTTGGAGGCTCATATAGCGCCACGGTTAAGTTCAAATCTTGAATGAGATTGTATGAAACGGATGACTAGTGGGGAAGGCTGGACTATTTAGACTTGGTAAGTCAATCAATCTATGAGAAGGAAAACTCAGGCTGTTGTATAACCATGCTATAACTACACGTATACACACACACATACACACACACACACACACACACATATATATATATATATATATATATATATATGCGGAAACATAGTCAACAATAATGAACGAACGAACACACTTCTTTAGAAAAATATACCTCTCACACTTTATTCTCGAAAGGGTTGCGAAAGGGTTGATGTTGGTTATGTGTGAGAGGTGAGTTGAAGACGGAGAGAGACTGCCACATATTGACCCCAAGTTCCTCAGACCATAGAAGCCCTTCTTCCTCGTTCTGCTGGGCTGCTCAACCGGGGTCCTGAGGGCCCAAACACTCTGTCATGAGCTGGCTCTCACTACGGCATCTTGTCCCCAACTGCGACTGGAACTCGAACTATGACTGCAACTTGAACTGAACTCTGATCGCCTGTTATTTACACAGGTGCATCTCTTAATTGGCAGCTCAGTCGAGGGCCAATATGTTAAAAGACTTCAAACTGCTGAACTCCGCCTAAAAAAATTATCTTTTTTGTCACCTCCTGCACGTGGTGATTTGGTTAACTGCAGGAAAAATAAAATACCCCTCATATCTATGAGATGTGGTATTATGTACATTATTTACGTTTTTCGGACTCTTGTCCCCATCTTTGTCGCTATGTTTATCTCAACGTTTCAGCCGTTGTACGCTCCAGCCTTCTTCTGGTGGTTGGAATGTCGCTTACCGGGGTAGACTGTTCTAGTGGTTGGAATTTCGCTTACCGGGGTAGACGGTTCTAGTGGTTGGAATTTTGCTTACCAGTGTAGACTGTTCTAGTTCCACGAGCCCTGTTTAATGGATGTCAGTTATATCCGGTTATTTTCCCCTCTGAAAGTTCTCCACTGCCTTCACCGGGTATTGAACTCACACTCTTTGGGTATGTCACTGGATCTAACCAACGCCTTTATCCACTGTACCATGTGTCCTTGAGGATTAGAATAGATTTTAACTTATTTGAATTCAAGGTTTTTCTTCTATTCGACTGGTTGCCAAACCAAGGTTAAAGAGCCAAAATTACCCTACTTTTTATCAATAGCCAGAGAGAGAATAGTTGGATTCATACTTTACCCTAGTGTATTAGCATGATGTTAAAGGCAGACAGCCTTGTTCAGAGTTAGAACTCGGGTCACTGTGTCAATTATCTACGATGATAAGGACTACACTTCATGGGCGATATATGCATATGGAGTATTGTAGATATATATATTGATTAAAGAAAGAAAGAAAGAAAACATTATAGACATGGAGCAAGAAGGAATTACAGTAAAATAAAATGAATAGAAAAGAAAAAAAATGGGAAGAAAAACCAAGAATAGTAAAAAAAGAAAAAGGAAAGACAGACGAGTGGAATGAAAAACTTATAATTAAAGATTAATAGGAAAAATGAAAAGAAATTAAAAAAAAACAAAACGTGGCAACGAATAAGAAATTGTTCCGAAGGACTAGAAAGAAAGTCTCAAATCAAAAATAAATAAATAAAAACAAACACAATCAACCCCTAACACGCACAAAAAAAGCAACGAAGAGGAGGAGGACATGTAAGAAAAGAAACGGTGTTTCATATAAAGAAAAACAACAAATAAAGGGGGTTAGACGGTGTGGGAGGAACCTGCTGAAGAGGGATCTGTAGCTGTTAATAGAGGAGTGAGTGAAAAGTCTTCAAGTTAGAACTGATGAACTTCGTCTTAACCTCTGACAAGGCCTCATCACTCATTACCCTGCCGTGAAACGATACTGACTCACTGTTTTGAGAAGCCTAAATCTATCCACTCCGCCTGCAGCAGGCGCTCCGCACATTTAACGTCGGCCAGAGCATATGCGATTTCATTCCCTCCACTGAAAATCATGTTAACAAATATCTCTACTTACACACATATACCCTGTCTGTCAGGACTTTTTTTTACATAAGAAGTAAAGGTAACTCCGAAAAATATGCTCGTAGGTAATTTTTTTGAATTAATGTTAAGGCCCTGGAAGGGGTCATAAAGAGAAGAGAACACCACGGTTATAGCATAAGTATATATTTATAAGAATAAAGGATGGTTATTTTAACATATGACGGTCAGCTAGTTCGCATAAACACGCAGGGGCGAGGTTAACTCCCGGATCTCGTCTGACTTCGTATTGCTGCGTCTTCCAGTATTATGGAGAGTGGTTGAGCCCATCAGTAGGTGATTCCGCCACAACAATTAAAACAGAAAAAAGCTTAACTTCCTGAATAATATTTTACTTCTCATTGTGCTTTAAAAAAATATTTTACAATGCTTAACTTAGCTATAGCATAATGTCGGATGTATGCATAACCCAGTGAGAATCGAACTCACTGACAATGGTGTGCTAATCAAGCTTGCTAACCACGTTAGGTGCCATTTGGATTCCAAATATTATAAATATCAACATTAATCATATTTACCAACACCTCCGCTCGGGCAGGATATGACACAAGGTCACTTTTTAAGCGGAGTTTAACAGGTTTGGATTCAGAGTTTTCCTTCTCCTAGACTAGTTGCCTCACCAAGGCTGAAGAACCTAGTCTGCCCTACTATTTACCCATAGCTGGAGGGAGAATATTTGGATTCATAGCTTTCCCAAGGGAATTAGTGCTATGTGAAATGCAACCAGTCTTGTCCAGAATTTGAACTCGTGTCGCCGTGTCCATTTTCTGCGACGATAACCATTACACCACGGACACCTCCAAAAAAATGTACATCTGAAAAATTGTATAGCATGCAAATACACTCAGTTTGGAAAATGGACACGGCGACACGAGTTCAAATTCTGGACAAGACTGGTTGCATTTCACATAGCACTAATACCCTTGGGAAAGGTATGAAACCAATTGTTCTCGTTCCAGCTATGGGTAAATAGTGGGGTAAACTAGGTTCTTCAGCCTTGGTGAGGCAACTAGTGTAGGAGAAGGAAAACCCAGAATTCAAACCCGTTAGATTCTGCTTAAAAATTGACTTTGTGTCATGTCCTGCCCGACCGGAGGGGTTGGTAAATATAGGTGTACTTTTCTTTTTTTTAATTGAAGAATTATATTGTGAATTGAATGATAATGACCAGAAAATCCGGCAAACACTTGCGCGTGACAAACAGAAACAATGGACAGCTGTTTCGACCTTATTAGGTCACATCAGCATTGCAATCCCCCCCAGGGGATATCGAACCAGCGACAACAGAATTCAGAGCCGAAACTCTACCACTGAGACCACAATTCGTTTACTTAAAAAAAGAAAATATACATCTATATCCTTGCCCTTGGGGTTATAATAATTACGCAGATGCGTATTTCCAATCATCCTGGGAAGACGTGGCCCTGGGGGTGGCGGTTTCCTCTGTAGAGAGTACGGATGTAACTTGCAAGACACATTCAAGTTAATCAGCCGCACAATTATCAAGACTATTTAATTTGGCATGACTTGGCTGCGATGTGAATTAGCGGCTCAGAAGTTGAGTTTCGGCTCTGTGGTCGCTGGTTCGATCTCTAGAGGGAGAGATCATGGTATGCACGGCCGATGAGACCGAATAAGGTCGAAACAGCAGTCCACGCGAAAGTGTTCGCCAGATTTTCTGGAAATTCAATTTTTCAGATATTCAAAAATTTTTTTTTCAGGTTCAGTGTAAATAGCAAACGCAAAGCTATATCCTTTATTTTCTAGTAGCGTTATGTCATACATTTTCTTTCTTTTTTTAAATTTCTATTTACTCTTCTCTTCCAGGTACTGGAGGGAGAATTATTATATCAATAGCATTAACACTATATGAAATGCAAACAATGAAATACTTCAGCCAGGAATTGAACTCGGGTCCTCCTTACGCTATGAACACCATCTAATCTTATAAATCATTGCAGTGGGTGAAGGCACGCTAATTAATGCCTTGACTGAAATTGTAATTAATCAATGAATGATAGTGAATAATACATCTCAATTAAAAAAATTTACAGGATGTTCTTCCCAACATAAACAGTTTAAGACAAAAATCGACTCCAATATATCTGTAAAAGATTCCAAAGCATCATTTTCATGTTAAATGTGGCTGTTAGGTGTAGATAGAGTACCCATGGTTCTCGTGGAAGATACGATTGAAACATCGCAGACACGGAAGTAAAGTCAGAAACGGAAAACAGCGAGTCTATCTAAGAAGTTCGATAAATTATTTTTCGCTCTTGCCGAGTCTTCGTGAAGATGGCATAATTTGAGTCACTCAAAAATAAAATGCCTTTTTTTCTCCACCTTTTCCTCTGTGCCTATTAATATGAGCTGACTTTAAACATTAAATGACTCACTCAATTATCCTTCTTATATATATATATATATAGAGAGAGAGAGAGAGGTAGATTATTGGAAGGGAGAACGTTGGTTCTCCGTCTCTACTACATATACTTCCGTATAAGTGTTACTGATTTGAATTTGTCCTTATCAGGAGGGATAGTGAATCTAATAGTTTCTTAAGGCAACAACGCTCCATGATTATTTCAATGCTTCTATTTTGGAAGATGGGATAATTCTAATAAGCATTTCATATTTATCTCCGTTAGAGGATTTCGTCAATTAAAGAATGGTTTTGTTTCGGTTTAATCGCAAGTCAACTAGCATGGGCAATTTAATACCAGAACCATACTTATATGATGACAGAAATGGAACTATTTAATAACAAGCAAAAAGGATAAAGTGTTTCATTTCTTCCTTGACCCAGTCGTCTAGGACTGTAGAATACACCGACTGCATCTCCATAGAGGGATAGAGCCCTCGCTGATGAGTGTCCTGATATGACATTAAATATTATGATGTTGAAGTCCCAGTAATGCTGGTGCTTTAGGGAATGCCGAGTACTCTTTCATTGCCATCACTCCCAGATCCAATCTGGTAGTGGCACCTGCTTCGATCCTCTCAATGGGTCAAATAGAATTGTTTGGCATTTAAAACAAATAACTTATGCTTAAGTGAATTGTTAGAAATAGAGCTGTTTGATCATTTGATTGGGTAAACGAATGTTTGATATTATAGGACTTTACACTCCTTTAAATTATTTTGGGCGGTATGCCACTTGTTCCCACAAACATGGCGGACGCTCACATATTCAGTCTCGGGAAACCATTGGCCAGGACCACTTGACATGTCCGCGAGTAAATTCAAGTCCTGCGTTTTTGAGCCACCTTCAAAACGCGTATTTTCTATAGATACGTCGTCTTCAAACACCCTTGTCCTCTTTTTACCAAATTTCTTCGCAGCAGCAACACACTCCCTTCAGTGTGAATCAACAGGAGAGAAAAACAACACCATGGATGGGCCTCGCAGACATTCATATACAATGACTATGAGACGCTTTCCAGTCTCAGTGAAACTGCCCGTTTCTAACCATAAAAAAAGGACATTTTAAACATGTAATTCTTTTATAGCCTAGTTGTTAGACACGCACACCCACACACACACACTCACACTCACACATATACACACACTATTATTTTGTTAGTAGAGTTAGTGATTTCTTTTATGTATCAATGTAAGTTTTGTTATTATAGTGTGTAAATTTGTTTTTGTTCGTCGCCTTGTTTTAAATGTTCATTTTGTCCCCGCCGTTTTACAACCATTATTTGTTTCATATGCTTTATTTATTCATTTGTTTTATCCATGTGCCTATATTATACCCTATCCACCTTTATTCTAAATAGCAAAAATTCATTCATTCCCCCTAAAATATGCCATAAAACCTTACCAAAGCATACCACACCAATTATTTTTTGCTCAAGAGTATTAATCGGAAAGTGAACGTAATAGCGCGACTAGAGTTCGAACTCCCTTACTACTATGTCAAAGTTCAACACGTCAACCACTACGCTTGTAAGACTTCCCAATTGAAATACTTTGCATCACATACACACACACAGCCCCCCCCCCACAAATACACACACACATATATATATGTATCATCATCACCATCATCATGTCGTGCCGCTAGCAAGGATATCCCTGAACCTCTCTCGCCACTTCTCCCTATCGTTCATCGCCTCCGGCAGCTCTTCAGGGCAACATCCCGTATCCTCACAGAGCTGCTGTATGTATGTTTGAGCTGGTCGTCCTGCTTTTGCTCGGCCATACGTGGGGGTCCATAGGAGTACATCACTTATGAGCTGTTCCCTGCTTCTCCAGCAGTGTCCTGCGTGTCTGGTTCGTCAAACTTGGATAGTTTTCGTGAAGGGAGGCAGGTGGCCGTATAGTTGGTGCCTTGTAGGATGATGTCGCCAGGACTTGTTCAATATTGCTCGCAACAGTTTATTCTCCAGCCGTATATATAATTATATATATATATCATAGGAATATAATTCTGACGGTGTGAAAAAAAACAAACAAATGATACAATTTGTTAAAAAAAAAATTCACAAAATGATATCTGGGGAAAAATTCAATACAAAAGGAAAAGACTGAAGGCATTTGTAAAATAATCAATCAATACGGCAATACCAAGTCAAAGGAAAAAAAAAACACCGATAGAATCGTCTAACGTGAAATACAAGAGTGCTCAATAAAATATATAAAGCAATTCATATATATATATATATATATATAGCGAGAGAGAGAGAGAGAGATAGATAGAGAGAGATAACAAGGTAATTCAAATAAATGGAGTGATTTATTGAGAACCAAAGTTGACACTAGCGTTTCGCTTCTTATGAACCATCATCAAAACCGTGAGGGATTAATGATGTTAAATCAACGACAGATGTTTAAAAATACAAAAATACAAAAACCTAGTGAAAATCTTCATATCAAGAAAAAGTTGGCTTTTTAATTAGTGAATCAGCGTTAATTAAAAATGTATTATGTGGTAAAGTTGTCCACCCGAAGGAGGCGATTATCTCCCTTGTTCTAATGCTTGTATGTGGTCGAGTCTTGTCATGCAGAAAGGAGACATAATCAATTGGCAAGATTTAGCGCCTTCAGACGATCATCTTCTCGTTCCCATGAGTGAGGGTTTAAGAAGCAAAAATTATGCTGGTTATGAGGAAGTGAAAACTGCAGTGATGAAGTGGCTAAAAGGACAGTTAACAGAATTTTATGAGGCAGGGATAGATGCTCTCATTCGAAGGTGGTACATCATTATTGAGAGAAACGGTGACTACGTTTTGAAGTAGGGATGTGATCCATGGAGGAGCAGCTTTATTTTGATGTATGATACATGTTCCTGTGTCGGGAATTATTCCCGTACTCAAGGAAAACGCGTTACCTTTTGACTCACCCAAGTAATTCAAGCAAGATCCTATAGACCGATTCAGGCACTGTCTCATTTCATTAGTAAACTGATCTTTGACATGTGCTTACTCGCCATTTTGATTTTGCCAAAATTATTAACAGTATTGCTAGAAATTGGCCTATGAACCCAAATCCTATTTGCTTCCCATATTTTTTTAAAAATAATATAAATGAAGGTACGAGGGTCATTCAATAAATAAAGTAGATTCTTTAGAAAAATCAAAATAAGCGTTTTTCAGATTTTTTTTTTTCATAAGTGTAAACGCTGGATGGTATGGAACAAGTTGATACCACAAATGAACATAATATTATAAAACAGTTTTTTATTAAAAACGGCAGTCACAGAGAACGCTTCGGGAGTGTCTTCGTGGTGTAATGGTTAAAGCGCTAGACTGCAGAATCATAGTAAGCGTGTTCGAATTTTAGTAACGCTATTACGTTCACTTTCGGACAAATGCTCTAAGGAAACGTATGAAACCCCTTATCCTCCCAACACTGGGTTAAATAGCATCACTCCTGTTCCTCTAGAAGGTTGGCTGTGGAATTAGATAATTCACAAAGGTTGATATACCATTAAACAAAGAAACCAAACCGATCAGAACGCTTCATCCTCGAACAGAGCTCTTTTTTATGGCTGAGGAGTGCAAAATGTGGAATTTACACTATATTTTAGTAAAAAAAAAGGTTTATAAATGGGTTAAACATGGGTTTACCATGACAAACATGAGTGTAAAAGACAGTCCGGTAAGAAAAAAAGTTCTGGGAGCAGCGCTCGATATAGAAGGTCCTCCTGACCGTCTTCTGGATCATGAAAGTACCTACCATTATTGATTTCCTTAAAAAATGGTTTAAAAAAAAAGGTTATTACTTGCTATTGCCTATCTCTTCTTCAAAATTTACCTTATTTATTGAAATATCCTCGTATTTCAAAACTTTTCCGATGGATATCGGTGACTGAACATAAAAGATATGTGGAAGATATAAAAAACGAACTAAATTATACTTATGATAATGATAATTAACGTGTTTATACAACATTTAAACTTCCTGAGCCTAATGATGGATGAGGAAGACCTAGTACTGTTTTGGCTAACGGGCTGGACTGTTACATTGTAGTAATCGACTTCGAACTCCAGTCGCGCTATTACGTTCACTTTTTAACAAAAACCCTCGGGAAAAGTATAAAATCCCTTAACCCCGTAAGTTTGGGTTAAATGTACTTATACTGATTTTCTACAAGTTGGACTTAGGCATTAAATAACCAGCGGAGAATGATATGCCATTAAACAAAGAAATTATGCACGGGTAATCCGGTCGGTCCACTCAACCTAGTCACGGCAACCAAATATGAAAATGTCTGTCGTAGAGTTTACTGACCACTCGACGTCTGTCCTTCCCAAGGGGTGGGGGGAGATCAAATCTCAGCAGAATCAGCTCTCTTGTCACCTTGTGAATTTTAGAACCAAAAAACTAGATTCAGTGTTCACGGTGAAAAACCAAATAACCGGACCTGCTGACCATTTAATAATAAAACAAAAAATAAAAATAAAAAGTTCAAGTCCAGAGAACAAACAGGATTGAATAATTAAATAATAACGGTTTTAGTATAAAAAAAAAAAAATCAGTTAACAATCGCGAAATAATTGTTGATATTTCGAAGTTCCTTTCCCAGTAAACACAAGCAGAATGTCTCAGAATGTATCCCCTATCTTTCAGCGGTCAGTCTAAGTCCTCGGTCAATCTTTCTCACTTAGACTCACTAAATATTCTCAGTGCGTTACGTTAATCTTATTTTCAGCTTGTTGAAATAGCAGAGATGTGAGAGGATCTGGTTATCTCCGAGTCTGATGCAAGACTCTTTTTTTTAGGAGCCTCATGTCAACTCTGCAAGGTCTCTTGCCACACTGCCAGATGTCGGTAAGGTTAGGTTAGGTTTCTTTGTTTAATGACATATCAACCTTTGTAGGTTATTCAATGCAAAAGCCATTCTCCTTGTACTAATTCACCCATATCTGGGAGGTCAAGGGGGTTCATACCTTTCCCAAAGGTATTTGCCCGAAAGTGAACGTAATAGCGCGACTAGGGTACGAACTCGCTTACTACGATTTCGCAGCCCATCGCTTTAACCATTACACCACGTGGACACCCCCAAAATGTCGGTAAAGATCCGGTTTATATAATTGTTTATTAGCTGTCTAAATTTCTGAGACGAAGCTTGTTGATTTTTCTCATTAAGGGTTTTCGGACTATTGTCTCCATCTTTATTGTTATTTCCACACAAAAAATCTGAATATGTAAAGTAAAAAATCATACATAATAGTAGTTATTCTAGTCAAGTAAGAACATTAAGTTTATAAGTCCCAAAAATTCACTCTGAATTGTCCAGCAGGACACATGGCGTAACGGTTCTCTTAGCTTCTAAGGTGATAATTATCTGGAGGTTGCGGGTTCAATCCTCACTACAGGCGAGTAACAATACAAGAATATTTAACACGGTTATGCCTAACGGAATCAGAAGAGGTGACCCCCGTGGATTCAATAAAGGACGTAGTTCGAAGTTCCGTGAAAGTTCCCGAGTTCGACAAACACCTGAAGAAGACCGGAGGACATATCGACCGAAACGTTGTGGAAATAACAATAAAGATGAAGACAATAGTCCGAGAACCTTTGATGATAATTATTTATTTTGTTTCCCAGTGGGCATATTCAACAAATTGCTCTCTCTTTGATTAAATCTTCAATAATTAATTCCATTCACTGTTGCTTTCTGCTACCCCAGAAGTGAATATATATCTGTGTCTGCTAGCAAAGGGGAGAATTTGGCTGCCTCTATACAACTTCTGGTCTGACTGCTACCATAGGGTTCCTCTTCGCTCACTCACTACGTTTGCTTTCTATCCTCTCACCCCCAAGGGGACGGCTTTTTTCTCATCACGTGATCCATGCGTCATCAAAATTTATTTCTAAAATTAGACCAAAATTTTCCATTTCTCCAAGGTTGATTTTTTTCTCAGGTCAGCAGGTTTCACTTGGGCTGATCTTTCTGTAACTTTTTATTTCCTGCTCTTCATTTGTTTTGACAGGTGATTTCTCCCATTCTAGCTTTTCTTTCTTTATTTCCTTCCCTAGTTAGAAAAATCAATTGCAACGCTTTTGTAATTTTTTTGTTTGTCAAAAATTAAGCAATATTTCTCTCATCCTTCGCATGGTGAGAATATATTGCGTCACTCTTTTGAAAAAAAACAAAAAAAGTACTACCGCAGTCTTTAAAAATCTACGCTGAATAGTATTTCTTGCAGACTATACTCTGCTGCCTCAATCAGTTCCGTTACTAAATGAAAACTGAGGTTTCATCCTTGAGATGACCAGCTTCAAAAAATATTGAGACAAGGTGCCTGGAAGAGGAAATAAACTCTATTAGGGTATTATTGAGAATGAGTGATCGTGTGCCCTGTTCAGTGCCTCAAAACATGATGCCAGATTTTAACCATCTTAGACTTTTCATTAAATGTTATTAGTGTATTTCATTGGCTTCTCTACAATGTTTTCTGATTCAGCCCAAGAAATTCCTTGTCGCCGAACTATGGATTTAATAGAAGCACAGCTATCCTTCTACAAGGGTGGCTTTACCTTTAAGCGATCCACAAAGGTTGATATGCCATAAAAAAAATAAAAACAGTTAGAAAACTAAATTTCACATATGGATTTAGTCAACCCCTCCTCCACAGTCAGAATGTGATATAAGAACAAAATCTATGTGAATAAGAACTGGTTTTAATTAAGAGTTTCATTTCGTTTCTTTGTTTAGTGGCATATCAACCTTTGTAGGTTATTTAATGCCTAAGCTATTCTATTAGAAGAACAGTAGTGGTACTATTTAACCCATAGCTGGGAGGATAAGGGAGTTCATACCTTTCCCAAGGCTATTTGCCCGAAAGTGAACGTAATAGTGCGACTGGAGTACGAACTTGCGTACTACGATTCCGCTGTCCATCGCTTTAACCATTTCACCACGAGGACAACCCCTAATTAAGAGTTTCCTTCGAGACTACTTTCTTTATCAAGTCTAAAGAATTATGTGAGGTCAACCATTTACATATGTTTGGAGGAAGAAAACACGCATTCCTACCAGAAGCCAACAGTCTTATCCAGGATTGGAACAGCTTACTGAGTCGATTTTCCTCAACAGTAATGGGCAAGAAACAATGCCTTCGTGACTGATTCCTAGAACTTTGAAATTCGATATAGATGACTTATTTACGTAAGTAGACTCTCGAATTTCGATGAGAATAAGGCACATGATTATTATACCACACAATTTTCTGGTACATCTGTGGAATTTTGAATCTTGTCAATTTCAATTTGTTAATTCCATATAATTTACTCCGTTTGCACGGGCTATATTCAGGTGAGCAAGCTAACAGATTGAGTTCCAAGGGCTTTATACATATATATATATATATATATATATAAAGTAAATAATGACAAAATCTAGTCAATTTTAAGAGGCATGTATAGAAACTCTTATTCAAAGGTGGAACATTACAATTGAGAAAAGCGGTGACTATGTTGAGAAGTGGGATGTGATCCACCGAGGGACAGCCTCATTTTGATGTATGATACATGATCCTATGTAGGGAATTATTCCTGTACTAAAGAAAAAGGCATTAATTTTAGACTCGCCCTCGTATATTTATAGCTTCTCCCTTTTCTGCAATTGACGGCAAGTCTCACGAGGGGACAGTTTCTATTAGAATAAATTTATCGGTAATATCACTTTTGACATATTTCCTTTGACTAAGTAAGATTTAAGTAATACCCATAGTTAAGGCATAAAACAAGTATCCAACTATCACTGGGAATAAAATATGATATTCCGTTTTAATTCATTTTCTGGACTTGATGGCTAAGCATCACACCAAGACAAGTAGCTAAAAAAAAAAAAAAAAAAAAAAAAAGCAAGACTTTATCAAAAATGACAAAATGAAACACAGTTTCTTCCAGGCAGCGGTCACATCGATACTGCTATATGGATGCACTACATGGACTCTAACAAAAAGGCCGGAGAAGAAGCTGGACGGCAATTACACAAGAATGCTGCGAGCAATCTTGAACAAGTCCTGGCGACAACAGCCCACGAGACACCAACTGTACAGCCACCTGCCTCCTATCACGAAAACTATTCAAGTTAGACGAACCAGACATGCAGGAAACTGCTGGAGAAGCAGGGACCAGCTCATAAGTGATGTACTCTTATGGACCCCCACACATGGCCGTGCAAAAGCAGGACGACCAGCACGAACATACATTCAGCAGCTATGTGAGGATACGGGATGTTGTCCTGAAGACCTGCCTGAGGCGATGGACGATAGGGAGAAGTGGCGAGAGAAGGTCAGGGATATCCGTGCTACCAGCACGACATGATGATGACTAAATATCAAACTCAGTCCTCAGTAATAGTCGTTTTGCGAAACTAGCTTTATAAATATTAAAATAGAAAATGATTAACTCCCAAATTTCAGGGCGGGGTTTAAATGTTTTTCGAGGCTTTAACTATAATGTCTTTAGTGAGGATCGAATACTAGACACAAAGATAATTGGTCAGCATTTTTTTTTATTTACTTACAATACCTCTCTGGGTATCTCCTTCTTTTTACGATCTTCTTACGTCAACCTTTAAAAAAAGAATCTTTACACAGAACATATACCCTTTTTTATACAATACCAATATATTGATCAATACTGATATATTGATCAATACCGATATATTGATCAAATTCCGTCAATTGATTCCTCTAAAAGTTGCCACAGATGCCTTCTGAAATTCTTTTCCTGACCATGATTTCTGAAATCATCGGATTCCTTTCAGAGTGAACCGGTAGCGTAGTGGATACATTTCTGGACTTCGATATCACAAAAAGTGAGTTCGAACTCCATGCGCGGTATTACGCATAATTCCGGATTAGTATACTTGAGAAATGTATGAAGTCCCTGATTCCCCAAGCAATGACTTAAATATCTTCATTCACGTTCTTCTACAAGTAGGAATCGTCATTAAATTACCCACAAAGATAATCAAGTCGTTGAACAAAGAAATCAATTCAATCTAAATTGTTTTTTACATTGTTGTTGTTTTCCATCTGAGGAGGCAATTTGTTTCAAAATCTATTTGGGAAAAAAAGATTTTGTTCGTTGACATTTTTTTTAATTTGACTTGAATATAAGTTCGTAGTGCTAGGATGAATATTAAAAAATGATTACCATAATTAAAAACTGTATTAATTATTTTTAAAATTATATCAATTCTGATTCTTTTTTTAATCAAGCAGTTAATTCTGATTTATCCAGGCTGGTGCTATAACTGTAATCTTCTACTCTTTCTTTTATTTTTTTAGTTTCGTCACTCTTATTTGTATATCCTCCAATCTCAATATTACATTCAATCTTCGATGTCTAAACACGGTAAAGCAAATCAATATTCTATTCCATTTTAGCACTGATATTTCCAAGACACATTATTCACCTATATTGCTATGTATCCCACACAATTCATTTAGACGGACATTTGTTTACACCCAGTTAAATGGTCAAATAGTTAAAATTCTAACAATTCAATTTAATATTAGTCATTTATTCAAAAATAGTTTAAATGTCAAACAGTTCTATTTGACCCATCGGTTAGACCCTATCAGGAACAACCATTCTGGGTCAGAGCGGATCTGGGATTAACGGCAATCAAGGAGTACACCGAATTGCGAAATATCCAAGGTGAGAGCCTCGCCATCAGATTATTTAGTGTCATATCTTGGACACTAATTAGGGGAGAGTCTCAGCCCTTTGCAAAGATGCAGTCGGTGTATTCTCCAGCCCAAGCCAAATCGGCTATCTGATGCCTTTTAAGAAAGTTTTACATATTTAGCTAATTAACAATTATATCCCAAAGAATTGTCAATGTTAAGTTTTTTTTTCAGATCTTGATATGGAATATGTCTTTTATTAGAGAGACTCCGAAAATCCTCTACAGAACAGTAAATAATAAAACTACTATATAAATGCATATTGTAAATATCAACTCACTATATATGCAAGAGGTTGAAAAGAGGTTACAGATGTCATTGCAGTTTGTTTGTTTTTTTTTTAAATGAGATATACTTCAGCGTTCTGAAATAGATTCTGAAACTTTTCACAGGAGTAGTAAATATGTATGGACTGTTTGAAAACAGAATATCAGTTCTATTCCTCCTATATAGCACCCGCTATCCCTTTCTTGCTTTCTCTCATTCACTCTCTGTCTGTCTGTCTGTCTGTCTGTCTCAGTCCTTTCTCTGTCTGTCTGTCTATCACTCTCTCTCTCAGTCTCTGTCTGTCTGTCTGTCTGTCTGTCCCTCTCTCTTTCTCTCTCTCAGTCTCTGTCTGTCTGTCTGTCTGTCTCAGTCTCTGTCTGTCTGTCCCTTTCTCTCTCTCTCTCAGTCTCGGTCTGTCTGTCTGTCTGTCTGCCCCCTCTCCCCCTCTATCTCTGTCCCTCTCTCTCTCTCTCTCTCTCTCTCTCTCTCTCTCTCTCTATCAGTCCTTTGTCTCTCTGTCTGTCTCTGTCTCTGTCTCTCTCTGTATATGTACATTGTGCGTGTATAAAATATCGAAGCAGGATTAAATTGTATTTCGTTAAAATTTTATCTACGCTGAGATTAGTTCTCCATTTCAATACCTTGATAGGAATATCTCATCTGCGAAGGAATATCTCCTCTGCTAAAATTGATGTCAACTGATGCATAGGAAAGTCATGGATTGCTAACGACAGGTTATCGACTATTTGGAAATCAGAATTCTTTGATAAAATAAAACGGTAATTCTTCCACTCTGTAGCTGTGTCGGTTTTGTTATCAGGCTTCATCAACCCGACTTCTACCAAGCACTTGAAAAAAAAAAAAAAATGAGAACTGCAAGAAGATGATGCAAGTTGTTTTGAACAAATCTTGGATTTAGCGACCTAAAAAACAACAGTTATACCGCCACTTACCTACCATCTTAGAAATCATGGAAGTGACACATACAAGACATGATGGGCTCTGTAGTTTTCATACAAATGGACACATCAATTTTCATTGACCAGGAAAAAATCTTCATTCATCAGCTCTGTGTGGACACTAGATGCTGCATATAAGAACTAACAGGAGTGATGTCTGATAGTGACGGATATGAAGAGATAGTCATGAGAAACAATGCAATCTAGAAGACTTGATAAAGATGATGATGATGATGATGATGAAGTTCTAAACAGTTGTTTGTAAGCATGCATGCTTGATACAGATGCATGTGTGCATCATCATCAGCAGCAGCAGCATGTCACGCTATCAGCACGGATATCCCTGACTCTATCTCGCCACCTCTCCCCATCGTCCATTGCTTCCGGTTGGTCTTCAGGGATATATCTCATATCGGCACAGAGCTGCTGTATGTAGGTTCAAGCTGGTCGTTCTGCCCTTGCTCGGCCATGTGAAGGGGTCCACAGGAGTACATCACTTATTAGCTTGTTCCTACTTTTCCATCAGTGTTCCGCATGTCTGGTTCGTCTAACTTTGATAGGTTTCGTAATGGGTGGTAGGGGACCGTACAGCTGCTGCTGTTTTGTGGTTTGCTGCCTCCAGGACTTGTTCAGTATTGCTTGCATCATTCTTGTGTAGTTGCCGTCAAGCTTTTTCTTTAAGCGTCCATGTAGTGCATCCATATATCAGTATCGACACGACCGCTGCTTGGAAGATACAGCGCTTCATTTTGTCGGTCAGGTCTGACATCCATATGACCGAGAGTCTTTCGATAGCTGTCCATGCCTTTGCTAATCGCGTGTCGATAACTTTCTCGGTTGAAGTTCAGCTACCTGTGTGTGTATAAAAAGTAAAAAAAGAGCATATTATGGCTTGAAACACTCTCAGAATTTAATATATTAAAGAATAAACCTTTTTCCAATGCAATTTACAGCAGAACAATGATTTTCTTCACCCTGAACATTTATGTAATTAAGGAAAGATATTTTTCGTAAGGATCTTGAATATAACTTTTTTCTCATTTTGAGTGGCATGCGGACGTCTTATCAGAAAATAAAACCACTTAATATTTCAGTTGCTCTCGTTGAAATTTTCGTGATTTTTTTGTAATCTTTTTATATTCATTATACATAATAATCGATTTATGTCTACGGAGAACTGACATCTTTCATCGTGATTAACAGCTTGATATTAAAGGCCAATCATGGTGAGTTCAGGACTTACTGACTGCGCCATTATAGATCTGTCTGCACGATGTTGAGAGAAATCGAATAAGAACAATAGTTATGGACAAAGATTTTGCATAAAAAAATATATATGTATATATATATACACACAAAGACCATAAATCGTCGGACGATAGAAAGAAACAAAACGATTTTTGAAATTAATGAATTAGATGCATGTGAATTCATATATATATATATCTGTATATATATACCTAAATCCCGTGCTCGATGTAGGATGCGGCACACGGTCACTATATAAGCGGAGTTCCGAAGTTTTAAAGTAAGACTTCACATTTTCCTAGATCGGTTGCCGTATAAAGGTTAAATAACCTCGCCCGCCCAATTATCAAACAATAACTGGAGGGAGGATAGTTGGATACATATCATTCCGAAAGCTATTTGCAGTATGTGAAGTGCTAATTGTCTTTTTCATGATTTGAACTTTGGTCTCAGGGTTTATTTTCTATGATGCTAAACTTTACCCCATGAGTGCATTTTTAATCTTATCGTGAGGTTCCACTTCCGGAATGTTTTGATTTGGGTTCTCTGTTTCATGGCACATCAACCTTCGTATATGATCTAAAGCAAAAACATCCTTTTAGAAGAATGTATAGCGGCAAAAAGTACACTAATATTACTTTAGAGGTATTAGTCCAAAATAGAATGCGATAGAGCGATTGGATTTCAAACTCACATCCTACGAGGTCAGAATCGAGCTCGTCAGCCATTGCGCCACGAGGGTTCCCTCTCCACCGCTGGTGATTTGGGGAACCGGAAGTATCCTTTATTTGTTCTAATACCCGCGTCATCCTTGATGATGCATACCAAAAAAGGGCAAACACTTTTTTGTTAATGAAATATAAAGTCTCTTCTTTATTAGTCGAAAGGATCGAAATGCTGCAAGTGAGAGACAGACAGATAGACAAAGAGACGGACACAGGACTTCTCTCATTGACACCATATCTAAAACCTACGTTGGGATTCTATATGCCGAGACCCTCTTAGTTCTTTAATGGGGTTAATCATTTGAGATGTGGAATGTTTTTTTAAAAAAACTATATCATATTGTAATCTTGACCATCTCCATCCGGTGAACTTGCTTAGAACATCGATTGATAAAATCAGAGAAAACGGCTTCGAGCTGACAAAGAAAAGAAGCAGAAGGTACCCCGCAAAAACAATTACCGACACCGACTACGCCGATGACATTGCGATACTGGCGAATACACCCAACCAGGCCGAAACCCGACAACATAGTCTGGAACGAGCCGCCGCAGGCATTGGCCTCCATGTCAATGAACGCAAAACTGAATATGTGTGCTATAATCAAACAGGCGACATTTCCACACTAGGCTGAACCTCTCTGAAACTGGTAGACAAGTTCACTTACCTAGGTAGCAGTGTCTCATCAACCAAAAAAGACATCGACACGCGGCTAACGAAGGTATGGACAGCAATCGATAGGCTATCGATCATATGGAGATCTAACCTGACCGATAAAATGAAACGCAGTTTCTTCCAGGCAGCGGCCGTATCGATACTGCTGTATGGATGCACGACTTGGAGGTTAACTAAACGGCTGGAGAAGAAGCTGGACGGCATTTACACAAGAATGCTGTGAGCAATCTTGAACAAGTCCTGCCGGCAACACCCTACAAGGCACCAACTATACGGCCACCTACCCCCATCACGAAAACTGTCCAAGTTAGATGAACCAGATATGCAGGAAATTGCTGGAGAAGCAGGAACGAGCTCATAAGTGATGAACTCCTATGGACCCCCACATATGGCCGAGCAAACGCAGGACGACCAGCGCGAACATACACACAGCAGCCTTGTGAAGATACGGGATGTAGCCCTGAAGACCTTCCGGAGGCAATGAACGATAGGGAAAAGTGGCATGACATGATGATGATGATGATAATGGTGTAATCTTGATCACTTCTCATTCATTGATGTCAAATCTTAACTAGATGTGTAGAAACAGCATGACATTCTTGTGAATAAAATAATTAAACATAGAATTTAGGGTGGGTTCTACGTATATAAAATTACATGGCACAGTGGATAAAGGCGTTGGTTAGATCCAGGGACATTCTCAATAAGAGTGTGAGTTCTATACCCGGTGAAGGCAGGGGAGAACTTTCAGAGGGGAAATTAACTGGAGATAACTGATACCTGATATCCATTAAACATGTCTCGTGGAACTACCACCTGAAGAAGGCCGGAGTGTACAAAGGCCGAAACGTGATAAACATGGCGACAAAGATGAGGACAACATAATACCTCATCCCAGAAATATTGACAGATATAAAATTATATCAAATTTTCTAATATATATATATATGGTATTTTAGAAAAGAATATATATATATATATATATATATATATATATATATATATATACAGAGAGAGAGAGAGAGAGAGAGGGGGGCAGAAAAAGAGACAGTGGTTTGATTTAAAATAGCAAGGAAGATATTTATTTTCTAAGTTGGCTGTGTGGTTGATTTTAGGGCATGCCAACTCTTTTGTGGTAATTTTAGTTCTTTTTATTATAATATACAGTACAGTCATGTTAAACAAGTAAACACTTCATTATCTAAAACAGATTCATGTAACCAAGAGATGGGACCCCGACATTTACTTACGAATCAAATGGGGATCTGGTAGTAAGGGAAACGAACTTGCTTTATATTCACCAATGTTCCTGAACTACTGGTTCACTATCGAACGCAGTTTGCCTGGATTACACTTACAGCATTTGAGGAATCTAACCCATCTGAAAGTGATTGAGATTGCCTATTTTAGGACTCGTCGATTAGATTAACTTATTTTGCGTCTAAATATTTAGCTTAACTGAATCTTTACATTTGTATTTAACAATATATTGTTGACAACTAGCCGAAATTTTCTTAAAATATCAAAGTTATGGACATTGAATTAAAAAAAAACGATCTTTAACCGCCTGAGCCCTGAAATCGTGAGTCAAAATTTAATCCTCATAAAACAATATTTATTCTGGCAAAAATCAATTGTGTATGTATTTAGCCAACCCATCTACATCGTGCTGGATATGACACAAGGTCAATTTTTTGAGCGTTGTTACAGTTGTTTAAATTCAGAAGTTTTCTTTTTCCTTGACCGGTTAACAAAAGGTTAACAAAACCAGTCATGTGTACTATTTACCCATACGGGGCACCGCGGGTAGCGTAATGGTTAGCAAGCTAGACTAGCAAACCTACACGGGTGAGTTCGAGTCTCATTGGGTGCCCCATTCATATGTCCTTGTGCCACATCTAAGCAAAAAGCTTAGTAAATTACTACTATTTACCCATACTGATATAAATGTTTTATTCACGAAAATAACTAGAAAAAAATGATCTCTTATCCGGCGTAGACGGGTCCTTTAACTAGTAGAACGCGCCACTCAACATTTTAAAATAGTCTTGAGACAAACATGAACAGTTTCAACGTAAATATCTCAGCTACACGTATTTCTAAAATCGCATCCACAACACACACGCCAACCCATTCACAGGAAAGGAAAATGTCCGTAAGGTAAACACGCGTATACGCACACCGTATGACCCCCTCCAACCCACAACAGCCACATTTCTGGCTACCCCGTCTTACCGATTTTTTTCTCCCACTTTTTTCTTCCTTTCCCAACTGCCACAGTGCCGAAGTGGAAACATCTATCATAAATCTACCCCTCCTTTCGACCTTCCAGCAAACACAAGATCTTATCCTGCTGCCCTTCCGCCCAGCCAATTCCTTCTTCTCGCCCATTCCACTTTCCCTTCCACACTTCTTGATTTTCCCTCTCCCCCCACAGGGTAAGGAGGGAAAGAAACTCAACTCAAATATGGCGCTCTTTTAACCCTGACCTTCTTAACACTGCGTGAGAACGTGCTTTTCCTTCTTTTACCGTTCATTCACCATGAGCAAACCAAGAGTTAGTAACTCTTAACAAGTCTCCAGCCTTTTAGATACTGCTCTAAGGTATGCGTTTGGAAACGCATGTGTAGAGATTAATATTTATCTTGGACTCCTGGAGGTTGAATTCAGTCGGAAACAAATCTCCCTAGAGTGTGATATGATCCATTTTAGTTGGGTGGTTGGTTGGTCGGTTGGGTTCTCTCGTTAATGACATATCAACCTTCTTGGGTTATTTAATGCCGCTATTCTCCTTGTAAAAGAACAGTTGTGGCATCATTTCGCTCATAGCTCTTGAGGGATCAGAGGGTTTACACCCAAGAGTATTAGTCCCAAAGTGAACACAACAGCGTTACTGGAGATCGAACTCTCTAAATACAATGTCGAAAATCCAGCACGTTTGACACTAAGAAGAAACTTGTGATGGAAAAAAAAGTAAGCCCGATATATTTTATTTTTTGCGTTTGTATTTAGGTGTTTGTGGTTGGTTTTGTTTTGCTGTTTTGAGTTTTATAGTATATCAACCATTGTTGGTTATTTGATGCCAAATCCTTTATTTTATATAAATTAGATATATGATTTGTAAAAACATTATGTAGATACACACAGGTAAATAATCTGTAGTGGGGACTGTTATTTTGGTTGATATGGAACTCTCCAATTTGTAGAGGTAAGTTGTTGGTTTTTATATTTGGAAAAGGCGAATAAGGCAAATGATGTGTTACGACGCAGACATAAAATACAATTAAAGACAAACAAATCTAAATTTATATCTCAACAATACATGCAATTAAACATTTCAATAAATTAGTGTTTTAAGATTGTTCGTCATATATTCCTGTGTGTATATTTTTTTTGTGTGTGTGTGTGTAACTAAAACTAATACTACAAAAAAGGACTATTTAACAAAAGTGTCCTATGCATGTTCACTAGGCATTTTTTTTTATAGAATCTTGATAGTGTAGATTAGGAGGAATGTGTCTTCTCCCATGTTGTTTGTTTCTTTCTTTCGGTGGTTTGACAAAATTTCTGTTGCTTTTGAAGTTGAAAAAAATTTCACCGAAAAGCTGTAACAAGTAAGAGAATGGTTGCATGGCGTATACATTTTTGTGGCGGTTGACTGCTGTTAGTTGAAATGAGAGGGTGGCATTGTTCTCTCTGGAAGTCCCACTGGAGAGAGTGTGTTAGCCCTGTAAGTGAAAATGTGAAAAGAGGGTGAGTATTGGAAGATAAGCGTAATTATAGAGAATTCTTGTCATATAGTAGGCTCCAATATAAGTTGCGGACGTAGTTTTAGGCACTAACCACATGGTTCTCCTGGCCAATGGGTTCCCGAGACTGATTGTTTACGTGCGTCTGCCATCCTTGTTTCGGGAACAAGTGGCATAACGGCCATTTTAAGATATAGGAGTGTAACTCATATAGATCAAACAGTTCTATTTTTAACAATTCAATTTTGCGTAAGTCAACAAATTTAAATGATTTCAAGTATTGCTAGGAATAACTAACAATTCAATTAAACATCAGCCATTTATTTACATACGGATAAATGATTAAAACAGTTCTATTTCTAACAATTCAGTTTAGCTTATGTCAATATAGTTAGATGGTTCCAAGTATTGCTATGTATCACTCTCAATTCAATTAAACATCGACCATTTGTTTACACACAGTAAAATGATCAAGCAGTTCTATTTCGAACAGTTCTATTTCAAATAATTCAATTTAGCATAAATTATTTGCATGAATATCAAACAGTTATATTTAACCCATAGATAGGACCCTGTCACTTGCTACTATTTTGTGTCAAAGTGGACCTGGAGGTGATAGCAATGAAGGAGTACTCCGCATTCCCCAAAGCTCACCATCAGATTGTTTAATGTCAAATACAGGGAATTCGTTGGGGGAGTCTTAACCCTCTGCAAAGAAGCAGTCGATGTATTCTATAACCCCATCTGACTGAGCATTTTTGAGTGGGATTTAAGGGTTGAGCTTTCTCTATTAAGTTCAAAACAATTGTTTTCGTAATCCTAATGCTATGGTACATAGCCGTAGACTTCTGGAAATATATGGATTTGTTAGGAAATGCATTTTAACATATTTAACAAATTCTGGAAATATATGGATTTGTCAGGAAATGCATTTGTAAAAATTGGTATTTTAGGTTAATCTGATATATATTTTCCATCATTAAAGACAGAAGTTTTATACTGGGTTCGAAATCCGTTGGTTGAAATCCATCTGATATTCGATAATGAATATTTGAAAATGGGTTTTATATCCAGTATTTTTTTTTCATTTTACTTCGAAAAAACTTTAAGATATGTACGTGGTGCCTTCAATAAGTTTCCAGACTATTTTGTACAGGCCTTTAAAATTGTCGTAGACTCTTGAAAATTCAGTATGTTATTGCTATACATCTTACCAATTTTTATGATTTCAGGTTCAAATGAACATCTACAGCAGGAATTGAAATACACCCCACTAAAGCCTGATTGTCACAGCTGGTGAATTTCAAAAATGCAATCTGGACTTGAGGACAATTCTGTTTTAAACTTCTGTTTTAAACTTGGAAAAAATGCCACAGAAACATATAGAATGCTTCAGACTGCTTTTGGACCATCTTGCGTGAATTGAGCATCAATTTTTGAGTGGCATAAGAGATTCAAGGGAGGTAGGGAGTCTGTGAGGGATGATGAAAGGTGTAGAAAGAGTAAGGAACTCAATACACTCAAGTTGGTTGGCCAAAGGGTTAGGGTTAGGGTTACTATGTTGAGGTTTTAATGTAGTTCAGGAAGAGTTTCCGGTTGGAAGAGGCTAGCACTCTTCAAATCGGGTCAGAGGCATTTCCACCAGTACAATGCACCAGTCCACATGTCCATCCTTGTCACAGACTATTTGAGCAAGATGGGCATCAAGACAGTTCCTCACCGTCCATATAGTCTAAATCTTGCCCCCAGTGACTTTGGTTATTCCCTAAGCTCAGAGACAATTAGGGAGATGAAAGAGGCTGTGACGAAGGTCATTGACACGCTCACACAAGAGGACTTCCATGGGGCGTTCCAGAAGTTGTTGGAACGGTACAACAAGTCCATTGCAGCCGGAGGAGATAACTTCGAAGGAGTCTAGAGTTTCATGTGTACACTATCAATAAAAGTCCCTAGAAGGAAAACGCCTGGAAACTTTTTTAATGATCCACGTATTTGTATTTTTGATGATTTGACTATTTGGATTCATTTTTGCTTTTTTAACCCAGTCGGCTCGACTGTAGATTACACCGACTGCATCTCTATAAAGGGTTTGCATTAGCCTCCAACGAGTGTCCTGATCATCACATTAAACAATCTGATAGTGAACTTCCACTAAAGTCGGGGTTTTGGGGAATGCTGAGTACCTTTTCGTTGCCATTGCTCCCAGGTGTACTCTGACTCGGAGTGGTAGCTCTTGATGGGGTCCTTTCTAAGAGTCAAATAGAATTGTTTGACATTTAAACTTCATATTTTGACATTTAAACTGAGTGCAAACGAATGTCTAATTCTAAACTGAATTGCTTAAAATAGAACCGTTTTATCATTAACTGTCTGTAAACCAATGACTGATAGTTAACTGAATTGGTAATGATACATAGCAATACACGAAAATATTAAACAAATTATTAATAGTAAATAGAATTATTCGTATTAGATAGAAATAAGGGAAATAATTTTGTTGCATATTGATCTTTGATAGAGCCGTCATGTTCCAGCTGTATAAAATGGAAACACTACTGTAAATAGGAAAAAGCAAATGCATTGTTTGACAGCCAAAAGGACGAACCGGAAACGTATAGGCATTGTGAAATCATATATGTAGGTACCCACGACAGATACAGGCAGTCTTGCGGTCGGCTGTCTCAAGTAACGGTCAGGCGAGTTCGCGAGTGCCCTAAAGGGAGAAGCGCTCCTCTCCCGATAAGCAGAAGTGCTAAATGGGGCCCTGAGTATGGCACAACGAGAAGCTAAGGGTCAATATAGCAGTCTTCAGTTTTCTCCGTCTTCCTATCTCTCTAACACTGACAGTCAACTTCAGACCCTTTCGAAAAATAAAGTGTGAGATATATATTTTTATACGTGAGTGTTCATTGGTTCATCATTCATCATTGATATACAAAAATTTAACTGAGAGGCAAAATAATGTTCTGAGCTTCGTTTAGAAATGTTATCTACAAAATTTGTTAATAAATCATATTTCAATATATATGTATAAAAAATATTTGACACTAAATAACCTACAATGGTTGTTTTGCCATAAAACCAAACAAGACCAAATCCTATTAATTTAATATATATGTATAAAAAGGATTTGGCATTAAATAACCTACAGTGGTTTATTTGCCATAAAACCAAACCAAACCAAATCATATATATTTAATATATATGTATAAAGAGAATTTAGCATTAAATAACCAACAATAGTTGATTTGCCGTAAAACCAAACCAAACCAATTCAAATATATTTAATGTATATGTATAAAGAGGATTTGGCATTAAATAACCAAAAATAGTTAATTTGGCATAAAATCAAACTAAACAAAATCAAATATATATATATATAAAATATTAGGCATTAAATAACCTACAATGGTTGATTTGCCATAAGACCAAACCCAAATTTTCCTTTGTCTGTTTTTTTTTTGTTTAATGACATATCAACCTCCTCGGGCTATTAAAAGCTAAACCTATCCATGTAGAAAAATCGTCGTGATACTATTTTAATTATAGAATGTGGCGGGGATTAGGAGGTAAATATCCATTTGGCGGGACTCATGTTCGATGCACGTTAACCACAACACACGGTTACTTTCCCAAGACTGTTTTACTCTTCATATTCACGCGAATCAGGATGTTTTCTTTCTTAATAGCAGCTCTATGCGTACTTGCCTCCCATCTCTCCAACCAAGACGAACAAGACATGCAAGGCATTGTAGCCGAAGTAAGGACAAACTTATGAGCAACGTTTTCTATGAAAATCTACGAATAGATTTGCAAGTTTTAACTGCCTTTCAAAAACGTACATATATGAACTTTTTTAAAGACACTGGATGTCGTCGAGACGATTTACCAAGAGCGATTGATGATACAGATTCAAGGAGAGAGAGAGGGGGGAGAGAGATGGGGAGAGAGAGGGAGGGAGGGAAAGAGAGAGGGAGGGAGAGGGAGAGAGAGATTCAATCAACTCTGTGCTGCCAGCGTGAAGTGATGATTATGATAGATATTAAATTGAAAAATAAAGAAAGAATTTAAAAGCATGTAACAGTAGATGAGAGCCTCTTTCTCCTCTGTTTATATCTTTGAAAACGTTACTACTAAACACCAGGTTTATTTAACTCCTATCAATGCCAGAATATGTCACAAGCCCAGTTTAAACTGCAGTACTGCGCAGGAAGTGAACCACCGGCAGATCAGTTTTAAAAATCGCCTCGATGCCGTTGATATTCCCCTTGAGTGACACCTCAGGCACTGGGCAATATACTCAGTATTTCCTCTTTGTAAGGAGGTGGCAGGTGCCGCCTGTGGAAAGGCCCTAGGAAACTAAGAGGAATGGGTATTTGTAAATACCAGGCTGATCATTGAATATCGTATGAATTGGTTTAAATTATTTTTCATTATGGGAAGTATGTAAATATCTTTGATTAAATATGTTTTCCTTTTTTTAATTAACGAACTAACCGAAATATTCCTTATTCTATTTCGGCTAGAATAATGCTCTACATGTAAAAGAATGCAATGGCTCGTGTACCTGATGGTGATAGTGACATAATCGCTCGAGTTTTAGTGGAGGTGCCCGTGGTGTAATGATTATCGTCGCAGGAAATGGACACAGCGACACGAGTTCAAATCCTGGACGAGACTGACTGCATTTCACATACTCCCTTGGGAAAGGCATGAATCCAATTATTCTCCATCCAGCTATGGGTAAATAGTAGGGCAGACTAGGTTCTTCAGCCTTGGTGAGACAACTAGTCTAGGAGAAGGGAAACTCTGAATTCAAACCTGATAAACTCTGCTTAAAAAAATTGACCTTGTGTCATATCCTACCCGAGCGGAGGGGTTGATAAATATGATAATCGCTAGAGTTTTCCAAGGGCATACATTATCACTATTTCTATTCATAATCTGCCTAAATTACATACACAAATTGTTAATAGATCTAATTAAAGAAAACGGCTTTATATTAAAAAAAAAAGAAAAAAGAAAAAGGAAGAAGCAGACGATATTCAACATAAACTATTACTGATGCAGAGCTTGCAGATGATCTAGTGCTTCTTATAAATATACCTGCTCAAGCCGAATCTCTTCTACATAACCTTGAGAAGGCAGCAAGATGTACTTCCCTTTAAAAATTGTTACCGTTGTAATGATGCTGTACATAAAAAGGTCATGGTCAGATCATTGATTTCTTTGTCAAGTAAGAGGTTGCATCAAAAATATTTCTGTTTATCATCTGCCGAGATTACATTCCGTGAATGTCAGTAGGTCTAATGAAAGAAAATGACTTCACACTAAATAAAGGTAATCTGTAACCATGGTTTAATGGTTATCGTCGTAGGAAAAGGGCCTGTCGACACGATTTCAGATCCTGGTTTGGTTGGTTTGGTTTCTATGTTCAATGGCATATCAACCTTTGTTGGTTATTCAATGCCAAAGCCATTCTCCTAGAAGAACAGTTGTGGTACTATTTACCCCATAGCTGGGAGGATAAGGGGGCTCATACCTTTCCCAAGAGTATTTGCCCGAAAGTGAACGTGATAGCGAGACTGGAGTACGAACCCGCTTACTACGATTCCGCAGTCCAACGCTTTAACCATTATACCACGAGGGCACCCCTTCAGATCCTGGATGAGGTTGATTGCATTTCACATAACTCTAATACTCCTGGGGTTGAATGCATTTCACATAGCTCTAATACTCCTGGGGTTGATTGCATTTCACATTACTCTAATACTCCTGGGGTTGATTGCATTTCACATTACTCTAATACTCCTGGGGTTGATTGCATTTCACATAGCTCAAATACTCCTGGGAAAGGTATCAATCATACTACCTCCAGCGATGGGTTAATAGTAGGGCTGACTGTGCTCTTAAGTCTTTGTTAGGTAACCAGTCTAGAAGAAAAAAACTCTGAATTCTCACCTGTTTAATTCTGCTTAAAAGATTGGCCTTGTGTCACATACTCCCTGTGCGGAGGGATTTGTTAAAAAAGGGTAAAAATCGAACAATATCCAATTATAATTACCTTACATTCAGATTACCCAGATGATCTACCACTTCTTGCAAATACTCCTGCTAAAGCAGAATCTCTGCCTCATAGCCTGGATTAGACTATAAGAGAAACTGGTGTCTACGTGAACTAGAATAAGACAAAGTTCATGTATTTTAATCAAAACGGTATCATCTACTCATAAAATTAAAAGATTAGTTCATCCACCTTGGTAGGAATATCCCATCAATAGAAAGCGATATCAACAAACGCATTGGTAACGCATTGATCCTTTTCATCATTTTATTGGCATGATAGAAATTGATCACCCTGAATAAAATGAAATAGACATTATCCCAAGTTGTAGCTGTATCAGTACTACTGTATGGTTGCACCACTTGAACTCTAACGGAACACTGTGAGAAAAAGCCAGATGGGATGTACTCAAAGATACGAAGAAGTTGTTTGAAGAAATCCTGCCGGCAGCACCTTAAAAAAACAGTTGTACAGTCACTTGCCTTCCATCTTACAAACCATCCAAGTTAGACGAGCAAGACATGGTGGGTTTTGCTGGTAATGATGAAATCTTAAGCGACGTTAGTGAGCAACAAAAACTTCATTCACAAGCGCAGTGTAGACACTGTGTGAGATCTTGAAGTCATACTAAGAGCGATGGGGGATAAGATAAAATGGAGAGAGAGAGAGAGAGAGAGAGAGAGAGAGAGAGAGAGAGAAAGACGGTCAAAGGAAGCCTTGAATGATGATATCAAAATATAATTAATCAGGCTTTACTCTAGATATTAAATATATTTTTTCAATCTGTTTTCAGTTGTCACTTTTGGGTTTTTACAATTGGTGGCTACTTTGCAACCTTTGCAAATTATGGTTTCACATGTTGCAAAAAAGAAATTCACGCGAAAACGTCGTTAACGTTACACATACTCATCACTCATTTTACATTTCATCTGTTGCTAAAATGACTGTGATCTCATAACAATTTATGATTTCTTACCCTCTACTTGATTGACTGATCTGGGCCGGAAGCGGAACTGACATAAAAGCCGCACTGAACTCAATCAAGATTTGAAATGCATGCATGTATGCCTGAAAAAAAAACAATTCATCAGTGGTCCACGGTGCAAAGGTTGGGAACGAGTGGTGTCTGTAATGAACTTTGTACTTTTTTTTTTCTTTTTGCCACTTTTTCTTGGTTATTTTTCTCTGTAACATCATCAGCATCATCATCAAGTCGCACTGATAACAAGCGGTTCCCTGATTCTCTTACTAACCATCCCTATTGCTCATTACGACTGGCAGGTCTTTTAGACTGCATCCAATGTCCACACAGAGTTTATATATGTAAATCCTTCATGAACGACCAACACTAGTGCGTCGATGTTCCTAAACACCTCCACTAGAGAGTATCGCTTATGTTTGTTCTTACTTTACCGGCAGTATTCAGTAAGCCTTGTTCGTTTTATTTGGAGTATTTGTGAGATGGGATGTAAGAAGCAATACAGTTATTTTTCTGTTGGGTGCTGCTTCCATGATTTGTTCTAAACAGCTGGTTGCATAATTGTGTAATTCCTATCTAGCTTTTCGTCAGGATTTTCGTTATAATCGAGGGGGTGCATCCCTACTTTAGTAGCAACACAGCCTCAGCTTGGAAGATATCTGCTTTGATTTTTTCCCAGAGATCAGATTTTCATATGATAAAAAAACAATTAATTGCAATCTCACGCCTTCCCTAAGCATATGGTGACATCACTTTCAGTTGATGAGATATTGTTACCGAGGAATGTTAACTGGTCTTCTGATGTCAGTCGCTTGCCACTTAAAGTGGGTGTAGCTCCTCGATTCTGAACAACTGGCAATATTTATGGGTTCAGTTCAAAAACTGATGCATGATGATCTGGTTTTTCCTAAGGTTTCCTAATGCTTTTGCATTTCACCATGGTGTTCCACGATCATAAAGCAAGGCCTCCTAATATCAAAAGAACATGAGAAAAAAATTGTCAATTTTGTTAGGAACAGCTGTCACATCCTCTTTACAATCCGTACCTAAGCCTCTCTGATTTCCCCTTGTTACCTCGGAAAAAATAATTTCTTCGTGGAACATTGTTTTCAATTAAATGATGAATTGAACGATACCGCGTGTAAATGGCTAAACCTTCATTCCAACGATTTATATATATATATATACATATATATATATATATATATATATATATATATATATATATGTATATATATATATGGGGGGGTCTTTTTTTGTTGCTTTTTTGTTATGTCAATAATGAAAATTTATTATCCTTTTATCTTTATGGGTGAATATGCTCTTTGCTTTTGGTTTCCTTGTTTAATGGCATACCAACCTTCATGGGAAATTTGCTGACAAAGTCATCTTTTTAGACTAATAATTGTGTAACTATTTAATCCATAACTGGTAGGATTATGGGATTCATAACCTTGCCAAAGGTGTTAAGCCGAAACGTAATAGCTTGACTGGGATTCGAACTCGCTAAGATACCACGGTTCAGAATATTAACCACTACCCTACAATGATTAGAGTATGGTGCTCGCGATTACACCTTTGAAAAATAGGGGGTGTCCACGTGGTGAAATGCTTAAGGCGATGGACTGCGGAATCCTAGTAAGCGAGTTTGTACTCAAGTCGCGCTATTACGTTCACTTTCGGGCAAATACCCTTGGGAAAGCTATGAACCCCCTTATCCTCCCAGCTCTGGGTTAAATAGTACCACTACTGTTCTTCTAGGAGAATAACTTTGGCGTTAAATAACCTATAAAAGTTGATATGCCATTAAACAAAGAAACCAAAGCAAACCTTTGAAAATAGCTTCACATTACATTATACGAAAGTCGGTTTAAAAGATCATAGACTGATAAAAATACTCCCAGGGAATATGACCAAATGGGTTTTATCATTCAAAATACACCTGATTTTGATCCTCAACGATTTTTATCTCTGTTACAGTGTTTGGATCCCACAGGTCATCAACAGCAGTTATAGTTGGGACATCATAAAATTAAATTTTCAGCCTATGAACTTTTCAACCAACCTTCCTATACATATTCTTCAACCCCACCACCACGAGAAGGGTATGATACAAAGTCAGTTTTAAACAGAGGAAAGTTGCTTTCCAATTCAGAGTTTTACTTTTTTAACCTTGTTGCCTTACGAAATCTAAAAAATCCTATCTGTCTTATTATTTTCCTTGAGCTTACGTGTAGAACAGATCGATTCATGTCTTTCCTAGGAATAAAAGTTCGAAGTGAACTGGTTTGTTTTGTATCATTATGGGTTTTCGGACTATTTTCTTCATCTTTGTTATTATTTCCACAACGTTTCGGCTGATATGTCACCCTCCCTATAGTCTAGACCTTGCTCCCTGTGACTTTTGCTTATTCCCTAAGCTCAGAGGTTATCGTTATGAGACAATTGAGGAGTTGAAAGAGGCTTTGACGATGGTCATTGACACGCCCAAAGAGGAATCCCATGGGGGCTTCCAGAAATTGTTGGAACGCTACAAGTGCATTGCAGCCGGAGGAGATTATTTCGAAGGGGACTAGAGTTTCATGTGTTTACAATCAACAAAAATGCCCTTGCGAAAAAAGTCTGGAAACTTATTTAATCATCCTCGTATATCAAATATATGATTTGTAAAAAAAAAATTGTAGATGAACACAGTAAAAAATCAAGGAATTCTGTTTCTAACAATTAAATTTAGCATAAGTCAATTAAGTTAAATGGTTCAAAGTATTGCTATATTTCACTACTAATACAATTAGACATCTGTCATATATGTACACAATCCCCAACAGTTCTCTTTCTAACAATTCAATATAGCATAAATCAAAATCAAATAGTTCCAAGTATTTCTATGTACAAATAACAATTCAACTAAACGTCAGTCATTTGTTTACACACATTTAAAGGATAACATTTTCTAACAATTTAATTTAGTACATGTCATTTTTTTGCACTCAGTTTAAATGTCAAACAATTCTATTTGACACATACATAGGACCCTATCAGGTGTTACCACTCCAGGCCAGAGTGTACCTTTGAGTAATGGCATTGAAGGAGTACTCAGCATTCCACAAAGCTCCAGCATTACTGGAGCATGATCATCTAATTGTTTAGTGTCATACCCAGGATATATGGGGGGGGCTTCCCCATCTGCTGAGATTCAGTCGATGTACAACCCCAGTCAAATGGGCTGGTGTGAAGTAAAATGCAGAAAACGTCGTCCGGGTGTTGAGCTCGGGTCATCGATTCCACCTGCTACGACTTGTCTAAGCGCACCCTCTTCTGATTAGGTAAAGTTCAGGGTATGTGTATGCATATCCGCGCAAATACGTATGCATAAAGGAATCCCTTTTAAACATGCATATTTGGCGGTGTCCTCGTGGTGTAATGGTTAAAGCGATGGACTGCGGAATCGTAGTACGCGATTTCGTACTCCAGTCGCGCTATTACATTCACTTTCAGGCAAATACCCTTAGAAATGGTATGAACCCCCTTATCCTCCCAGCTCTGGGTTAAATAGTACCACTACTATTCTTCTAGAAGATGGCATTGGCATTAAAAAAATAACCTACAAAGGTTGATATGCCATAAAACAAAGAAACCAAACCAAACCAAACCATGCATATTTACTTTCGTTGAGAGGTGATTAAATACCAGGATCAGACTGTAATTGTCTTTAATTGGAATCATTTTGAGATGAGGCTTTTAATCTGAGGATTAATTTTTTATTTATTTATTGCGGACATTTTGTCCTCATCTTGGTAGTTTTTGTGTTGTTTCTTCTTTCACTACGTTTCGGTCAAATTTCACCTCTGGCCTTCTTCAGGTTATTAACCGCGACCTTGGATAGGAATGCTGATACTTGTAATCGAATCCCCAGTAATTACTGCCTTCCATAGGGGTTGTCTATCGCACCACCTGGCAAGTTTGGGTAGGAATTGAAACTGTTACCTTCTAACAATGCTCACCTGGAACCGTAGAGACTTGATCGCCCTTCGGGGCCCATGGCACAGATAGTTGTTTCAATTCCTACCGAAGCAGGCCAGAGGTGTACTTGGTCAAAAACGTGGTGCGATAGTTGTATGATTTCAAGAACTTATATTTTCAAGTTATAAGAAATAAAATATTCTATAGATTCCTGGAAATAGTTTTTTACAATGAATCTGCAAACAGTTAAGTGATTTCAAGTATTCCTAAATAATAATAATAATAATAATAATAATAATAATAATAATAATACACGCCAAAAAACCTGGACCTGGCAAAGAAAAGTGAACTTTAAGAGAGAAACAGAATCTCTCCTAATAGCACCACAAAACAACGCCCTAAGAACCAATCATATAAAAACGAGAATACACGCAACAAAATAGCAAATGTAGGCGCTGCGGTCACAGAGATGAAACCATCAATCACATAATCAGCGAATGCAGCAAATTAGCCCAGAAAGGGTATAAGACTAGACACGACTGGGTTGACAAGGTGATCCACGATGGGATGTGCAAGAAATTTAGATTTGACCATACGAACAAATGGTATAGGCACAACCCAGCATCTGTCCTAGTAAATAACACACATAAACTCCTATGGGACTTTGACATACAGACGAATCACCTAATCTCGGCCAGAAGACCAAACCTAAAAGTAACCAACAAAAAAAAAAAAGAGAATATGAAAATTGTCGACTTTGCTGTCCCGGCGGACCACAGAATAAAATTGAAAGAATGTGAAAGGAAGGATAAGTACCTCGACCTTGCTAGGAAATTGGAAAAAAAAAACTATGGAACATGTAGGTAAAAATTATACCAATTGTAGTTGGTGCGTTTGGAACAGTAACTAAAGGATTACTAAAGGGATTGGAGAACTTGGAAGTTGACGGACGAGTGGAGACCATCCAAACTACTACATTATTGAGAACGGCCAGAATACTGAGAAGAGTCCTGGTGACTTGAGGACATTTGCTGTCACTCAAACTCCAGTGAAAGACCATCAGCTAAAACTGATGTGAAAAACTCTAATGAGTGAATAATAATAATACGGTTAATCACATAATCGGAGACAGCAAACTAGCACAATAGAAGTACAGGTCTAGGCATGTCTACGTTGGAAAAATGATAAACTTTTATTAATAGCTATATTCTTTCAAGTATTTCAAGCAGATATATGTTTTCTAGTTATAAGTATTATCAATATTCTATAGATTCCAGTAATATTTCTACAAAAAAAATCTGCACACTGTTATATGATTTCAAGTATTGCAATAAAAATGATAATAATAGTAATAATGATAATAATAAGAATAATGATATTTTGTTCAAAATTTTTGGCCTTAAATAGCAAGTCATCAATAAAAATAATATAAGGCGTGGAATCAAAATATGAAAGGAATTTTTGATACTTTTTTAAAAAGTATAATTCGTAACATATTTGGGAAAAAAAAACGCAACAAATATAATTTTTCTTGAGTAGCTCTATTATTCAAGCACTTTTTCATTAAGATTTAGCCCGATCGACAATAGTCTGGGAGACCTGGGTTCAATCCCCGGCTGCGTCATACCAAAGATTTAAAAATTGATACTTGATACCTCCTTGTTCAACACTCAGCAATATAAGGTACGTATCAAGGGTAAATTGGAGCAATTCAGGGAAAGGAATTGCGTCCTTCCCAACACCTCAGTATACTAGCTATTGAAAAGGGAGCCTTCTGGTCGCCCTCGACTACTGTCACCAAATTTATTATACTTATGAGTGAACAAGAAAAGAAAGGACACAGAATGTATGAGTTGCTTAATACCTAAAAGAAGGCCAAAAAAATTCTGAAATAATTGGAGTTTACTTTATGGCTTCCATCAAACTCTGGCCTTAACCCTTTTGAATTCGTTTTAGAAAACAAAACAAATCCAAATTTCCATCCAATTATTGGTTCGCTTAAGACTGTTATTGGGGAGGAATAATATAAAATGTCTGAAGATTTTATTTTGAAGGCACACAGATCGTTTTGAACATGTGCAGATACAACAATGAAAAAATGGCTGCCATATTGGGTAAATTTACTGTTTTGTGTCTATCTTCTTATTTTGTTGTTTATTTCTAAACATCTAAATAGAGTTGTTTATTTCTATACTAGGCTATTCCATATTTTGCTTCCGCGGTCTCCAATAATAATAATAATAATAATAAAGATAATAATTATATGATTAATCGCATAATAAATGAATGTACCGCTAAAGAATTACACCACTAGATATGACTGGGTTGGAAATATGATCCACCAGTAATCGTGCAAGCAATTGAAATTTGACTCTACTACTAAATGTTAAATGCACAAACCAAAGTCCAACCAAGAAAATGAGCTGCATAGAATTCTCAGGGATTTTGAGATACAAACGGATCACCTAATCCCTGTCAGAATACCAGGCTAAGTGTTGATTAACAAAAAAGAAGAAAAAAGAACTTGCCATTTAGCTGTTTCTCCATTCTGGCTGATAACAGTGAAAATAAAAGATGGATAAATGCTTGAATCTTGCAAGTGAGCTGAAGAATGACGTGAAACATTAAGGTGACAATGATACCATTGATAATTGGTACACTTGGAACAGTTCCCAAAGCCTTGGGAAAAACGTGGAAAAATTGAAGATCAGGGGAAGAATCGAGTCTATCAGGATAACTTCATGGTTAAAATGGGTAAGAATATTCAAAAGAGTTCTGCAGATTTGAGAAAACTCATCAGGAGAAGAGAAATAATAATAATAATAATAATAATAATAATAATAATAATAATAATAATAATAATGATAATAATAATAATTCCTATGGGACTTTAACATACAAACGGATCACCTAATCCCGGCCAGAAGACCAGACCTTATAATAATCAACAAGAGAAAGAGAATTCGCAAAATTGTTGACTTTGCTGTCCCGGCGGACCACAGAATAAATTTGAAGGAAAGTGAAAAAAAAGATAAGTACCTCGACCTTGCTAGAGAATTAAAACAACTGTGGAACATGAAAGTAACGATTGTGTCAATTGTGATTGGTGCGTTAGGCACAGTAACTAAAGGATTATTAAACGGCCTGGAAGACTTGGAAGTTGGCGGACTGGCAGAGACTATCCAAACGACAGCATTGCTGAGGACGGCCAGAATACTGAGACGAGTCCTGGAGACTTGAGGAGACTTGCTGTCACTCAAACCCCAGTGAAAAGTATCTGCTAATACTGATGTGAAAAACACTAGAGGAGTAAGAAGAAGAAGAAGAAGAAGAAGAAGAAGAAGAAGAAGAAGAAGAAGAAGAAGAAGAAGAAGATAATTCTTTTAGAGAAAAAGAGAAGGAAGAAAAATATACCCACGGCATGGAACAGTGTGCAAAATGTCATATGACTGGGCCTAAAAATAAATGTAACACACATCGAATTAGATTTAACGTTGATAATGCAAAATACAGATTTCTTTAAAAATCTATCATTTTAATATCAATAAAATATAAATATAAATCGCTTCTTATGTTTACAAACAAGCTTGTATATTTTTATTTGGGACCAAGGTTATGGTCAAAGTTGAGGCTGAATTTCTTTTTTTTTATGTCAGGAATTACCAAATGTTTAATATAAGAACAGATCTTACGCGAGATGTATGAATGTACTGCAATATGAAACAGCATATATGATTTATTTATATATTATATATTACAAAATTAGCAATACTTATCAATACGAGTCGTAAAACGGTCTTTATTTTAAAAAAAACGAACAATAATTTAATTAAAGTATAGGTTACTTATAAGTATTTAAAGAGTGTTTTGCGACAATATTATTTGTCGACTTTACCTAGGCTTTTGATTCTATTCACAGAGGGAAGTTGAAGTAAATTCTACGCGCATACGGCCTACAAAAAGAGACCATCGTAGCTATAATGATTTTCTATAGAAACACCAAAGTGAAAGAACGTTCTCCAGATGGAGACACAGACTACTTCGACATTGTAGCTGAGGTTCTGCACAGAGACACACTTGCCGCATACTTCTTTATCATCTGTCTAGACTACATGTTAAGAACATCGATCGATAAAATCAAAGAAAACTGTTTCGAGTTGACAAAGAAAAGAAGCAGAAGGTACCCCGCAAAAAAATTCACCGACGCCGACTACGCCGATGACACAGCGATTCTTGCAAATGCACTCACCCAAGACGAAACCCTAGTGTCAATGCACATAAAACGGAACATATGTGCTTTAATCAAACAGGTGACATTTCCACACTAAACGGTAGCTCTCTGAAACTAGTAGATAAGTTCACCTACCAAGGAAGCAGTGTCTCATCGACCGAGACAGACATCGACATGCTACTAACAAAGGCATGGGCAGCTATCAATAGGCTATCGTTCATATGGAAGTCAGACCTGACCGATAAAATAAAACACAGTTTCTTCCACGCAGTGGTCGTGTCGATACTGCTATATGGATGCACTACATGGACGCTAACTAAACGGCAGGAGAAAAGGCTTGTAGGCAACTACACGAGAATGCTGCGAGTCCTGAAGGCAACATCCCACAAAGCAGCAGTTGCACGGCCACCTATCACCCATCACGAAAATTATCTGAGTTAGACGAACCAGACATGCAGGATACTGCTGGAAAAGTAGGAACGAGCTCATAACTGATGTACTCCTATGGACCCCTTCACATGGCCGTGAAAAATCAGGGCGGCCAGATCGAACCTCCATACAGCAGCTCTGTGAGGATATAGGGTGTAGCCCTGGGGACCTACCGGAAGTGATGAACGATAGGGAGGGGTGGCGAGAGAGGGTCAGTGATATCCCTGCTGATGGCACGACAAGATGATGATGAGGATGAACGAGTGTTTTATTTGCTTTTATTGTTTATTCACTTAGAGTTATTGTCTTGTTTACACCGACCGTGGCGTACGGACAATAGCTTCTAGTTTATTCAGAGACCTTAGATACTCTCGTAAACCCTTCAGAATTTAATAATATTTCGAAAGAATATTTAATTGTATCATTTCCTCGACTCAGAGAAATAATATTAACACATATTTTTTTTTAGTCCGGGTGACCGTTGAGATTCCCACTTAACACAACACATGCGAAAGACTATGATGACAAAACAGCACTTAGAGAGCGAAAGAGCCACCTGCCTCTCATAACGACTACCAAGACAGTGGATAAAAACTGTGAACGGACGCCCTTTAACAAAGGAAGGCGGTAAAACATGCCGGTTGAAAGGCAACGCACACTTAAGAAAACAATCTGAGGTGAAATTTGTACAGTCTAAAATATTTCCAGGAATCTGTTTCAATTTCAGTTTCAGTTTTAGCTGAAAATATTTAAGATAACAGAGGAAGTCAGAAACTAAAAGTTCTTTGAAGAGTCCTGGTGATCTGATTGGTTTAATTTGGTTTGGTTTTATGGCATATAAGCCGGCTCATTACCCAGTGAGTAGAGTGTTCGCCAATAGTCCGAGAGACCGGGGTTCAATCCCAGGTCGAACCATACTAAATACTTTAAAAAATGGTACTTGATATCTCCTCGCTTAACACTCAGCAATATAAGGTATGGATCAAGGGTACAGTGGAGCAATCCAGGGTAAGGAGTCGCGGCCTTCCCGACACCTCGGTGTAGTAGCTATTGAACAAGGGATCTTCTGATCGCCCTCGACTACGTGTTGCATAGCCACATAATACAAATACATCTGAATGCATGCAGAATCATATCTACACAACAATAAAGATGAGCGACACAGTTCTCTAGAAAAATATACCTCTCACTTTAGTGAAAGGGTTGTGTGTGAGAGGGAGTTGGAGACCGAACAGAACTGCAACATATTGACCCACACTCTACTGGCCATAAACGCGTTTCTTTCCCTTGGGAAAGGTATGAATCCGATTATTCTCCCTCCAGCTATGGGTAAATAGTAGGACAGACTAGGTTCTTCAGCCTTGGTTATGCAACTAGTCTAGGAGAAGGAAAACTCTGAATTAAAACCTGTTAAACTCCGCTTAAAAATTGACCTTATGTCATATCCTGCCCGACCGGAGGGGTTGGTAAATAGGATAAACGCGTTTCTTTCCCGTTCTCATGGGCTGCTCAACCGGGGGCCTGGGGGCACAGCCTCCCTGGGTGCTGATTTTCTCTACCGCACCTTATCTCCAACTCGTCTTGTCTCCAACTCGTCTGATTTCCAACTTACTGACTTCCTTTCTTCACCCGGGTTATATAATGATTTGACTCCCACTCTTCTTCCTGCGAGCGTCACAATCGCACTCATTCAACCTGTCCACGGTCAAGATTATAAGTAAGTAAAGTTATCGACCATAGTCGAGGGTGACCCGAAGGCTCCCTTTTCGATAGCTACTACACCAAGGTGTAGGGGAGGGCGCTACTCCATTCCCAGGATTGCTCCACTTTACCCTTGAACCGTACCTTATAATGCTGAGTGTTAAGCAAGGTGGTATCAAGTTCCATTTTTAAAGTCTTTGGTATGACTCGACCTGGGATTGAACCCAGGTCTCCCGGGCCATTGGCGAACACTCTAACCGCTGGGCCAATGTCCCTGATATTCCTCGGCCGGATGCACCTGTTATTTACACAGGTGCATTTCCTATTTTGACAGCCCGGTGGCCGGGTGGGAGGTCAATATACAATATACGGTCGCCAACTTTACTTTTTTACTTATGGCATATCAACCATTTAAGGTTATTTAATGCCAAACCTGGCTTATACAATAATATTAGATATATATGATTTGTAAACAGAAGTCAACAAAGTCAAATGGTTTACAAGTATTGCTTATGTATCACTAACAACTCACTAAAACATTAATCATTTTTTACACACAAACGTACAAACTGTTCTATTTCAACCAATTCAATTTAGCGTAATGATTTGGAAGCATATCAACCATTGTAGGTTGTTTAATCCCAAATCAGATTTATACATATGGGATGTATATGATTTATAATAGAAAAGTTAACAAAGTTAAATGGTTTCAAGTTATGCTATGTATCATTAACAATTCAATTAAACATCAGTCATTTGTTTACACACAGGTAAACGATCAAAGAGTTCTCTTTCTAAAAATTCAATTCAACAAAAGTCATTTGTTTACACTCAGTTTAAACGTTGGACCCGTAGATAGGACCCTATCTGGTGCAAACACTCTGGGCCAGAGTGGACCAGGAGCGATGGCAATGACGAGTACTCTACTTTCATCGAAGCTCAACCATTACTGGAGATTCACCATCAGATTGTTTAGTGTCATATTCTGGAAATTCGTGGGGTGGGGGTCTTACCCCTCTGTGGAGATGCAGCTTCAGCCAACTGGACTAATGGAAAGAGGATTTGCTGTCACATAAACTTCAGTGAAAAGCCTCACGTTAAAACTGGCGTAAAATCTCGCAAGAACAAGGATTATCATTTGTTTGCACATCGATGTATAGTTCCAAAGAAGTAAGTAATGTTGGCTGACCGTTGTCGATGGCAACCCAAAAGCTCCCTTGTCAATAGCTACTACTGTAGTAATGTAGTGTAGGGAAGGGCGTTCCTCATTTCTATAGATTGCTCTACTTTATCCTTGAATTCTACCCTATAATGCTGCGTGTTTAGCAAGGAGGCAATAAGTATTATTTTTTAAGTCATTGGTATGACTTAACCTGGGATTGAAACCCAGTCTCCCGGGCCATTGGCGAACACTCTACCCGCTGAATAATAGTTACAAATATTCTTAGTTAGATACTGATAATTTTCACATCCAATTTTTTTTTTAATTTTTAGTATTTCTTTCAAATAATAAGTATTCTAAAAGATCCCTTTCCCACGTTGATTGGACCCTAACAGATACTGCCACATCAGATCCAAGTAGACATAGAAATAATGGCAAGATAAAAGTACTTCATACTCCCGAGAGCAACCGAAAGGAAGCCTAACCCCCGGGTACAATGGGGTTACAGCTTACGTTTCTTCAAAGGATACAGTCGGCGTTTTTAAGACCCCCGCAACGGAACCCTTTGATTGAGGAAGTATTATATGTTATCCCTTTTGATATAATAACTGTTTTCGTCTTGATATTTCATATCTCAGTATTTTATTTTGTAATAACCGTGGGATTTTCACGGGTAACGATTCTAAACTTTCGTCCCTGTCAAAAGTGCATCTTTCATATATAAATATATTCTAACTAGCTGAAGTATTCACCCCCGCAAGTTAATACTTGGACTGCAGATGTTCATGATAAGAGTAAAACTCGTCCATAGTACTGATGGCGATTGGATAAATGTTATTTCTGTCTAAAATTGAATTTATATTATTAGGAACGAAGTCTTGTTAATATTTCGTAAAATCTAATGAGTTTTTCATGTAAGTATCGATTTTTGTTTGATATGCAAATTTGCATTTCCTTGGACCCCTAAATAAAATCTATGACTTTTCTAGATTTCATTTTATTGCTTAGGGAGGAGTGGCGAGAGAGGGTCAGGGATATCCGTGCTACCAGCGCGATATGATGATGATGATGATGATATTGCATTTTATTGCTTGTTTCTTCCAATCTCCACTTTAACACACACACACGTACACACGCACATATGGATTCAGTACAATGTTTCTAATAGGTCAGGTGACGTAGTTTAAAGCAACAAACGCTGATTTATTGATCAAACAGCCAATTCTTCTTATCATAAACAGCCAACTTTTCCTTACAAATTTTCAAATGTTTTATACATTTTTACATTTTTTACACATCCATCGTTAACTTAACAACACTAATATAACCCCTCATAATCCTGATGATGGTTCAGCAGAACCGAAACGCTATAGTGTCGAATTTGTTTCTCAATAAATCTCTCCTTCTACTTGAATTACCTTGTTATCACTTTTTCTTTACAAATTGTCGGATTACAATCCATTATTTTCTTCCATACATGTACAAGGTGCATACGATAAGTTTCCAGACTTTTTTCATATGGGCACTTTTATTGATAGTACTCACATGAAACTCTAGTCTCCTATGAAGTAATCTCCCCCGGGTTGTTGCATCGTTCCAACAACTTCGGGAAGGCCCCATGGAAGTCCTCTTGTGTGAGCGTGTCAATGACCTTCGTTACATCCTCTTTCATCTCCTCAATTGTTTCATAACAACAGCCTCTGAGCTTAGGGAATAACCAAAAGTCACAGGGAGCAAGGTCTGGACTATAGGAAGGCTGGGGAACTGTCTTGATGCCCATCTTGGTCAAATAATCTGTAACAAGGATGGAGTTGTGGACTGGTGCATTCTCCTGGTGGAAATGTGACTGACCCGATTTGAAGAGTGCTGGCCTCTTCCAACCGGAATCTCTTCCTGAACTCCCTTAAAACCTCAACATAGTAACCCTAACCCTAACCCTCTGGCAAATCAACGCTGGTGTATTGATTTCCTTACTGCTCCCACACCTCTCATCATCCCTCACAGACTCTCCTCTTCCTTGAATCTCTTATGCCACTCAATAACTGATGCTCGATTCATGCAAGGTGCTTCAAAAGCCGTCTGAAGCATTCCATACGTTTCTTTGGCATTTTTGTCCAAGTTTAAAACAGAATTTTATTGCATATCGTTCTTCTAACGTGTCCTCACGTCCAGATTGCATTTTGAAATTTACCAGCTGTGACAATAAGACTTTAGTTGGGTGTATTCCAATTGCTGCAGAAGCTGTTCCTTTGAACCTGAAATCATAAAAATAGGTCAGTCATTTCATACAATGTACAGATATAACATACTAAATTTGCAAGTGTCTACGACAATTTTAAATGCCCGTACAAAAATAGTCTGGAAATTATTGTATTCACCTCGTATATGTATGTATGTATGTATGTATGTATGTATGTATGTGTCTGTGTGTGCATGTAAGTTTTAAGAGAACTAAATTATCATTTTCTATAATGGCAAGCTAGTTTTTAAATTATTTCACCTACAAACATTCGCTTAAAAATCAAATCTCTCTCTCTCTCTCTCTCTCTCTCTCTCTATATATATATATATATATATATATATATGAAGGTATCAGAAAAAACATAATCCAAATAGGTGAATATATTATGATGTAAAGTTGACGTTAACACTTCGGTTTCAGTAAGGATTGGATATCAAAATAGTTCACATGGCGCGAGATGTGATGTAATGGTGGTGTAATGGTTAGCAAGGTAGACTAGCAAACCTACACAAGTGAGTTCGATTCTCATTGGGCGCCCAATTCATCCGGCCTTGTGCTACATCTAAGCAAAAAGCTTACTAAATTACCACATGGCCCTAGATGCTTGCTGAGATGACAGGAGCAAATGAGAAATATACAACAAATAGATACATAAACTTGCATATAGTGATCATAATTAAAAAGTCATTAGAACGTGTTTGGCACGAGGAAAAATATTTGAAAATGTTGGATTTCCCAAAGAAACCAGAGAAAACCTCCCGTTTATTGAGAAATACGCAACAAGTAAGTTTTCATATATATAGATCGTTTGGAATCATCCATGTTAAATGTTATATAAGATTGTATTTGATATTTGTTTTTCCGAAAAGACAGTATGAAAGTAAATATGGATAAAATCCGACAGTATACTGTCTGATTTTATCGATATTTACTTTCATATATATATATATATATATATATATATATATATATATATATATATATATATATAAACGTGTGTGTTTGTGTTAAAAGCATTTGTCTTCAAACAACCAACAAGAGATTATAACCCATAAAACTCAACCCTATAAAACATCTTTGAGGTCAATTAAAATTTTACGCTCAGAGGCCCCAAAATGGGCCTAGTGAGTTGAGTGTTCGCCAATGGTCTGGGAGGCCCGGGTTCAATCCCAGGTAGCGTCATACCAAAGACTTTAAAAATGGTGCTTGATACCTCATTGCTTGACATTCAGAAACATAAGGTATGTATCAATGGTAAAGTGGGGCAATCCAGGGAAAGGAGTAGCACCGTCCTCAGCACATCAGAGTAGTAGCTATTGAAAACGGAGCCTTCTTGTCACCCTCAACTATGGTCGCTAACTTTACTTTTTACAATTTCATGTTTTAGTTTTAATTCATCGTTTAATGAAATATCAACTTTTCTGGGTTATTTAATTCCAATATCATCCTTGCACTGGAACAGACGTGATACTATTTAACTCATTAATTTGGGAGGGGGGATAAAGGGTTCATACGTTTACCAATGGAATTAGTCCGAAAGTGAACGTAATAGCTCGACTGGATTTCGAACTCGACAATTTAGCCGTTACACAAAGGGTGTGTGGGAAATTGTATATTGCATATTCCAACGTTTGTATAGTTTAGGGGATGTATGCGTTTGAGTGGGTGTATGAGGGTTTGGGCGTACAGGTTTGAGTCTTCGTACATGGATCCTCATATTTCTAAATAGATAAAATTTTGATTCACACACACACACACACACACACACACACACACACACACACACACACACACACATATATATATATATATATATATATTATACACGCACATATATTTACATATATACCCAAAGTGGTATATATATTTATATATATATATATAGATAGATAGATAGATAGATAGATATAGATATATAGATATATGTACATGCTTATGTTATATATATATATATATATATATATATATATATATATATATATATATATATATATATAACCTGATCATTTGCATGTTTTGAGTACAAACCACTTTACCTTTTTACCAACTTCAAAACAATATATTTTTCTCTGCAGGAAATACAAGGTTGAACTCCCTTTGCTTTGACGTTTACACTGACGGATAGCATTAATCAGCAAAAAAAATTATATATATATATATATATATATATATATATATATATATATATAAATGAATATATATATAATATAGAAATATTTGGGTAAAAAAAGAGAAAGATTTCTAACATGGGAAAATAGGCATAAAAATGCAAATCGCTATAAATGAATCAGTATTTTCAATATGGCTAAAAGTAAAGTGAGATTTCATATGCATTATTTTGACATATATATACACTTATTAACATATAAGCACATATGTACCCTCATACACATGCCTTCACAGAGACACTTGCTTTTTGTTTTTTTGGATGGGGAATGTTTGTTTGTTTTTTGTTAGATTCTTTGTTTTCATGGCAAATCAACTATCCTGTCATACAATGGTGAATTAGTGGTACTATTTCACCCAAAGCTGGCGGATATGAGATGTTCATGCCTTTCCAAAATGTATACACAGGCAATCACAATATATATATATATATATATGTGTGTGTGTGTGTGTGTGTGTGTATAAGAAATTAAAATTCTTATAGAAATAAGTTGCCTAATCATATATATATATATATATATATATATATATATATATATATATAAGAAAGTAAAACTCTTATAGAAATAAGTTGCCTAGTCATATATATAAAAAAGTAAAGTTAGCGTAAAGCCAGTAAAGTAAAGTCATATATATATATATATATATATATATATATATATATATATGTATATATATATATATATATATATATATATATATATATATATATATAAGAAAGTAAAACTCTTATAGAAATAAGTTGCCTAGTTATTACACTGATTGCTTGTCTGCAGAAGAATAAGATCCTCACTATGAGTGCTCTGGATATAACACTAAACAATCGGATTGTGAGGTTCCAGTAATGCTGGAGCTGTAAGAAATACAGATTACCCTTTCATTGCTATCACTCCCAGGTCCACTCTGATCAGATCCTATCAATGGGTCAAATAGAACTAATCTGTGTACTTACGCTAAACTAAATTGCTTGAAATAGGTCAGTTTTGACATTGAAACTGCGTACTGATTGTAAACTGAACTGTTTGAAATAAAAGTGTTTTTGACATTGAAACAGCATATTTATGCTCTCCTGAACTGTTTGAAATAAAACTGATTTGACATTTAACGGTTTGTTAGCAAAAACTATACTTATACTGAACTGAATTGATTGAAAGTTTATTTGGCGTTAAATGACCCGATAGGAGTTAATACGCCGTAAAACAAAACAACCAACAAACCAGCCAGAAATTAGGGACATAGCCGAACATTTTCCTTGAGTTATTATACTATCACATATTATGAAGCGAGAAAAAATATTTCTTATTTCTCTCATCAAATTTGTGCAGGTGAAGACCGTAAAAAGCTAAGACTTTATAAGGAATTTAAAATCTGAGAGAAACTCAGAATTTTTATGCCCTTGCACACACACACACACACATATATATATATTTAGAGAGAGAGAGAGAGAGAGAGAGAGAGAGAGAGAGAGAAAGGAGGAGTGAGAGAACTAGGGGGATAGTGGGAGAGATTTGTAATTTTACCGATCGTTGTTCAGGGCGACCCGAAGGCTACATTTTCAATTGCTATTACAGCGAAGTGTTGTGCAGGTCGTTACTCTTTCCCCTGGATTGCTCCACCTACCCTTGCTCCTTACCTGAAAAGGCTGAGAATGAAGGAGTCATCAAATACCATGTTTGTGTCTTTGAGTATATATATATATATATGTGTGTGTGTGTGTGTGTGTGTATTAGTGTGACCAAATAGTATTAAGTATGAATCTGACAGTTTGGTTTAGTTCGGTTTGGTTTGGTGGCATGTAACTATTGTAAATTAGTAACGCCAAATCGTTTCCATGCATATAAACACTTCTATTTCAAACAATTCAGTTTACCATACAAAAACAGTTCTATTTCAAACAATTCAGTTTAGCATAAGTACAGAGTTTCAATGTTAATATACACTCACCTTTTAAATAATTCAATTTAGTATAAGTATAGTTTTTTGTGTACACAGTTTAAATGTCGAAAAATAGTCTCATATCAATCAATTCTGTTTAGCATAAGTGCGTAGTTTAAATGTCAAAACAATGCTATCTCAGTTGGGACACAGTTTAGTTCTATTTCACCCGTAGATAAGGCCCCCTATCATGTGCTATCACATGTGGACCTGGGAGCGATAGCAATGAAGGGGTACTCCGCATTCCCCAAGGCTCAAGTATTACTGGAAACCCACCACCCGTTTTTTTAGTGTCATATCCAAGACAATCGTTGGTGGAGGTTTTACCCATCTTCAGAGAAGCAGACGGTGTATTCTATCGCCCCAGCCGACTGGGAAAAGTATGAATCTGAATTTTAAAACAAATTACTTTATAACAAAGTGATGATTCAAGATATCAAAACAAGGCACATCGGGTAGGGTTATGGTTATCAAGCTAGACAAACAAACCTTTATGAAGAAATTTGAATTTCATTGGCTTTCCCATTCACACGGCCTTGTGTAAATTACATATTTTCATATCTGAAGAAACACATTTTAAGTTTGAATTTTTTCTATTGATTGAGTTTATTTTTTTCTCTTGTTTGGTTGAATAATTTAAAGGCATGTCAGCTCATACGGGATTATTTTATGGCAAGAGGCTTCGGAAACTAAATTTATTGTACGTATATAACTACATGTTGGTGTTTTTTAAGAGATTTTTGTACACAGTTCATGATATCAAGTATTCCTTTCAAATACAAATAATTTGCACTCAGTTGCTTGTTTTCGCGTTTTCTTATCTATAACAAAACATTTTCACTGAGTTGTATGGTTTCAAGTATTCCTTTCAAATACGAATAATTTGCACTCAGTTGTATGATAGTGAGTATGCCTCTCTATAACAAATAATTTTCGATGAGGTTTATGGTTTCAAGTATTCCTTTCTAATATAAATAATTTGAATACAGTTGAATGGCTTTAAGTATTCCTGTCTCATACAAATTTTTTGCTCTCATTTGTGTGATTTCGAGTATTTTTATCTATAAGAAATTATTTTCAATCAGGAATATAGTTTCAAGTATTCCTATCTAATACAAATAATCATCGCTCTGTTGTATGGTTTTGAGTATTCCTTGCTAATATGAATAATTTGAACTCAATCGGATGGTTTCCAATATTCTTAACTATTACAGATCATTTTGACTCAATTGTATGATTTCAAGTATTTGTATCTACTGCATATAATTTGCTCTCTGTTGCACAGTTCCAAGTATACCCATCTATAACAAATCATTTTCAGTCACTTGTATGGTTTAAAGTATTCCTATCTAATACAAATAATTTTCACTCAGTTGTATGGCTACAAGGGTTCTTATCGATAACAAATCCTTCATACTCTTGTATGGTTTTGAAATATCCTATCCATAACAAATAATTTTCACTCAGGTATATGGTTTTAAATATTCCTCTCAACTACAGATAATATGCCCTCAGTTGTATGGTTTTAAGTCATTGGAATTCTGGTAGCTATCTTGTTTTTAGTTGAGGGACACAAAAGATACACCTTCTAAGTAACGAGGCTGGTTTAAGTCTAGACTTTATAATTTGTCATTGTTCATATATGCCTTAGTCTTTACTGATTGGCTAATCTACTGCTTCTACTAATGGCAAAGTCTATAAGTATTTCCAAACAATATTTAGATGGCTGACAACCCATCAAACAATCCAACAAGCCCCGCCACTGTTTGGAGTTATAAGAGGGATTTTTCAGCTTTTAAAGAAAAATATATTTAAATTTCTTTTTTTTTTCTCTACCAAAATGGCTTCCGAAGAAATAGATCCACAACCTCACAAATATTAACCATCCGCAGAATCCTTGAAGGTGTACGGGCAAAGAACCTACAAGCGACATTAATATTTGTCGACTTTACCAAGGCTTTCGACTCCATTCACAGAGGAAAGATGGAACAAATCCTACTAGCGTACGGCATACCTAAAGAAACCGTAGCGGCAATAACGATTCTCTATAGAAACACTAAAGTAAAAGTACGATCACCGGATGGAGACACAGAATACTTCGACATTGTAGCAGGAGTACTACAAGGGGACACGCTGGCCCCGTACATCTTTATCATTTGTCTAGACTACGTACTTAGAACATCGATTGACAAAATTAAAGAGAATGGCTTCGAACTGACGAAGAAAAGAAGCAGAAGATACCCCGCAACAACAATTACCGACGCCGACTACGCCGATGACATAGCGATACTGGCAAATACACCTGACCAAGCCGAAACACTTCTGCATAGTTTGGAACGAGCAGCAGCAAGCATAGGCCTCCATGTTAATGCACACAAAACGGAATATATGTGCTATAACCAAACGGGGGACATCTCCACTCTAGAAGGAACCCCACTTAAACTAGTAGACAAATTCACGTACCTAGGAATAAGCGTCGAATCAACCGAAAAGGACATCGAAACGAGGTTAACGAAAGCATGGACAGCTATCAATAGGCTATCGATTATATGGAAATCAGACCTAACCGATAAAATGAAACGCAGTTTCTTCCAGGCAGCGGTCACATCGATACTGCTATATGGATGCACTACATGGACGCTAACAAAACGGCTGGAGAAGAAACTAGATGGCAATTACACAAGAATGCTGCGTGCAATCCTGAACAAGTCCTGGCAGCAACACCCCACAAGACACCAACTGTACGGCCACCTTCCCCTATCACGAAAACTATTCAAGTTAGACGAACCAGACATGCGGGACACTGCTGGAGAAGCAGAGATGAACTCATAAGAGATGTACTCTTATGGATCCCCACACATGGCCGCGCAAAAGCAGGACGACCAGCTCGAACGTACATTCAGCAGCTATGTGAGGGTACAGGTTGTTGTCCTGAAGACCTACCTAGGGCGATGAACGATAGGGAGGAGTGGCGAGAGAGGGTCAGGGATATCCGTGCTGCCAGCACGATATGATGATGATGATGATATTTAAATTGATAAAATTACCTACTATGATCATTCTGAAAGTGTTTAATTTTATTTTTTGGGTTAGTTAACGCGTCGGTTACGTTTTTCTCTGTTCCAATGTATTCTAAAAGAATCGACCCTTTATTTATTACATCACGCATAAACTGAAATTTTGTATCAATACATTTCGATCTTTAATGAACAACTAGGTTTTTTTTTGCCAAAACAATACTAGACTGAGTATCATAATGAATAGTTAGTTGGGTTTTTAAGGGACTCAATTTCAGTCATAATTCTCAATAGCGCCCTATCATACAGGGCTTCTTGGCTTGCTGATGACATCGCGATAAATTCCGCCTCGCATATTGACAAAGCAATTGAATTTAGCTTTTTGTTTTTCTATGAAATCATTGGGTTATTTTCTGCCAATCTAAAGCAAAATTCGCACACGCTTTTATCAAATTACCCCAATCCAAATTACAAAATCCTTCTGATTTCAAGGGTTTCAGCAATTTCTTAGATACTAGTGACTAATCAGATTAGATGTTTTTTGTCTTCGTTAAATTGAAAGAATTTGACTTAGATATGTATTGATACAACCAAGTAACTGTATAACAAATACCTGATCTTGTTTCAACCATATTAGACTACCGATAATTTCACGATAAAGTTTGCTTTCTATTAAATCGACTTCGTCACTTGTTTTCCTTATATCCATTTCACATAGAGTTGAGCGTGGTTTGCAATCTGTCATGCTGAGCTTTGATAATATCTTCTCGATATATCAAGATTGATTCATTTTGATAGTATTATTTTCGCATTCACATTGTATTCCTAAAAACCAGGATAATTTCCCAAGATCAGGAATTTTGAATCTTGAGTTCAGTCTTGACCTAATGTGCCTCAGTTTTTGAAGCTATTGATATATCGCCAAGCCCACAATAAAATGATAGATATTTGATGGTGGACATTTTAAACGTACATGCTGGGCTCTACAGGTGACTGCACAAAATTGTGTGTAGTTAAATAAGTATAGAATGTTTTATTCTAAGTTCGACCCCTCTGTTTTAACGTATAGAAGGATTTTTAAATTTCTAACCATAATTCCCAATCTTACCATTAAATCCTTCTGGCGGTTCAACATATATTTCATAGTGTAAGGGGACATTTAAATATGACCTATTAACATCCATTGGTGAATTAATAAGTCATAGTGGACTGGAAGCCGTATTTGTTATCCGGTTGAAAGTAATCCTTGACATGTATTTGCGAGCCGCCTTTGGCCACGAAACAAGCTTTATACTCATAACTTCAGTCACTTTTTCGTTTTATAGTAAAAAAAACAACACCTACTACTGATAATGCTTTTTTTTTATTTTTCGGAGCCTTCTACCATTCAAAAGTATTAATTTCTACAAAGGAATCAAATTGCTAAAATCCAATTATTCGAATCTAGAGAGTTTACGGCCTCAGAGTAATTAGCAGGAATCATAAGCAGAGAACAGCAGTAATCAACATCACTAAATTCAATGTTTTCAACTATAAAAGAAATCGGGTTTTTTTCTCTGTCGGATGGGGTAATGGGTTATTTGCCCCTCCCCTTTGAGTTGTCGTCCAGTTCTAATTAATATGTGATGAGGTATCCCGGATTTTTGATATTTTTGTCTAATTTCAAAAATGAGCTATTATTATGAGAGTCGGTGATTTTTACACACCTAACTCTTTTAATAGCCCTTGTTTCCGGAAAATAAATTAAGTTCTCTAAACTTTGTTTATCATAGCCGAGAAATATGCCTTTTTTACAACGAGGATCAAATTTCGTTTTATTTTGTACATAAAAACAAGTCTTGCCAAAAATATGGATCTTATATAAGTTTGGTTTCGAACCGGTAAAACTTTCATCTGAGGTTTTTCTTGTGTTTTTACTTTAACAGCGATTTCTAACATAAGCTGAAACCATCAATGCGTAAACCCACAAGTTTGGGGACAATTTTGAGTCAATAAGGAGACACGTTGAAATATAAAATAAAGTTCACCGTGACCGTTCAGCGGTCTCATTTTGATGCAAAGAATAAAGAGATGACTCCTTGTGTTTGAGTTTATTACGTCGAAGAAACCTTGGAAAAGATTCAGAAGTGAACTCCATACCGTTGTCTGTCCGTAAACATTTTACATGGCCGTAAGGAGCGATATCAGCTATATGTTTCGTTGTAGCGAGCAAAGAGTCGGAATTGTGTTTTACGAAATAAAATATTGTAAGGCCAGAATAGTCATCAATAAGATTAATTACATATTTACGAGGGGCATACAATAAGTTTTCAGACATTTTTCGTATGGGCATTTAAAATTGTCATAGACTCTTGAAAATTCAGTATGTTATTGCTATACATCATATGTGATGACTGACCATTTTTTATGAATTCAGGTTCAAATGAACAGCTACAACAGGAATTAGAATACAACCTACTAAAGCCTGATTGTCAGAGCTTGTGAATTTCAAAATTGCAATCTAACACTTAAGAAGAACGATATGCAATAAAATTCTGTTTTAAACTTAGAAAAAAATGCCACAGAAACATATAGAATGCTTCAGACTGCTTTTGGACCATCTTGCGTGAATTGAGCATCAATTTTTGAGTGGAATAAGAGATTCAAGGAAGGTAGGGAGTCTGTGAGGGATGATGAGAGGTGTAGAAAGAGTAAGGAACTCAATACACTAAAGTTGGTTGGCCAAAGGGTTAGGGTTAGGGTTACTATGTTGAGGTTTTAAGGGAGTTCAGGAAGAGATTCCGGTTGGAAGAGGCCAGCACTCTTCAAATCGGGTCAGTGGCATTTCCACCAGTACTATGCACCACTCCACATCTCCATCCTTGTCACAGACTATTTGACCAAGATGGGCTTGAAGACAGTTCCTCACCCTTTCTACAGTCCAGACCTTGCTCCCAGTGATTTTTTGTTATTCCCTAAGCTCAGAGGCTGTCGTTATGAGACAACTGAGGAGATGAAAGAGGCTGTGACGAAGGTCATAGACACGCTCACACAAGAGGACTTCCATGGGGCCTTCCAGATGTTGTTGGAACGGTACAACAAGCGCATTGCAGCCAGAGAAGATGATCTCGAAGGGGACAAGAGCTTCATGTGTGTACTATCAATAAAAGTGCCCATACGAAAAAAGTCTAGGAACTTATCGTATGCACCTCGTATAACCATCTTTTACTAAGTGTTTATTAGGGCCTCCTAAATTACCGAGTACAAGTGGAAACACGTTCGTTGCCTTGCAATCCAAAGTCTTATTTCTGTCATGAGACCTCTTTCCTTGAATTCATTTATCACAGTTTAGAGCATAATTTGGTGACGGTTTTATCGTAATTCCTTTTACTAAGTTGGGTAACTTTTTGATATCAGATTCATTACATTGGCTGAAGATTTTATCATATTTACCCAACCCCTCATCTCGGGCAGGATATGACACAAGGTCAATTTTTAAGCGGATTTTAACAGGTTTGAATTCAGAATTATTCCTTCTCCTAGACTAGTTGCCTCACCAAGGCTGAAGAACATAGTCTGTCCTACTATTTACCCATAGCTGGAGAGAGAATAATTGGATTCATACCTTTCCCAACGGTATTAGTGCTATGTGAAATGCAATCAGTTTCGTCCAGGATTTGAACTCGTGTCGCGGTGTCCATCTCCTGCAATGATAACCATTACACCACGGGCACCAGGAGGTGGCCTAAGATTTTATGCTAAGTATGGAAGTCGTAAGTGACAATTTTGCCATGAACGGTATTTTTCAGATGATACAAATGTACTCTCTGTATTATGTTGAAAACTGCTCCATTAGGGTAAATTAATTGGCAGTTGTTGTTGTGAATATGGATTATCTCCTCTTTGATAATCCAAGTTATAATAGCTGTACATTTCCACTTGTCAAGTAGACGAGTAGTAAGATTCTTAATAGAATTAAAGATTACTTGACAGAATCTCTTGTCCTGTTTTCATTACAATTTATTCAATTAAGAATGGAACAATTTTTGCGACCGGAGTGATTTAGCACAGATCCAGAAAGCGATTCAGCCGACAAGTGCTGGAAAGATTGGCGGGAGACATTTACAAATTTCATCGAGGTTCTACATTTAGAAAGACCGGGACGTCCCATCATTAAGCGTTCGCTCCTAACCAACTACCTGTCGCGCACAGTCAACGAAATTATCTCGGATTACGTGACATACGAAGAAGCAATCGATGTACTGAACGCTACATACATAGAGCCCAAAAATGAGATATTTTCTTGACACCTATTTGCGACTTGCCGACAAGAATCAGGCGAAACATTTGACCATTTCCTTAAGAGCCTCACTGTTCGAGTACTCCATCCACGAATCATGGACTGCCGAGACGGCCACTGCGAGCTCGTAGAGAACCTGAATATTTAAGGGACTTTCTTCCCTATCAGTGAGAAATTTGGTGGGGGAGAAAGTTGTGAATATGGATTATCTCCTCTTTGATAATCCAAGCTATAAAAGCTGTACATTTCCGCTTGTCAAGTCGACGAGTAGTAAGATTCTTAATTGAATAAAAGATTACTTGACAGAATCTCTTGTCCTGTTTTTATTACAGATGTCACGCTCAAAACTTATGTAAACACCATTTTTTGTCGCTGCTTGAACAGGAAATATATTTTGTTTAAAAGCTGGTATACAGATAAAGCATTTTTTATGATACAGCTACACATGTGTCCTTTGCTATTGCGTAGATAAATGCGACCTTTTCATTGCTAATAAAATCGTTCACAGGTTCAAAATTTTGGTCAAAACTAATAAATTTTGACTAATTAGCTATTACATGTTCGGTAACCCCGTAGTCGATTGATAAATTAGGCTTGTCTAAAACAATATCATATCCTAAAGCAAAGAAATAGGTTTAGCCTTTTAAATAGGTTTTTATATCATGACAATAATCTCTTTCCCTTCGATGTTTATATTCAAACGTTTTGTGGCCCCTCCTCCCACAAACTATATTTACCAACCCCTCCGCTCGGGCAGGATATTACACAAGGTCAATTTTTAAGCGGATTTTAACAGGTTTGAATTCAGAGTTTTCCCTCTTCTAGACTAGTTGCTTCACCAAGGCTGAAGAACTTAGTCTGCCCTACTATTTACCCATAGCTGGAGGGAGAATTATTGAATTCATACCTTTCCCAAGGGTATTAGCGCAATGGGAAATGCAATCAGTCTCGTCGAGGATTTGAACTCGTGTCACCGTGTTCATTTCCTACGACGATAACCATTACACCACGGGCACCTCCTTTTTACCAACTTCTCCTCCCACAAACGTAACAAACAGTATTTGTCTTCCCTTGGGGGGGATTTTATACTCCTCTTCACTATGCTGAGGTTTCTGGTTATTGTTGTAATTATAATTTGTTGATTTATAATCATAGCGAGAATGGGTACTTTCCCTGAGTTTATTTCTTGGGTTAATTCCATAAGGTTATAACAATTGTAAAAGGTTTAGAATTCGGAGGTAATCGTTTGAGAAACAGAAGACCGTCACTTATAACTTCCCCAGCTTCCTTCGGACCGTTAATAATATTCTCTGTCCTTATTATATAGTCAGTAATAGACTCTGATTCCAATTTTCTCAAAGATGTTACCTCTGGCTTAATAGTGTTAATGCTTTCTTCTATTGTCTCATGCATCTCTTATCACTAATGACAGACATTTATCGTCCAAATACTGAATGAGCTCAGCGAAGACCATAGCATTGTTTTCTAAGAAGTCAATATCATCACTTTGGTCTGTTGGTGACATAATAAAAGTAAGGTAACGTTGGCGACCTTAGTCGAGGGCGACCCGAAGGCTCCCTTTTCAACAGCTACTTCACCGAGGTGTAGAAGAGGGCGCTACTCCTTTCCATGGATTGCTTCACTTTACCCATGATCCATACCTTATACTGCTGAGTGTTATGCAAGGCGGTATCAAGTACCACTTTTAAAGTCTTTGGTATGACACGAACTGGGATTGAACCCAGGTCTCCAGAACCATTGGTAAATATTCTACCCACTCGGCCAATGAGCTGCTTGATAATTGGATGTAATTGTTGAATTCTAAGATGTCATAGGAAATTCACTTCCCACAACTCATACTTAGATTCATCGCCATCAAAATAATTTTGCTGCTCTGCGTCGATAACCTATTGGAATTCGGGTAGCCATCTTGTTTTTAGTTGAGCGATACAAAAGATACACCTTCTAAGTAACAAGGCTGCTTTAAGTCAAGACTGTAATTTGCTATTGTTCGTATATGCCTTAGTCTTTACTGATTGGCTAAACTACTGCTTCTACAGATGGGAAAGTCTATAAATATTTGGTAGCAATTTGTAGACGGCTGATACCCACCCAAACTATCCAACACAAGTATACGTATCTATAAGAAAAAAAAATTGCACTCACTAGTATGGTTTCCAGTTCCCCAAACTATAACAAATCATTTTCACTTAGTTGTATAGTTTTGAGTATTCTAATCAAATACAAATAATTTGTACTCAGTTGTATGGTTTTGAGTATTCCTATCTATAACAAATCATTTTCACTTAGTTGTATGGTTTCATGTATTCTTATCTATTACAATATTTTGCACACAGTTATTGTTTCAAATATTCCTATCGAATGGTAATTGTTTTACACAGAGTTATAAAACTTTAAATAATTATTCCTATTTAAAAAAATATCTCTTTGCACACAGTTGAATGGTTTCAATTATTCCCATGTAATACAAATAATTTTTAAACATATCCATTTGATACTTAGATGGAACTCTAAGAGTTACCCCCACTCTTAGACAGACTGGACCTGAAAACAATGGCAATGAAGGGATATACCGCATCCATCATTGTACCAGAACTGGGGCCTCACTATCAAATGCAGTTTAATGTCATACCCAGAACCGCCCGATTAGGAGGGGTTCTTATCCCCACTGCAGGCGATACAAACATCCTATTTGGTTGGATAAGTATGCACACCAAATTTAGTATGATCTCCATCAAAGTGTTTGGGCGTCTACAGAGAAGAGAAAAAGATTGTCCATGAAGAATATAAATCAACATTCATGTTGAGATTTATAAATACAAAATAAGCTCATACGTCTGCATAGTATTCAATCTACACTTCAATGTTAATATACCCGTTGAAATGGGTTTAATCATAAAATACCTATTTATGTATATTATTTGCCACTATTACTTGGTCTCATGTCGATGTGTAATTGCTTTTTAAGTGGAAGCAGGTTTTGTGCCTGTCAGATTCCCAACAGCACTGCTTACGACAAAAGCAGATACATTGAATTCAGCCTTTTCCCGTCCACCCACGACTGCCTCCATCTGTCTAGCCCCAGGTTTCACACCTTCTGCTAACGTCAATCTTTTCGCCATTTTATGACAACCGACAAATTTGCGAAACGATGAATTGGAGCGAGGATCTTAGTACTGACCTGGGCAAGGTTGTATTGAAGATTTCCCATGCAGTAGGTCTTCCCTCTTCATGACAAGGAAAAGGAAAAGTGTGACATTAGTTTCGCCGAAGGGTTTGTTTATTTAGCTTAATCCTAAAGAGTATCAGAATTATGCAGTACCTTGTGAGAAAAAAATTACTTTCAATGATCCAATATACTTGCTTGCAAACCCTTACACAAAATGAAGTGTCCATGAATCCACGCTTGGATTTTGGCGTTGGCCTGGTCAAGGTTTTATAGAAAATCGACACTTGCCAATTCTGCTGTTCTCAGTTCATCACAACACAACTGTTTGGTTTGGTTTGGTTTCATTGCACATCGACCTTTGTAGGATATTTAATGCCAGTTTCATTTTATGCATATAAACAGTTCTATTTCAAACAATTCAGTTTAGAGTAAGTATAGTGTTTGGTTACATACGGTTAAATTTCAAAACAGTTCCGTTTCAAGCAATCCAGTTTAGCTTTAGTACACTGTTTCAATGTCAAAAACAGTTCTATTTCAAACATTTCAGTTTAACATTTGTACAGTTTCAAACTTAAAAACAGTCCTATTTCAAACAATTCAGGTTATCTTATGTACGCTGTTTAAATGTCAAAACAGTCCAATTTCAAGCAGTTTAGTTTTACATAATTACACAGTTTAGTTCTATTTGATCCATAGATAGGACACTATCAGGTGCTACCCACTCCTGACCAGAATGGACCTGGAGCCATAGCAAGGAAGAGGTACTCAGCATTCCCTAAAGATCTAGCATTACTGGGGCTTCATCATTAGATTGTTTAGTGTCATATGCAGGACACTAGTTGGGGCATCTGTAACAAAGCAATTGGTGTATTCTATAGCCCCAGCCGACAGTGAATAAACACCGATGTTGTCTAAGGCAAAAGAAAGGTGTTATACAAGGTTGTTTACTTAGATTAGTCTAGCACATGGGCAGATATATGGAGCTCAGTGAGAACCAAAATTACTATAAATGGTCAACCATCCTCGTTCGCTAAATTTTATACCATGCAAGCGGCTGTTGCTCGAATACTTACCAGAACTTGGGTAAACTCATCATTTGACTCCATCTCCTAGTTTTCTACCATTTCTGTCACATTGTTAAGGGGGGTTCGAATTCAGTGTTTTCCTTCACCTAACTAGATTGCACATGCCAAGGCTAAAGACTTAAATGTAGCCAACTTGTTAGACTTAATACTCTATTTTTTGTAGCAAAAAAACAAAACAAAACCAAACAAATAACAGACAAACAAACAAACAAAAAGTAAAATGGGAAATTTTAAAATTCTGTCAAACGCAGTTTTCAAATAAACATTTAATATCGTGCCGATGTATAACTCCAAACGCCATCTTTTCGACTATATTAACAACATTTCTACTGTATGGATGCAACAAGTGGAATCCAACGAAACACATGGAGAAAAAGCTTGATCAAAGACACACAAGAAAGTTAAAGGCTATTTTCTAAGAAATCCTAGAAAGAACACGCTACAAAGCAGCAATTTTGTGGCTATTTACATCCCATCTCACGAACCATCCACGTAAGACGAAGAAAACATGTTTTCCAAGGCAAAAGGAAGGTGTTATACAAGGTCGTGCTAGAGAAGTTAAGACAAACTCATAAGTACGTTCTTTTATGGACTCCCACATTTAAACGCGCTTGTGTCGGCTAACATGCAAGGACTTAGACTCATCAGTTCAGTGCAGACACCGGATGCAGTTTTGAGGACCTGCCAAGAGCAATGAATAAAAGGGACCGACGACCAGAGAGAGTCAGGAAACACCCTTCTATCATCATGACATGAAGATGATGTTGATAATAATGAAATACATCCTAGAAGTGTGGGGGCAGTTACCGTGGTGTAAGGGCTAAATTGCTGAACTGCGGCTTCAACGTGAGTTCGAACTACAGTCCCGTTATTACGTTTGCTTTTGGATTAATACCCTTGGAAAAAGTATGAGACTACTTGTCACTCCAACTATGAGATGAATTGTACCAATAACGTTCTTCTACAAGGATGTCTTTGGCGTTAAATAACCCACTAAGTTTGATATGCCCTTAAACAAAGAAAGCAGTCGAAAGCTATAGAAATGTAATCTTTTATTTAAGTTCTCGGCCTGCACTCCAGAAATTAAGCATTTGCTTTATATCTTCAGAAACTACGCAGCCCAGTCGACTGGAGCTGAAAAATAAACCGACTTCATCTCTGCAGAGGGGTAAAAAGACTTCCTATCGAGTGTGCTGAATATGAAATTAAACCATCTGATGGTGAGGTTCTAGCCTTAGAGATTTGAGGAATGTGGAGTTCCCCTTCATATCCATTGCTCTCAGGTCTACTCTGACCCGGAGTGGTAGCATCTGACAGTGTCTTATATATGGGGCAAGTAGAACCATATGTACTCAAAGAAATGACTGATGTTAATTTGCGACTGTTATATAGCAATAATTGAAATAGTTTAACTGTGTGCAAAAAAGAGCTCAGGCTCATTTAAGAATGGTATCAACAAAATGTATTTACGCACCATACATATAGTTAATATACGTGGTGCATTCAATAAGTTTCCAGACTTATTTTGTACAGGAATTTAAAATTGTCGTAGACTCTTGAAAATTCAGTATGTTATTGCTATACATCTTATGAGATGACTGACCAATTGTTATGATTTCAGGTTCAAATGAACAGCTACAGCAGGAACTGGAATACACCCTACTAAAACCTGATTGTCACAGTTGGTGAATTTCAAAAATACAATCTGGACGTGAGGAAGAACGATATGCAATAAAATGGAATGCTTCAGAGTGCTTTTGAACCATGATGTATGAATTAAGCATCAGTTTTTCAGTGACATAAGACATTCAATGAAGGCAGGGAGTCTGTGAGGGATGATGAAAGGTGTGGGAGGAGTAAGGAAGTCAATACACCAGAGTTGATAGGCCAAAGGGTTAGTGTTAGGGTTACTATGTTGAGGTTTTAAGGGAGTTCAGCAAGAGAGTCCGTCGGAAGAGGCCAGCACTCTACAAATCGGGTCAGTGGCATTCCCAGGTTGAAAATACACCAGTCCACAACTCCATCCTTGTCACAGACTATTTGAGCAAGATGGGCATCAAGACAGTTCCTCAGTGTCCCTATAGTCTAGACCTTGCTACCCCTGACTTTTGGTTATTCCCTAAGCTCAGAGACTGTCGTTATGAGATAACTGAGGAGATGAAAGAGGCTGTGACGAAGGTCATTGACACTCTCACACAAGAGGACTTCCATGGGGCCTTCCAGAAGTCAATGGAACGGTATAACAAGTGCATTGCAGTTGGAGGAGATTACTTCGAAGGGAACTCGAGTTTCATGTGTGTTCTATCAATAAAAGTGTCCATACGAAAAAATCTGGAAACTTATTTAATGATCCTTGTATGTGTATAAAGAATTTTTGGCATTGAATAATCTACAATTGTTGATATGCCATAAAACCTAACTTAACCAAACCAAACCAAACAAAAACTTATTAAAGATAAAAAGAGGTGCCTGTGGTGTAATGGTTATCGTCGTAGGAAATGAACTCGGAGATACGAGTTCAAATTCTGGACCTGACTGATTGCATTTCACATAGCACTAATACCCTTGGGAAAGGTATGAATCCAATTATTCTCCCTCCAGCTATGGGTGAATAGTAGGACAGACTCGGTTCTTCAGCCTTGGTGAGGCAATTAGTCTAGGAGAAGGAAAACTCTGAATTCAAACCTGTTAAACTCCGCTTAAAAATTGACCTTGTGTCACATCCTACACGAGCGGAGGGGTTAGTAAATAAGGATTAGAGATAAAAAGAAAGCAGTAATATCTTTGGATAGATCAAGTATCCAGCCACAAAACACTATTTTTCGTTTAGTCATCTCGTCTGGCAGTGAATTTTCGCCAGCGATTCACAACTGCCTACCCGATGCAATAGAAAAAAATCGCCACTAGTGAACGCGACATATGCTTTGACAGCAGAGGTAACTGTATTGTTGTCAGAAAAATTTGTTCTTGTAGTCCATCTTTTAACGGAACAGATAATGCTAATGAATAGACCAAAACGATCTTTGTCATTCAAATCGCCGTCGCCAAAACTTCAACGCATCCTCCGCTGCCTAAATATGTGCAACATATATTTTTCTTCACTTTGAATGATGCATACCAAATTCCGAGAACGAAGGAAGGTTGGTTGTTCCAGCATTATTAATAGTCAGCAAAACATACGATACAATTAGATTATGGTCTACTTTGTAGTTAAATGAATAAAACGTTGAGGAAAAGCAGGCACCAGGGAAATGGTTTTAAATTCATTTTCCTGGTTGATATTATATTAATGCCTGTAGCTTCTGGGCAAGGCAGTCACGTCAACCTCTTCATTTCCGTATTTGAAACTCACTTATTTCATCAACGCCTTATGTAAACATATTGATATAAGCTTGCTTTAAAGCAGTCTAAAGTCACCAGACGTTTTTTTTTGTTTACAAAAATATCATAGCATAGACATCTTGTGGTACAACGGCTTAAGTATGACAACGTTCATGTCCACTAACGCAAACAAGAAATATATCTGATAAATCTGTGTAAAATAATCTATAGATTTCGGAGATAGGCTGTTATGATGAATAAGCAATCTAATTATCTAAGCATAAACATATAAAACTTTCTTTATACACACATACAGACACGACACACACACACACACTCATACATATACATACCCGCGCACGTATTTATATATACGGGGATGAAACCCTGAGGCATAGAGGCTGACTTTTTTGGACTGCAAATTTTTAGTTCGGGAGTTCAAACGCTGGTAATGCTATTTTATTTAATTTCGAACAAACAACTTTGGGAAAGATATGAACTCCCTTAACACTCCATAAATAATACCGCTACATTTCTTCAACAAGGATACATACATACATATATATAGAGAGAGAGAGAGACAGACAGAGAGACAGAACGAGAGACAGAGACAGAGAGAGACAGAGACAGAGAGAAACAGAGAGAAAGAGAAGGAGGGAGGGAGAAAGAGAAAAAAATGGACAAAGTGACAAAATGACAAAAAAACAGAGGGAAGGAAAAAATGACAGCTCAGTGGTGTAACGTTAAACGTCATAAGGATATAGACCAGATGAACCAAGTTCAAATCCTTAAAGGGACTGCCCGCTTTCTTCTAACTCCCTTGAGAAAATAGGAAAATCCCTCTCTTCATCTCCTTGTGTCCTGACGGGGGACTTTATCATTAGTGAGACAACCGTTCTTAGTATAGAAAAGGTTCTTTTTCATAAATCAAGTGTGTTGTTAGAAGAATATGGCGCGCACAAGTGACCATACTTCTATCAGCACATCCGAAATGTGTTGTTTGTACGACACAAACCTTGACAATTATAAACAAATCCGCTGTGTAAACATTGTATATATATATATATATATATATATAGGGAGGGCAACTACTATACCCCCATATATATATATATATATATATATATAGCAAGAGACCTCTTTGGTAAAAATTACTATTAAAAATCAAATCTGTGCTTAACAAGAGCCTGCTGAGATTGGTATTGTTCCAATTTTAGTTTATATACCGCAGAAGCTGATACAAAGTTGGTAAGGCCTATAACAAGTGAGGTCCATTTACTTTCTATCTTGGCTGTCACATTACGAACAGTTCAATGCAGTTTTCCTGACGGGAAGATAACTATAATCCAGAGATGTAGCCAACAAAGCGAATAAAGGGTGAAGACAAATAAATATGACGTAATACCTCAAAGATGTAGATATTTCTCCGTAATATAGAAACAAACGTCAACAATGCAACGGTCATTCCAGTCGTTGTGCAATACATGAAAATTAGTGAGAGAAAGAGAAGTGCATATAGCGTAGCGGCTAAAATGATGGCCTGCTATATTCGAGTAAGCTAGTTCATATATATATATATATATATATATGAACTAGCTATATATATATATATATATAGATTTTAGCTATATATATATATATAGTTCTTCATCCACAGTCCATTTCATAGTATCACAACTCTTGAGAGTAACTAGGTACGTAGGACGCTTGAAACTAGGATCGAACCCGCCCAAATTTACGTTAGACTTAGTATCATACTGATCAGACAGCAGGCGATATACGTCAAATCAGGAATTATAAGACATTCACGTCTCCCTACTTGCACGGATTTCCCTGACTCGTTCTCGTCATTCGTCTCTATCATCCATTGCTTACGGCAGCTCTTCTAGACAACATACCGTGACAGAGCTGTTGTGTCGGGTCATGACACACAACATCAGTCATTTATTTGCATACAAATAGAACATCAGGCATTTGTTTGAACAGTTCTGTTTGACCCACGGATATGACAGTACAAGAGGCTACCACTCCCAACTCTCCAAGGCCGGGGTCTCCCCATTCGATGGTTCATTGTCCTATCAGGACACGCCTAGTGTTGTAGTAGGTCATCCAACATTTGCACGTCTTATTTGGATAGTTTTAGAGATGGGAGGTATGTGGCCGTACAGCTGCTGTTTTTTGTGATGTTTCTTCTAGGACTTGTTCAATGTTGCTCGTTGCATTCTTGTGCAGTTTCCGTCTAGCTTTTTCTCTATACGCTTATTCAGCGTCTATGTGGTGCATCCATATTGTTAAATTGATACAACTACTGCTTTGAAGGAAAAAACAAAAAAAATAACTACCAAGATGAGGACAAAAAGTCTGCAATATATAAAAAAAGAATTAATTCTCAGATTAAGAAGCCTCATCTCAAAAGGATTTCCAATAAAGACAATAACAAATTCGATACCGACCCGACTATGGAAGACCAGATAAGGAGAACAAATAATTGGATTTATAACACCAAATAATCCAACCTTGATCGCCCCTTGGGGCCCGTGGTGCAGCGGATAGAGGCGTTGAGTCTATGGTTTCGGGTGGGCATTGTCGGAAGATAGCTGTTTCAATTCCTACCCAAGCCGGCCAGAGGTTTACTTGGTCAAAAACGTGGTGCGATAGATAACAACTATGGAAAGCAGTAATTACTGGGGATACGGTTACAAGACTCAGCATTCCTATCCGTGGTCGCGGTTAATCATCTGAAGAGGGCCAGAGGTGAAATTTGGTCGAAACGTCGTGAAGAAGAAAAAACAACAACAAGAAAAAAAAACCCTGGTATACTCGTATACATACTTGCACACAGTGATCCAACATTATCTCACAATACCACCAGTTGCTTTTCACATCATGGGAATGCCCGATCAATATGTAGACACTTCGAGTAATCCTTTTATGATTTTTTGCTAGAATCTAGCTACAAAGCCTTCATTTAAAAATCTAAATCATCCGATGAGATGGGATGTCAGTATATCTAGCAGAAAAAAGAATTTTTGGTAAATTTCTATTTGAAAACAGCGTACAAGATCTAAATAATCAATCCTTAATTCAATGATATTTTATTAGTCGGAAGTTGTTTGATTGGTGTTTTATGGGATATCAACCATCTTTTTCAATGCCAAATGATATATATATATATATATATATATATATATATATATATATATTTATATATATTATATTCCACAGACATACTGTTTCGTTCTACCAGAAATCTTCAGTGTAGCTAGACACGCAGGACGCTCGAAGCCGGGATCGAAACCCATCCAACTTAACGTTAGACTAAGTCTCAGACCGTTCGGCCAACAAGCAGACTACGTTGGCTAAGGGAATTTGTAAGGTGTTTATGTAGCGACAGTAGCAGCGTCCATTTGTTTACATTTTTATACCCTATCGGCTACCAGAGTGCTCAATTTTTTCGAAGAGCTTTGCATTATGCGAGCGGCGGCCGACAATTCCTTCACCAGAGTGCTCAACCCCCTTGGGGGATGTGTGTGTTTGTGTGTGTGAGTGTGTATTTTAGCTGTGAATACTTTGTCGGTAACTTTATTCTTAAACGAGTAGTTGAAATCATTCGTTTGCACACACACACACACACACACACGGACGCTGCTGCTGTTGCTACATAAATACCTTAAAAATTCCCTTAGCCAACGTGGTCCGTATGTTGGCCGAGTGGTCTGAGACTTAAAATTGGATGGGTTTCGATTCCGGCCTCGAACGTGTTGCGTGTCTAGCCACACTGAAGTGTTATAATAGAACGAAACAGTCTGTCTGTGGATGACAATATATATATATATATATATAGGAATTTTAGGTAGCACTATTTTTGATAAAAACCGAGCTCATTTGTTTGCATACAGTTAAATGGATTCAAGTAGCACTATTTAATACTAATAAGATCTATTTCCAAACTTAAATAGTTTTAACCATTGCTTTTTAACATTAGCAATTTTATTCAGGAAGTACTTTGTTTGCACATAGATAAATGGTTTCAAGTGTTGCTTTGAAAGATCAACAATTCATTTAAACAGTCATTTGTTTGCACTCTTTAAAATGGTTTCAAGTATTGAAAATGATTAAATACTACCATTTAACCCAAACATAAAACCCTTATGGGCAATGCCACAAATGGTCAGAGTAGACCCGGGAGTAATGGCAATGAAGTGGTATGTCATAATTCCCCAAAATCCAGGACTAGAGCCTCGCCACCAAGGACACTTTTTGTAGGAGCCTTACACCTCTGCACATTTGCAATAGGTGTATTTCATTGGCCCAGCCGACCATACTGGTATATATATATATATATATATATATATATATATATATATATATATATATATATATATATGCTTTTTTGATGGCTTGAGTTTAAGGAATAGAGTTTTTTTAAATACATTTTTGCTCACAATGTATTGTTTTTCAAGACATTTATTTTTCCCCTCAATTATATGATTGCCCAATCAGCTGGGGCTGTAGAATCCACTGACTGCACCTCTGCAGAGGGGTAAGACCCCACTAACGAGTGTCCTGGATATGACACTAAACAATCCTAGGTCCACTCTGGCCCAGAGTGGTAGTACCTGATAGAGCCCTATCTATGGGTTAAATAGAACTAACAGCATTCTTATGCTAAACTGAATTGTTTGAGTAAACTGAATAGCTTGAAATAGAAATGTTTTTGACTATTAAACCGTACTTACATTTAAACTGCATGCTTATGCTTAACTGAATTATTTCAAATAGAACTATTTTACGACATTAAAATTGTATTTACACTTAACTGAATTGTTACATATAACTGTTTGAATAGTTTGAAATAAATGTTTTTGACAAACTGTGTACTTATGCTAAACTGAATTGTTTTAAATAGAACAGATTATTTACATAAAAATGGATTTGGCGTTGAATAACCTACAAAGGTTGATACGCCATAAAACCGACCAAACCAAACCAAACCAAACCAATCAATTTTATGAAATCCCGTATTCCTATCAAAAATAAATTATTTGCAAATACTTATATAGTCATACGTATTTATATCTAATACTAATAGTTATATGACTACAAATAATTATTCCTATCAATTAATAAAACACAATGGTAGCGTTCTGTGTGTTTATCTGTGTGTCGGTAAAAGAAAGAAAGAAAGAAAGAAAGGACGATTCAGGATTTGTATCTTGCTGCATTGAAAGAGAAAAGAGAAGAAAGCAGACCAGTTGTCAAGTCAGGTGTCCAATTAGCAAGCTAACTAAAGAAAGAAAGAAAGAAGGAAAGAATGAAATCATGAAAGAAAGAACGGAAGGTGAGATCTCTGATGCTTTTTGTTGAAATCTTAAAGAAAGAAAAAAAAATTAAATAAAAAAGAAAGAAGTAGCCTTTGTTTGTTTACATCTATACCTTTCCGGATACCAGTGTGCTCAATTCGTTTGAAGAGCTTTGCATTATGCGAGTGACAGCAGTAAATTCCTTCGCCAGAGTGCTCAACCCCCATGAGGGAGCGTATATATATATATATATATATATATATATATATATATATATATATATATATATATATATATATATATATATATATACTGAAAATGTACCAATATAAAAAAACAAGGAATTTAGCGGTTGATATTTTAATAGTTTAATCATTTGCAAAACTTTATTTTTATTAAACATTATTAGGACTGTGAATCGGTCATACTGTAGTAATTTACTAAGCTTTTTGCTGAGAGATGGCACAAGGCCGAATGACTTGGGCACCTAATTAGACTCGAACTTACTCTTGCAGGTTTGCCAGTGAAGCTTGCTAACCAGTACACTACGTGAGGTGCCCTAAATAACTAAGAGTTGTTTGCTTAGATGTAGCACAAGGCCGAATGAATTGGCCACCCAATGCGACTCGAACTCACTCTCGCAGGTTTGCTTGTCAGTTTGCTAACCATTACACTACCCGAGGTCCCCATTGGTGATTATATTCAAATTTATTTTTTTAGAATAAACCGAAAAAAAATTCCGTCAGTGGCGTTCTGTTTCAGAACTGTGTGGCGTAATTAATGTTTGAAATTCATTTGAAAGCGGAACATATTTCCTTGAAACAAACAAAAAAAAGAACGCGCCACCCAATATAAATATATAAGTGTGTGTGTGTGTGTGTGTGTGTGTGTTCACCTGGTGTTGTAATTTCTGTGCATTTATTTGTGTGCTCATGATTACGGTCCTCCTACTTTGTGTGTGTGTGTGTTTTATTATGTCTGAGTATTTAAGCTTAATCCAAGGAACTGAAAACTCTGATTGCTAATCTACTGAGACGATGCACGATTGTAAAAACAATTATGCTGAAAATAATGTGTAACGAAAAAAAGCAGGAGAGTTTGAAATTATATACAAAGAAAATGTGAACATGTGAAGAAAGGGTGAGAGAAAGAATTTTATATTAACAGGAACGGAAGGGAAGCAAGGAAATGAAAGCAGATATTATGAGAAAATACCAAAAAAAAAAAAAAAGGTTGGAAAAAGGAAATAGTACAAAAAGATAAATAATCTAAAGAAAGAAAGAAGACTAAACGATAAAAAAGAGTAATAGTTCAGAAATAAAGAAAGAAAAAAGGAAAGAAAGAAAGAAAGAACGACTAAATGAAAGAAAAAAAAAGAAATAGTACTAAAAATAATCTAAAGAAAGAAAGAAAGAAGGACTAAACGACAAAAAAGGAGAAATAGTTCAGAAAGAAAGAAAGAAAGAAAAAAAGAAAGAAAGAAAGAAGCACTAAATGAAAGAAAAAATGAAATATTACGAAAAAAAAATTAAAAGAAAGAAAGAAAGAAAGAAAGAATGAAGGACTAAACAATAAAAAAAAGTGTTGAAGTTCAGAAAGAAAGAAAGAGAGAAACAAATAAACAAACAAACAAAGAAGGACTAAATGAAAGAAAAAATGAAGTAGTACAAAAAATAATCTAAAAAAAGAAAGAAAGAAAGCAAGACTAAATTATAAAAAAAAGTAGATAGTTCAGAAAGAAAGAAAGAAAGAAAGACTAAATGAAAGAAAACAATGAAATTGTACAGAAAAAATAATCTTAAGAAAGAAAGAAAGAAAGAACGAAAGAAGGACTAAACAATAAAAAAGTGTTGTAGTTCAGAAAGAAAGAAAAAACGAAAAGAAAATCTAAATGAAAAAGAAAATGAAATATTACAAAAAAGAAAAAAATAACAATCGAAAGAAATAAAGAAATAAAGAAAGAAATAAAGAAATGAATGAGTAAATAAATAAATCAAGAAAGAAGGACTAAACGATAAAAAGTGTTGTATTTCAAAATGAAAGTATAAAAGAAATAAATAAATGTATTTCCCAACAAAAAAAGCAGAAACAAATATCGGAATTTCATCGAACTTGACTTCGTACTATGAACGCCCATATATTTAAGAAAAGTCAATGATTTCACATTAAAAAAGACAAAAAGTAGAAGATATCCAACAGAAACTATGACTGATGCAAACAGCGCAGATGATCTAGCGCCTCTCACAAATACACCGGCCCAAGACAAATCCCTTCTGCATAGCCTGGAGCAAACCACAAGAAGCATTGTCGTTTACGTAAACTCAATTCAGTTTTGTATCAGTATGTAGTTTAGTTCTATTTAACAAATAAATAGGGCCCTATCAGGTGTTCCCATTCCGGAACAGAGTGGACTTAGGAGCAATGGCAATGAAGGAGTGCTCTGCATTCCTTAAAGTCCAAGCATCACTGGAATTTCACCATCAGATTCTTTAGTGTCATATTCAGGACACTCGTTGTGGGGGTATTCTTACCCCTCTGTAGAGTTGCAGTTGGTGTAATCTACAGCCCCAGCCAAGTGGACAAAAATAATGCAGAAGTATAAAAAGAGAATAAGAAAGAAGGTATAAGAATGAAAAATAAACTTAAAATGTATAGTTATATCGAAAGGAAGAAAGGGAATTTCAAAATAATTAAAAGAGAATTTTAAAGACAAATAAAGAATGGAAAAGATTCAAAAAGAAAGAAAGAGGAAAGAAAGAAGTATGTAAAGAAGTAAAAATAGAATAAAAAATAAAAATACTGAAAAAGAAAGAAGAAAAAAAATGGAAGAAGGAAAGAATGGAAAAGTGAAAAGAAAGAAAGAAGAAAAAAATGGAAGAAAGAAAGAAAGAATGGAAAAGTGAAAAGAAAGAAAGAAAAAAAGAAAGAAGAAAAAAATGGAAGAAGGAAAGAATGGAAAAATGAAAAGAAAGAAAGAAAGAAAGAAAGAAAAGGAATGTAAAAGTGGAAAAAAACAGGAAGTAAAGAATATCCAGGAGGCTGTAGGCAACGTCAAACTGTTCTCCTGATTGAATTCAGAATATCTTCTTGACCATTCGTCCTACCAAAGCTTGAGAACTTAATTTACTTTTTTTTTCTAGCCATTATTGAGAAAGACTGGAAAAATAAGCTGGTAGCAAATAAAAAAAAGTGAAAAATGATTTCGGATGTTTAAGACAGAAATAACTTCCCGATTCGTAATATTTTCGAAATATATGTTATTTGCAATTGAACCTTTAGTCATTTATTAAGCTTAAGTAAAGCCAGTTATATCTCGTTCCTGTGCTGTACTGTGTATAGAAAATGCAAGATAAATTAGGTTTTGGTTTAAGAGAGAAAGAATGAAGAGCTGAGTATAACATCATAAACAAGACAAAAACGAAGGAAAATTACATCTTGGCTAGATGCCATAAATCATATTTTCTAAGGTTTGTTTAGTCTAGCATGCTAGCAATGCCTCATATAGATATCATTTTGCTTAGAAATAGTCGATGGGACTAAATTACTAATTACTCCGCCAGATTAAGTTAGGTTACTTGGTTACTTTGTTTAATGGTATATCTACTTTCGTGGGTTATTTAATGCCAAAGCCACCCTTTTTTAAGAACAGTCGAGGTAATGTTTAAATTATAGTTGCTGGGATAACGGAGAAAATGAACAAAAAATAAAAGCACGACTGAAGTTCAAACGCGCTCACTACGATGTCACTGGTCCGTGTGTTAGCTACTAAGTAATACACAAAACACGCACATACACACACACACACATATATATATATATATGTGTGTGTGTGTATGTGTGTGTCTGTGTATATCCGTTATGTGTGTATGGGTTTATCAACTTTTCCTCTTACTTTTTCAAATCTCTTCGGATTTACCAAATCTACCCTCTAGACTACAACTTGTGTCCGTACAGAGCCGTTGTAGATAAGTTCTAATTGGTCCTCAAACACTTGCTCGTCCGTGGAAAGGGGTGCATAGGAGAACGTCACTTATAATTTCCTCCTTAATTCTCCAGCAGTGTCCTGCATTTCTCTAACGTCTCCTTTGAGATGGGAGGTAGGTTGCAGTACACCTGTTTTTGTGAGATGTTGCTTCCAGGATTTGTTCAATATAGTTCCTAAAAGTATTGTGCAATTGCCGTCAATCTTTTTCTCTATACGCTTAATCAGCGTCCATGTAGTGCATCCATATATTAGAATTGACACGGCCCCTGCTTGGAAAAAATGCGTTTTATTTTATCGTATAAATTTGACTTCCATATGATGGATAACCTATCGATAACTGTCCATGTCTTCGCTAGTCACGTATTGATGTCATTTTCCGTAGATGAGACGCTGCTTCCGAGGTAGGTAAATTTGTCCACTTGTTTCAGAAAACTAACATTTTGTTTGTAGATCTGACTACTTTGTACTCCGTTTTGTTTGCGTTCACATAGAGACTAATGTCACCTGCTGCCTGCTCCAGACTAAGTAACTGGGATTCAACCTGGGAGGGTGTAATGGCCAGAAGCGCTATGTCATCAGCGTAGTGCACGACCGTAATAGTTTGTGCCGAGTATCGTCTGCTTCTTACCTTTTTCAGTGTAAAGAAACTTTCTTTCATTAAATCTATCGATGTTCGAAGTAAGATTATGATCTGGTATGGGGCTAAAATGTGTCCCATTGCAGAAGACCAGCGACCTTGTCAAAAAATATATCTCCATCCGGTGAATGTTGTGAAAGTAGATAATGGAAATAAATAATGAAAAAAATGTGACAGTATGAAGAAAAAAGCAAAACAAAGTAATCCAAAAGTAATGAATTTATCATAATAGAAAGTCAATGTGAGAACATTTCAGTTTTAATAAACTGACTTCAGTATATTGAGATGGTGAAAATGTTGCTCGAATAAAGAAATATAAATATATATATATATAACTTATTGAATAATAACACTTACGGTAAGGGGAAAAACGCCAGCAATTCGAAGATAAAAATATACAACGAATCACTGACTAGGGAAAAAAAAATATATGGGAAAAAACAGAAAAGGCCAACCTTGTCATACCAATTGAAAAAGAATCAACAGATATGCAAATGATCGGTCAAAAGAAAAAAAAAACACCGTAATAGCTGTTAAGCTACAAATGCAAAAAAGTGCTCAATACTAAGTAGAGGAAAATAGTGACGAAAATTATTTTGTGAGTCAGGAACAAACCTACTATAGTTTCGCCTAAGCCGCTCATCAGGGTACCTAATCCCGACTAGCATTAGGTACCCTGATGAGCTGCTTAGGCGAAACTATAGTAGGTTAGTTCCTAACTCACGTAATAATTTTTGTCAGTATATATATAAGTGTGTGTGTGTGTGTAAATGAATTACGCATGTATAGTTACACGTGTTGAATCTAAGTCAAATCAAACTGACCATCACTTTTTTTTGTGAGTGTTTTAGTTTCTTTGTTTAATGGCATATCAACTTTCGTGGGTGATTTAGTATCGAAGTCACACATGTAGAACAATAGCGGTACTATTTAACCTATAGTTGGAAGTATTAGAGTGTTCATGTTTTCCCCAAGTGAATTAGTCAGTATGGGAACGTATTTGTGCTACTGAAATTAGAACTTACTACGATGTCGCAGGCAAACTCGTGAGCCATTAAATCACGGGGTTCCTCCTTTAATTTATGTCAAAAAACGCGTCCGATTTTTTTAAAAATTCTTCTAAAATGAACAAATATGTAATACTTACTTTCAACATTCCGCTTAAAGTGACTTTCCGGCATTTGTTTGATATATTTCTGAACATTCAATGTCCAAGCAGACACTGTCCAGCCTCCTGCCATATCTAGCCAGTCAGCTTGGGCTGCAGAATACACCGACTGGATCTCTGCAGAGGGGTAAGACTCCCCCAACTAATGTCCTGGATATAACACTAAATTATCAGATGGTGAGACTTCAGTACTGCTCCAAAACTCTATTTAAGCTTGTTGATATCTCTCAAAAGAACACAATAGTGAGGAAACATAATATGATGCACAAGTTAATTCTCATTCAAGCTAAAGTCACTTATATTTTACAATTTCCAGTGGAACATTGCACAACTAAAACGGTTATAGTTAGGCAGTAATCTTTCCAAAATTGTACAGCAAAAAGATTGAAGTTATATTGACCTATAAACAAAAATAAAAATGGATAAATACAAGGTTCATTAAATAAGTTTACTGACTTTTTTCGTATGGGCACTTTTATTGATAGAACACATATGAAGCTCTAGTCCCCTTCGGAGTAATCTCCTCCGGCTGCAATGCACTTCTTGTACCGTTCCAACGACTTCTGGAAGGCCCCATGGAAGTCCTCTTGTGTGAACGTGTCAATGACCTTCGTCCCAGTCTCTTTAATCTCCTCAATTGTCTCAAAACGACAGCCTCTGAGCTTAGGGAATAATCAAAAGTCACAGGGAGCAAGGTCTGGATGATAGAGAGGCTGAGGAACTGTCTTGAAGCCCATCTTGGTCAAACAGTCTTGACTGGTGCATTGCCCTGGTGGAAATGCCACTGAGCCGATTTGAAGAGTGCTGGCCTCTTCAGACGGAATCTCTTCCTGAACTCCCTTAAAACCTCAACATAGTATTCCTTGTTGACTGTCTGTCCAGTGGGAACCCAGTGCATGTAGATCATGCCAGTGCTGTCAAAAATGGGATCATCAAAAGTTTGTGGGTGGATTTTTTCTGTCTGGCCTTCTTGAGTCTGAGAGAGCCAGCTTGCTTCTACTGGGAACTCTGTCTCTTGGTCGCTGGGTCATAGCAGTGGATCAAGCTTTCATCGCAGGTCACCAGAACATCAAGAACCGCGGGATCTGAATTGATCTGTGTGTACAGTTGCACACTGACATCAAACTGTGCACTTATTGTCTCTATAGACACACAGCTCTCCTAATCAATGAAATTCTTTATTTGACAATGAACCCTAGCGTTCTGACTTCCTTGCTCCCCCCCACACCTCACATCATCCCTCATAGACTCCCTGCCTTCCTGATGTTTGATTTATGCAAGATTCTCCAAAAGCAGTCTGAAGCATTCCATACGTTTCTGTGGCATTTTTTCCAAGTTTAAAACAGAATTTTATTGCATATCGTTCTTCTAAAGTGTCTTCACGTCCAGATTGCATTTTTGAAATTCACCATCTGTGACAATCGAGCTTTAGTAGGGTTTATTGTTATATTTTGACCCTCGCCCCGGCCTAAAAATGCTATTCCAAGGTGATACACCGGAAGGAAGTAACACATTCCAATGACCAGTAATCGAAAGAAATCGCGTGGGCGGATTAAGGCTTATGATATGGGACAAAGTGAAGGTCTCATTGTGCCATTACAGTCATGCACCGGAAGAGAGTAACCTCTGAACTGCATGACAGTAATTTCCGCTTGATGACGATTAAACATCCGATTCAAAGATCCAGCAGGCGATCGTGTGGGCGTTGAGTTATTATTTAACTCAGTTGAGTTTGGAGTGCCAAAGCAGTTGCCAGCAGACTCCCAGAGGGTTAGAGACGAGATGTGGTAGGGAAGGCCACACCCGACCGAAGGGGACCTCGGAAACCCCCGATGCAGTTCCCAGTCGAATTCCAGACAGTAGAGACCAGATGTGGTAGGGAAGGCCACACCCGACCGAGGGAGCACTCGGAAAACCCCCGATGCAGTTGCCGGCAGACTTCCAGACAGTAGAGACCAGATGTGGTAGGGAAGGCCACACCCGACCGAGGGGGCCCTCGGAAAAGCCCCGATGGAGTGGACCCCAAGACCTCTGGTTGAGCATCTAAGAGAACAAGAAAGACACAACGTGATGTTCATAACAGTGGGGTCAAAATATGAAGTTTATGTTCGGTCTCCAGCATCCTCTCTCATGCAACCCTTCAACAACCCTTTCGAACCCTTGGAATAAAGTGAGAGGTGAATATTTTTCTAAAGAAGTCTTCCTGCGTCTTTATCCTGCGCCCTTTCTTCTTGCGTCGTTGTCCTTGCGTCTGTTTAATTATTGTGTCGTTGTGATGCTGTAGATGACTATATAACAGTATTCCAATTCCTGCTGTAGCTGTTCATTTGAACCTGAAATCATAAAAATAAGCCAGTCATCCCATAAGATATATAGCAAGAAGATACTGAATTTTCAAGAGCCTGCGACAATTTATATGCCTGTACAAAAAAAAGTCTGGAAACTTATTGAATACACCTCGTATTTAAAAGTTATAAATATAAACAGCACGACCAGAAAATCTGGTAGGTTTGTTGGTTGGGTTTTATGGCATATCAATCTTTGATGCCGCATCCATTTTATGCAAATGATCAGTTCTATTTCAAACACTTACGTTTAGCATGAGTACACAGTTCAATTGTCAAAAATATTTCTATTTAGTCAAACAGTTCTAATTCAGTTTTGTATAAGAATAGTTGTTGACCACATACTTAAGGGTCAAAATTGTTCTATTTTAAACAATTCTGTTTATCGAAAATACATTTTAATATCAAAAAGAGTTCTATTTCAAACAATTCAGTTTAGCATAAGTACGCAGTTTAGTTCTCTTTAACCGAGGAGCTACCACTTCGGGCCAGAGTGGACTTGGGAACCATGGTAATGAAGGTGTATTCCGTATTCCCCAAAGCTCCTGCATTACTGGAGCCTCACCATCAGTTTGTTCAGTTTAGCATGAGTACACAGTTTAATTTTCAAAAAACATTTCTTTTTCAAGGTATTTAGTTTGTTGGAACAGTTCTAATTCAAACAATTCAGTTTTGCGTAAGTATGCAGTTAAGTCCTATTTGAACCATAGATAGGGCAGTATCAAGTGCTACCACTCTAGGCCAGAGTAGACCCGGGAGTGATGGCAATGTGAAGTTGTACTTCACATTCCCCAAAGCTCCAGCATTACTGGAACCTCACCATTAGTTTGTTTAGTGTCATTTCCAGGATATTCGTTGGGGAGGGTCTTACCCTCTGCAGAGGTGCAATTGGTGTATTCTACAGTCCCAGCCGACGAGGCGGTTAAATCCGGCAGACATTTTCGTGAGACGCACGAAACCACTGGACAGCTGATTCGACCCTACCAGGTCTCAACAGCAGTGCAATGGGCACCTCGGGTGGTGTAATGGTTAGCAAGGTAGACTAGCAAACCTACACGAGTGAGTTCGATTCTCATTGGGTGCCCAATTCATGCGGCCTTGTGCTACATCTAAGCAAAAAAGCTCTGTAAATTACCTCAACAGCAGTGCACACCGTGGTCTAGACCAGACTCGAAAATCTTCATATCTAAGAGTTGTTCTTATTTTTCGACTGCTTCTTATTTATCATATTATTTACAGATATTCAATGCAGTAGAGAGTGGTCATGAATAATAACTAATAATAGACCTAACTCGACTGTTTTATCATATATGAAATATGGGCTGTACACTACGATCGCTTTTCTTCGTACCTTTCTTCAGTTTGTTCTTCACTTCATGTTGCCATCTTTGTTCTTATTCGTTGTTCAGAAATGACAACGTGACCACTACTTCGTATGCTGATTTTACTAATCGGTGACCCCATTCTGTCTGAAAGAGGAATCATTGAGAGCATAATGGAACCTCCAACTTCTCGTGTTGAGAGTTTCTCTTCTTTTTAACACTTGAACCGATTTAGTCACCAGACTGAAATCATCCAATTAGAAACGTGATCTCAGATTGACCACGAGTTCAACAGCTGACAATAGTACTGCTGTGTTTTTCAATATTTTACGGTACATAACTCAACGTGAATTCTATACTCCATCTCAAAAATATATCTCACCGATCTAATTTGAAAAAAATAATATGTTGTGATTTCAAAATGTTCATCTAGAAATGACAAATTCCTGGTATCTTTATTTTCAAAGAAAAAAAAAACGGTTTTATTATAAAAATATTTGAGGTGTACGTCGATATCATTGGAATAAAAAATGGAATGTAATCTGAAGGATAAATAAGTTGTAAGTAAAGTTGGCGACTGTAGTCAAGGGCGACCAAAAGGCTCCCTTTTTAATAGCTACTACACTTAGGGGTAGGGGAGGGCGCTACTCCTTTTCCTGTAAATAGAGAACATATTGTAGTAGTAGTAGTAGTTGGTGATCATAGTCGAGGGTGACCTGAGGGCTCCCTTTTCAATAGCTACTACACCAAGGTGTAGGGGAGGGCGCTACTCCTTCCCTGAAAAAAAGATTAAAAGATACTACAAAGAAAAATGAAATAAATTTCATCTCGAAAGGTATACTAAAAACGTGAAAAAATGTTAAGTTGTGAAGGAAAAAAAGAAAGAAAGAAAAGCGAACAGAAGAAAAGTAAAAGAAAAGCTAAAAAAAAGAAAGCAAAAGGAAAGAATAAAAGAAAGAAAAATTAAGGAAAAAGGAAAGAAAGAAAGAAAGAAAGAAAGAAAGAACAAAAAAGAAAAGAGAACAAACGAACGAAAGAAATAAAAAGTAAGAAACATCTAAATAAATAAAGAAAGAAAGAAAGAAAGAATGAAAGAAAGAAAGTAAGAAAAGAGAACGAAGGAAAAGAGAAAGAAAAGCTAAATAAAGAAAGCTAAAGGAAAGAGTAAAAGAAAGAAAAAGATGGAAAAAGGGATAAAAGAAAGAAAGAAAGAAGCAAGAAAGGAAAAGAAAAGAGAACGAAAGAAAGAAAGAAAGAAAAATCTAAATAAATAAATAAATAAATAAGTAAATGGTTATTAAAGAAAGCAAAAGGAAAGAATAAAAGAAAGAAAAAAGAAGGAGAAAGAAAGAAAGGAAAAGAAAAGAAAAGAGAACGAAAGAAAAGAGTAATAGAAAGTAAGAAAAATCTAAAGAAAGAAAGAAAGGAAGAAAGAAAGAAAGAAAGGCTAAATAAAGGAAGCAAATGGAAAGAATAAAAGAAAGAAAAAAGAAGGAAAAAGGAGAAAAGAAAAAGAAAGAAAGAAAATAAAAGAAAGAAAGAAAGAATAAATGAATGAAAGAATAAATGTAGAAAAGTAGAAGTAAAAAAAGCAGCGAGAATAAATTTAAAGAAATCAACTTTCAAGCAAAAACGGAAGATAGCTAATAAGAAATAAAGAGATCAAGAAGATATGATAACAAAAATAAATAAATAAATAAATAAACGATGAAAACAAGGCGGTAATATAAAAATAAAATAATAATAAGTTAAAAATTATAGATAAAAATAGTTTCAATATATATTGCTATAATTTCCTTGAACCCACTACTTCAATACCAATACGCGTTCCTCTACTAGCAGGAATAATCCAAAGAATGAGGGAGGAGAAAAGAATAGATAGTTGTGCTTAATATAAATGCACTCAATCATTCAACTTTGAGGGAATTTTGAAACTGATCTCGGCTTATTATTGGAAGAATCAAGAGAAATAGAATAAAAAAATGTAAATCAAATTGATAAAGAGATTGAAAATAAATAGCAAGAACTAGGTAAGATTTATAGTTTCAGGGTATCTAAGACTATATATATTTAAAAGTGGAAATCCGTAGCGTTTACAGTCAGTTAAGAAAACAAAAAAAAATATTGCCTATTTACATATACACGAACGTGAACTTCAAATCAATGTGTGTAAATCGTATGTATGTAAGTGGAAGTATTGTGTGTGTTCGTTTGAATACGTACTTGGGAGATTTTATTTAGAGACATATGTTAATATATCAAAATCAGGGAAAGTTTTGTGTTACAGTTGGTATATATATATATATTTGCATAAATTTGGTACATACCTGAAAAATATACATGCATTAATATTAAATGTGTTTACAACTGGGCACATACTCCGATATTCCCCACACATATGTATGTACGTTTTTGCCGTCATATATATGTATATATGTGTGTGTGTGCATGTGTGTGTGTGTTTGTGTGTGTGTGTGTGTAAATATGAATATATATAAGTACGTACGTTTGTATATATATATATATATATATATATATATATATATACATAACATTGTAGAATAAATATTTTTCAAATTTCAGTATATACACACAAATACACACGTGTACGCATGCCTACGTATACATGCAAATATACATTCATTCACATAGACAGACAGACAGACAAGCAGACAGACAGACAGACAGATAGATAGATAGATAAATATTGTAAACTAAATTTAAATTCTACTCTTTTTTTCTCATCATTCATATACACACTCCTGATTATATATATATATATATATATATATACATATATATATATATATATATATATATATGTGTGTGTGTGTGTGTGTGTGTGTGGTGTTTTTATTCACTTGAACAGTTGTATTGCCATAAGCCTGAGAACGGCCATGTGTCACTTTCTACTGTTTCCAGATATAGGAAGCAAAACACGAATACAAATTTTAACTTTAATGAAAAAAAAGGAAAGTACAAACTAATAGATTTACGTAAAAAAATATCAAAAGACGGATCCATAGTTTTTGACAGATTTGCCCAACTATAGGAGACCCAAATTCAAATTATAATCACAGCAGTTTGTCAAAAGCTAATGCGCTGCAATTTTACACGTTGGCATAAACGAATGAGTCAATGTATTTATTTTATGCCTTGAGAAAAACTCAAGGTGAATACGTTGCTTTAAATCAAATGATGCGAAATGCTAAAAAATCAACAACAAAAAAAAAAAAAACAACTATTTCCCTTTCGTTTCTTTTTCACTAAAGAAAAAAACCCAATTCGTTTCTACTAGTTTTTGTCAGTATATATCTTAGTTCGTATCTATCGATCTCTCGGCAGTTAACGACACTTCGATATCAACTAAAGAGATATCATTAGTGAGTTCAGTTCTTACTAAGTAAATCAATCTTAACTAATTAGTGATATATTGATTTATTTCTTCGTATTTACTTCGCTTTGCTTGATGTAGTTCACAGATATAAGATTACTTGCTGTATCCGCTGTGATCACACATCGAAGGACTCAGCACGTTCATCGGAGCCAGACTTTGGTGATCTTGCAGCAATATGAATGATTGATAGATTTTAACGGTTGTCAAATCGTCTTGGTTTATTTTATGCCTAGAGTTTAAGGACTTGCGTTCATTGTTTATTCATATTTTTGTGAAGTTGCTTATTAGGAGGCATCTTTCTGAACATTATCCTATCGAATACAAATGATTTTCAAACAGATCTCTTTGACCCATAGAGAGTACCTAATAGGTACTACCACTCCAGAATTGAGCAGATCAAGGAGTAGAGATAACAAAGGTTTTTAATGTCATACACTGGATATGGTCAGCGTATTCTCAGTTCCACCCTCACGTCGGTTGGCACGGATGGAGATTCACGGTTGGACTTGACCGTAATCATTGATCGATCTATTTCTTTCTTTCTTTGATTCTTTGTTTCTTTCTTATTTTTTCTTTATTTCTTTCTTTTATACGTTCTTTCTTTCTTTCTTCTTTTCCCTTTCTTTCTTTCTTTCTTTCTTTCTTTCTTTCTACCGATTAGAACTGCTCCGAAAGTTAGGCTTCGGAAAAAATAAATCAAATATTTCGTGACAAAACAATTTTTGTAAACCCAGCAACGATGAACAATATTTTCTAGAGATAACTTAACAAAGGATCGCTCCGGAAAGAAGACCTCATATTTAATTACCTTGTTCTAGAACGCAAAAAATGGATGTGAAGGCAGCACATCACTATTTCTACTTCTGATATATCTGGAAAAAAAACAATATTTCAGTTTTAATTTCTTTGTAAGAAGGGCCTATTCAAAGGTGAGAGTTGTACGACAAATCTAAAATGTAGGTGAGGTTTAGAAAGTTTATAAACAATACTCATATCTCGGTTCAGATTTGTTGTTCACCTGTTATTTCCACTCTTCAGTTATTTAATACTATCTTGATGAAATTTACGACTTGCTTCTATATTACGAGCATTTTTTACATTATTTTACATTTTGTGAGGTTTTCATACCAGCAGAGTAATTACCGCAATGACTTCATTCATTTAATTGCCTACATATGGATTGAATACGTGAACCATGAATTGTTAGAGTTATATATATATATATATATATATATATATATATATATATGTGTGTGTGTGTGTGTGTGTGTGTGTGTGTGTGTGTGTTCGTAGTGGGAGTGTTCCCGTGGGGTAACAGCTGACGTGTCGCCCTTTGATATCATAAAAAGTCAGTATGACATTCAGTCGCGCAGTTATGTTCTCTTGGGAAAGATATGAACTCCTTCTCTCCCCACAAAACTGGATTAAATACTACAACTTATATTCTTCTACAAGGATGTATTTCTCTTGCATCAACTAGCCCAGGAAAATAGATATACCATGAAACAATGAAACCTTCGTTGGTTATTTTATGCCAAAAATATCCTTTAAGTAACAAACACATCCTTAAGGTAACAGAGATATACTTGTTGCGTTAGCATTAGTTCTGTTTTCTGGAGGGGGGTTACACGTTTACCAAGGGTATTTGTCAGATGGGGGTTGAGCACTCTGGCGAAGGAATTGTCGGCCGCCGCTAGCGTAATGCAAAGCTCTTCGCAAGAATTGAGCACTCTGGTAGCCGATAGGGTATAAAAAATGTAAACAAAGGTTGCTGCTGCTGTTGCTAAAATAAATACCTTAAAATTCCCTTAGCCAACGTGGTCTGCTTGGTGGCCGAGAGGTCAGGAACTTAGTCTAACGTAAAG
>OY757931.1:17595162-17597662 GCA_963585895.1 Sepioteuthis lessoniana | reverse complement strand
AAATTTAGATTTATCACGTTTATTTTCAAAAATCGGAATAATTAGACAAAAAAAGTTTTAAAATTTTTTCTATATTTTGCTTTCCCCCCACTGTACACACTTTTAAGATGATATTCTTTGGGTGAAGTCCACCACTTGGTTGCTGAGTAAGTCTGTTACCTCGACTGATCCTTGATGATGTCTTTGAACGTTTTCAGAAAGCACTTCTCATTACTAGTAACAAGTATGTCAAAAAAGTTAACGGACGGTGTAGTGTTCACTGTGACTTACAACAAACTACTCATTGTCGCAGTTTTAGGGACATGTTTTACTCATTGAGGAAAACATGTCTCCTTTAATTGAGAATATCAAAGAGGTAAATACCAAAAAAGATTACAAACAACGTTTTTATTATAAGAAAAAAAAAAGATAGATAATTACTGAGTGTATAATTCCAAAAAGATAACAAAAGACAATACTCTAATAAATATTGTTTAAACCATTCATTTACAAATTCGGACATCACAAGTTCCAATCTGATTTTTTAAGGTTGTTCATATTCATATGAAAGTGTATATACAATATCGGAAGAAGCACCACTGAAAAAGGAAAATATTAAGGTACAATGAACTCGATTCCTTTCTCTGTAGGCATTAATTAACCGTAGAAGTTTTTATATGCTAGTGTAACATATTGACCTCCGACCCAGCCGTCGAAGAAGGAACAGGTGCATCCGGTCGAAGACATCAAGATATAGCCTTGACCGTGGACTGGTTGAATTGGGTGCAAATGCGACGCTCACAGGAAGCAGGTGGAAGTCAAAAACTGATATAACCCGGTGCGACAAGAAGTTCAGTTAGTCTGGAGTCAGTTGTTGCAGTTCGAAACAGTGAGAACTAGCTCTCAGCAGAGGGCTGGGCCCTCAAGGCCCCCGGTTGAGCAGCCCAGCAGAGCGAGAAAGAAGTGCTGCTAAAGACAGAGGAACTGGGGGTCAATATGTTGCAGTCTTTGTTCAGTCTCCAACTCACCTCTCACACATAACCCTTTCGAATAAAGTGAGAGGTATATTTTTCTAAAGAACTGTGTCCGTTCGTCATTATTGTTGATTTTGTTTCCGCGTGTATATGTATCATGGTTGTGACTATGCAACACCAGTAAAATAAATCAGACAACTGAAGACTGAAGCCGAATAAATATTCATCTAGTCACCAATGAAATGCTCTTTTGATGGTAGAAAACTAAAGAGTATGTCTTTTTATATACCATAAAGTCTAAATAGGGAAGCCTCCGTGGTGCAGTAGTCAACGCACTGGACTGCGACATCGTAAAAAGTGAGTTCGAACTGCGACCAAACTATAGCGTTTCATTTCGGAATTAACTCCCCTTATCTCTACCCGACGTTTAGAATAAATTGTACCACTACTGTTCTTCTACAAGAACGACTTTGTCATTAAATAACCCACGAAGGTTAATAAGCCACTAAACAAAGAAACCAAACTATCTTGTCTAAATATGGATCCGAAGTCGTGAACAAGGTGCTAGTGCTGCCAACGAATTATGTTGTGTAGTCGTCGTTATTTGCTCTGCAAAGATAAGTGCAAGGATTCAAATGACATTCTGTTTTCTCCTTAATGATCAATTTATTGCACAGTTAAGCATATCATCACATCCCATAAGTGAAAATTATACCGTACACGTTTGTGTTTTGTTTGTTCAACATATTAAAAAGAGGTGGGTTTACGGTGAAAGGATACTTTTGCATCCAGATCATCTGTTTACGATTATTTACATTTTACAAGCACTTTCCTCTCTTTGGAGAAATCTGAAATTTCATACACCAATCACGGTTGCTACGAGTAATTCTAAGTCATCTTAGGTTTCAAATTCAAGTGAAATGAACACACACACTCATACAAACACTCACAGTCGCACAAAAACTCTCTCTCTCTCTCTCTCTCACACACACACACACACACACACACACACATATCTATCTATATATATATATATAAATGAAAAGGATTATATATATGCATAATTTGCTATATTTATAAATACAGACTGCTCATTATCCTTGATAGAGCGTGTAAATTAATGTCAGGATAGCGTTCATAAGACCAAGTTCCCAAGTACCGTTGATTTTGTATAAACGCTATATATATATATATATATATATATATATATATATATATATATATATATATATACTACTTGGATGCTGCTAACAAAATGCACTGAGAAAAAGCTTGTAGTGAATTTGACAAGAGGATTGTCGACTGTTTTGAACAAATCCGGGAAAAAGCACCCCATAAAACAGCATCTGTACAGCCAATTGCCTCCCATCTTAAAAGGTATTCAAGCAAAATAAACAAGACACACAGGAAACTGCTCAAGGAGCAAGGAAAAACTCATAAGTTACATTCTTCTATGGACCTTTAAACATGGACGCACCAGAGTTGGCTGACCAGCAAGAATAAATTTACATCAGCTGGGTAAACATTGGAAGTAGTTTAGACTTTGA
>OY757931.1:17360162-17590162 GCA_963585895.1 Sepioteuthis lessoniana | reverse complement strand
AACAGTAGTGGTACTATTTAACCCATAGCTGGGAGGATAAGGAGGTTAATACCTTTCCCAAGGGTATTTGCCCGAAAATAAACGTAATAGCGCGACAGGAGTACGAACTCGCGTACTATGATTCCGCAGTCCATCGCTTTAACCACTACACCACGAGGACACCCGCCAAATACTTTTCTGAATGGAAATAATTTTCAGCTTTATGTTATCAAATATTCATATCTAATGCGAATGTGTGTATCCGCGTGTCTAGTAAAAAGAATGATATATTTTAATGTTCCCACGTGTTGAAGTTGTTCATTTGTGTCGCTTACTACCAAATTGTTTCTGCTTGTTTCCTTTCCAGCTTCTATTCGCCTTATGTTATTCTCGCGTAAATTGTCCAATATGAATTCATTTAAAAATACTACACGGGAAACCGGAGTTGTCGACTACTATAATTAATATTATTACATCTAAACATAGAGGTCCATATCTTCCATTGTTCAGGGGAGTAAGAACTCGTGGCCTTGGTGGGTGGGTGTGTGTGTAGTGTAGAATTTGGAAACCCCTTGCCAACGGCGGTCAGTCTAGCCCTAAATTAACCCCCACATAATGTGCCAGTTCCTACATGCCCGAGAAAGGACTCTGAACAAGGACTTATTCTACAAGGGATCAAGTGCCAGACCACCCCGTCTTCACACGTGCAAAAAAATAAACTCCCCTTTTGGTGATGACAATATTTAAATGCACCAGTTCCCATACGCTTTTAAATGGTTGCTCATCCGGACATTTTTTTATTTTAATTTGCCGTCACAGAATTAAAAAAAAAAAAACTTTTCTGAATGGAAATAATTTTCAGCTGTATTGTATCAAATATTCATATCTAATGCTCTCAATTTTTAGACATACGAGGATCATTGAATAAGTTTCCAGACTTTTTTCGTATTGGCACTTTTATTGATAGTACACACATCAAACTCTAGTCTCCTACGAAGTAATCTCCTCCGGTTGCAATACACTTGTTGTACCATTCTGGAAGGCCCCATGGAAGTCATCTTGTGTGAGCGTGCGAATGACCTTCATCACAACCTCTTTCATCTCCTCAATTGTCTCATAACGACAGCCTGAGCTCAGGGAATAACCAAAAGTCACAGGGAGCAAGGTCTGGAATATAGGGAGGCTGAGGAACTGTCTTGATGCCCATCTTGGTCAAATAGTCTGTGACAAAGATGGAGTTGTGGACTGGTGCATTGTCCTGGTTGAAATACCACTGACCCGATTTGAAGAGTGCTGGCCCTTTCCGACGGAATCTCTTCCTGAACTCCCTTAAAACCTCAATATAGTAACCCTAACCCTAACCCTTTGGCCAATCAACTCTGGTGCATTGACTTACTTACTCCTCCCAAACCTATCATCCCTCAAAAACTTCCTGCCTTCCTTGAATATCTTACACCACTCAAAAACAGATGCTCTATTCAAGCAAGATGGTCAAAAAGCAGACTGAAGCATTCCATACGTTTCTGTGGCCTTTTTTCGAGGTTTAAAACAGAATTTTATTGCAGGTCGTTCTTCAAAAGTATCCTCACGTCCAGATTGCATTTTTGAAGTTCACCAGCTGTTTCAATCAGGCTTTAGTATCATGTATTCCAATTGTTGCTGTAGCTGTTCATTTAAACCTGAAATCATAAAAATTGGTCAGTGATCTCATAAGATGTATAGCAATAACATAGTGAAATTTCAAGTATCTACAACAATGTTAAATGCCTGTACAAAAAAAGTCTGGAAACTTATTGAAGGCACCACGTAGCTATTCGACCCACTTATGGGACCCTTACAGATACTACTAGATCGGTTCATAGTGCGTCTGGGAGTAATGTCACTAAAAAGGTAATCACCACTCCACAAATCTCCAAAACTGGAACTTCTGCGTTAAATACAATTTAGTCTCATTTCAAGGGTAACACTTCTTTTTTTTCGTGGGGTGCAGCCAGGGTCGTTTTTAGCACTGCCGTTAGGACAGAATATAATTAAAAATCAAGATCAATGAACAAACTCATTGATCCCATATGTATTTAATAGATCAAATGAATTAATTACATGAAGGATTTCACAAGAGAAATACGCTATGAATATTTTTTTATGTGAATTCATAACAAATGGTTTTCGTTTTTATAAAGCAAAAATTCAGAAAACGACTACTACCGCTAACCTTATAAACTGTGAAAGCCTTTATGTATATATATCTTCTAAGTATAAATATGCAAATTCAAGCCTGTCCAACAATAATCTATTTACATTATTATGGAGTCTGAATATCGTAAATACGTGGGACATGCAAGAAGTCTCACCGAGATTTTAGATTTTTCACATAGTTTCCTCCTCTACACAGAAATTGGTATTTCATCAGAAGTGTTCGTTATTTGCCAAAAATTTAGCCTACGGCTCTTCTTTCTTGCTGAGGCTTAGAACTTTCTGAACGACCCAGGTACTACAATTTTTATGTCAATATTGCCAAAATTAAGTTTTTGTAGTCTTAAACTGCCACCATATTGTAATTGATGTCCAGAGGCGTCACCCATGATTGTTAATAAGATTTATAATTTGTATATATATATATATATATATATATATATATATACACATATATATATATATATATGCATGTCTGTATAATTTATTTAAGATCCTTTCTAGTTTTCTGATAAGCGTCTTACTTTCAGGTTGGAATTATTAAATGAATTTCCAAAAATTGTCCCGAGCGCTTCATCTACCAATTCCAACCTGAAACAGAGACAGTTATCAGAAACTTGAAAGGATCTTAAATAAATTATACAGACAAAATGCGTCTTTATTATTTAATGAAACATGCTTAAATGAACGACTGCTGCCTAACCACACACACACACACACACACACACACACACACACACACACACACACACACACACACACACTACATATATATATATATACATACATATATATATATATATATATATAGAGAGAGAGAGAGAGGGGAGAGAGAGAGAGAGGTGGGGTTAGTTTCTTTCATAGAGGAGCCAATTATATGAATTTGCTCTGAATTGAATAATTCCTAACTCATTTTCTTCCGATATATATATATATATATATATATATATATATATATGTGTGTGTGTGTGTGTGTGTGTGTGTGTGTGTGTGTGTATATATGAAAGATGCAAGTAGGAAGAAGATAGCATAAAGTGTTTTCCCTATTATATTTTTAATGTTTCATTTCAATTTCGGCTTTTTGCATTGATGTAAATCAACTTATCCGGTATTCTGAGGAGATTGCAAAACACTGACTAACATGTACAGACACACACTCACTCATTCACACACTCTCTCTCACACACACACACATATATATATATATATATATATATATATATATATATGTATCCTTGAGTACAATTATTTTTTATGTAAGAGATTTTTTTCAGAGAAATCATTTCATTTGATGTGTAGTACCAGCAGTCAGCGGTCGAATTCACTTAAAGGCTTATTGTTAAATTATTTATTTTATTGAAAGGAGGAGTGAAAACATTTAACGATAAGCAAAATGGAAGATTTACATAAAATTAGATAAGAGAGATGAAGGAAATTATAAAGAAAGAAAGAAACAATGAAGTGATTGAAAAAGAAAGAAAGATGGAAAAAAAGAAGAAATATGAAGGAAGTTAGAAAGAAAGAAAGAAAGAAAGAAAGAAAGAAAGAAAGAAAAAGACGATAAAGAGACATATGAAGGAATTTAAAAAGAAAAATAGAACAACGAATTGATTATAAGAAGAAAGAAAGAAAGAAAGATAGAAAGAAAGAAAGAAAGAAAGAAAAACGATAAAGACACATATGAAGGAATTTAAAAGTAAAAAATAAAACAATGAATTGATCATAAAAATAAAGAAAGAAAGAAAGAAAGAAGAAATGAGAAAGATAGAAAGAAAGAAATTTAAAAAGAGAAATGCTGAAAAAAGGAAAAAAAAAACTGGGGTAGAAAATTAAAAAAACAAAAAGAAGAAGATAAAGATAGAAGAAGGAGAGTAAGGGGGGTATTTTAAAAGAAAAAAAAGAGAAAAAAAGGAGTAACTAAATAAATACGTGAATGAAGTAAATCAAGGAATAAAGAAAACGTTTCAGCTGACGTTCCACTGAATGCACCGGTTTCCCTTAATATCAACGAAATTAACTTAAAAAGATCCTGATCTCCAATTAGATAGGTGATTCAAAGAAAAAAGAGCACGTTTTCAAGAATATCTCACTTTTGAAAGATATAAAAAGAACAAAGAAGAAAGCGTTTATGAGTGTCCAACTTGAAGAATCAAGTAAAAAAAAGTTAGAAAAGAAGAAAACGTTTAGTGTTCCCAGCTATGGGTTAAATAGTACCGCATCTGTTCTTCTAGGAGAATGGCTTTTGCTTTAAATAACCTACAAGGGTTGATATGCCATAAAACAAAGAAAGAAAGAAAGTTTAAAGTGTATGAATTCCGTAACAAGTAGAGAAAGGATGATCGTGTTTGAAATGGGCTTTGGTAATTCGGAAACACAACGAAAAGAAAAAGTCTTTTTAATAAGGGGATGGAAGATAGTTGAAATCGGATGGAGGAAATATTTCAAATATATTTCCCGCTTCTAAGAAAGAAAAAAAATGGGAATTACTTCACATGTAATTTTGTAAAGTACGAATAAGTGTTATTTGCTAGCTTCGGTAGACGTTTGTTTGGTCTCTGAAGAGAAACTCAGTATTAAAAAATCATGGATTTCCGACTGTGGTGAGTTGTTTACCGTCATCTCTTGACGATAAATTACTTTACTGTAAGCTGAGGAACGATAAAAGTATTTTAATGCAGCCAGCAAGGAGCCGAGTATAATGTTTGGTTTCGTTTCTTCCTGGGATATTTAATGCCAAAGCCATCCTGGAAGAAGAACAGTAATGATATTTAACCCATAGCTTGGAAGATAATTGCATCCATACATCTCTTGAAGAAATTTATCCAAAAGGCAACGTAATAGGGTTCGAACGCACTTAGTTCGAAGCTGCTGTCTAGTGCTTAAATCATTACACCACTGCAGCACACTGTAAGATTTCGCCAGAATTTATTTATTTATTTGTATATACATGTATGTGTGTGTGTGTGTGCGTGTGCATGCGTGCATATGTGTGTGACTTGTAAACGCCTCGTTTGTTGATAAGATTTCTAAACCAGCCACAGGTGATGTGTATACACGCAGTCTCATGATTTCACGAATTTCTATTAAATATTCATATTTCTATCTAATATTAATGATTGGTTTGCACGAAATGAAGTGGTTTCAAGTATTGCTATCTAACTCTGATAATTCTATTCAACACTATTCATTCACTGGCTTAAAGTCAAATGGCGCTACGTATTGTTGTATAATACCAATGATTTAATTTAAGCACAGTGTTAAACACTTTCTAGTATTGCTATTCAGCTCAAATAATTCTGTTCCACATTTATCATTCGTTTGAATACAGCTTAATAGTTTCCAGATTTTTTATCTAACACTAATAGTCCTATTAAATATTTATCATTTGTTTGCACACAGTGAAGTTCTTTCAAGTATTGCTTTTTAACTCTAATAATTTCATTCAACATTATTTATATTTACCAACCCCTCCGCTCGGGCAGGATATGACACAAGTTCAATTTTTTAAGCGGATTTTAACACGTTTGAATTCAGAGTTTTCCTTCTCCTAGACTAGTTGTCTCACCAACGCTGAAGAGCCTAGTCTGCCCTACTATTTATAGTTGGAGGGAGAATAATTGGATTCATACCTTTCCGAAGGGTATTAGTGCTATGTGAAATGCAATCAGTACGTCCAGGATTTGAACTCGTGTCGCCGTGTCCATTTCCGACGATGATTACCATTACACCACGGGCACTTCCTTCTTCAACAGTATTCATTCGTTTGAATATATTAAAAGTCAACTTCGCACATTCCTCAAAGCTCTAGGGCTAGAACCTTGCCATCAGATAGTTTTGTGTCATATCCAGGAAACTCGTTGGTGTCGGGAAACATATTCCTCTGCAGAATTTATACTGCTGTATTCTACAGCCCCAGCCGACTTGGCTGGCAAAAATTATGCTTTAGGTGTTTAAAATGGGCCTTAACACTGCGGCAGTAAGAAAAATATTTATTGTGTGAAAGGTGAAAGCATAGAGGATCTCAATACAGAAACCAGATGTTTGGAAAAATGCCATTCGGTTTTTTAGGACCTTGACTTAATAAAGACAGGTTGGCAAAAACTGTGGATACTGAGGTTGTGTTTCAAGCTATAGAGGCAAATCTCAGCGAGTAGCACCATTTGAAGATGCAGAAATGTACGTCACTTACCCAATTTTACAAAACATTTGACTCATTCTCGTGTAATAGACACTTTAGGGCACCTCATGTGATGTAATGGTTAGCCAGCTACATTATCTCTTTCTCTGTTAGTGAAGTTGATTTTTACTGGGTGTCTCATTCTTCTAGCTTTGTGTCACATTTAAGCTAAGCTTTAAAAAATTGCATATAATAAACACTTTCAACAACTCGGTTCGTTTTTCCCGACATGGTGCCACACTTGCCAGAAGTCAGGATTCGATCACAGGAGAAAAACTGAATGCTGATTTTTCAAGCAGACTTTCCAGTTTAGTTTGAGTTGGACCTCGTTGTTTTACGGATATCCACGTGGTTTTACGGATATCCAGGTGATTTTACGGATATTCACGAACTTTTACGGATATTTTCGTTGGAAATAGATTTTGAGACCTGAGGTTAAATCTAAAACGAGTGGGTTCGTATTTCCCATCATTCTAATGCCCCTAAGAAAAGCATGAACGCATCTCTTTTTAGCCCTGGTGGTTGGGGTTCTAGAATACACTTCAGTATATCTGCTGAGAGGTACGACTCCGTTCCTTTCATCAATTGTCCAGGATATGACTCTAAACAATCGGACAATAGCTCCTGTTTTTGTTATATTTTGACTTTCGACCCGGCTCAAAATGCCATTCAAGGTGATGCACCGGAAGGAAGTGACACATTCTAATGGCAGTTAGGAGAGGAAATCGCGTCGGCGGAAATTGGCTAACAAAATGGGACAAGCTAAAAAATCCCATGATACTCTCATAGACTGACGCACCTAAAGAGAGTGACCTCTGAACTGCATGACAGTTATTTCCGCTTGATGACGATTAAACATGCGATTTCAAAGATCGAGTGGGCGATCGAGTAGGCGTTGAACTATTATATAACTCAATTGAGTTGAGTTCGAGTTGACTTCGAGTTGCAGTAGAGTTGGAGTCAGTTATAGACGAGATGTGGTAAGGAAAGCCACATCCGGCCGAAGGGGCCATTTGGGCCCTGATGAGTTGGGGTCCAGAGAAGATGCTGATAATATGCAGTAAAGAAAGCCAGTACCCAACAGAGTAGACCCCAGCATCAGGAGAACAAGAAAGACACAACGTTGACGGTCATAACAATGGGGTCAAAATATTACAGTTTCTGTCTCCAGCTCCCTCTCACACGCAACCCTTGAGTAACCCTTTTGTACCCTTACAAATAAAGTGAGAGGTATATATTTTTCTAAAGAAGTCCTCCTGCCTCTGTTTATTTATTGTGTCGTAATGATGCTGTAGATGAGCATATAACAGTTTGAGATCAGGCTCTGTATGAAGCTCCCGTCCAAGAACCAAGATGAAGTACGACACTGAATATATGTATCGCAACATGTGTTAGGAAGACTTAGTGTCTAACATAACACTTGTTCGTTTCTCTCTCTCTGTCTCTCTGTCTCTCTCTGTCTCTCTCTGTCTGTCTGTCTGTCTGTCTGTCTCTCTCTGTCTCTCTGTCTCTCTCTCTCTCTGTCTGTCTCTCTCTCTGTCTCTGTCTCTGTCTCTCTCTGTCTCTGTGTCTCTCTGTCTCTCTCTCTGTCTCTCTCTCTCTCTGTCTCTCTCTCTGTCTCTCTCTCTCTCTCTGTCTCTCTCTGTCTCTCTCTCTCTGTCTCTCTCTCTCTCTGTCTCTCTGTCTCTCTGTCTCTGTGTCTCTCTCTGTCTCTCTCTGTCTCTCTGTCTCTCTGTCTCTCTGTCTCTCTCTCTCTCTCTGTCTCTCTGTCTCTCTCTCTCTCTCTCTCTGTCTTTCTAAAGCGACTGTTTCGACCCTTTCGTAGTAATAAAGAAGAGAGTATATATTTTCAAAACAAGTGTTACTGCCTGCCATCTTCATCGACTATACAACAGCTTTGAAATAGGTATTAAATACCTTTCGTTGCCATTGCTCACAGGTCCACTTTGACACGGAATTGTAGTATCTGTTAGGGTCCCATCTCTTGGTCAAATAAAAACTTGAAACCATTTTACAGTGGACAAAGGAATGGCTGATGTTAAATTGAATTAGAAACTCGTAAAACCTTTTATCTGAGTGCAAAAAATGTTATTAGAAAATACAAATATTTCTTTTTTTAAATAAAAAAATATCAATCTCTTCATAGATCTACCTATTTTAAAAAATATATTTTTGTTCTTTCTTTGAATCAACAACTAACATCTTATACATACATATATATATATATATATATAACATGTTTTTTGTTATTTAAAAGAAAGAATATATATATATATGTATGTATGTATATGTATAAACAAAATTCGCCATTAAATAATGTCCAAGAGTTGATAAGCGATAAAACTCAACTAATCAACCAACCAACCAACCGCCATATATATATATAGGTTGGACTTTCGCGTTATTCTTGTACGAGAGTCTAACAGTTCAGGTGACTCGTTTATAGTGGCGAGGACTGTGTTGGAACATTTACGTTTTGGGAATAAGCCGGTGATAGAAGAGGAGTGATCGAATGGGATTCTAATCCTTCCAAAAAACTATCCTAAATCTTGAATTCTGAATCACTCCTTCTCCTAGACGAGTTGCCTTACCATAGATACGATTCCGTTGACTATTTACCCGTAGCTGTTGGTTTTAGTTAGGGCTACTATGTTGAGGTTTTAAGGGAGTTTAGGAAGAGATTCCGTCGGAAGAGGCCAGCACTCTTCAAATCGGGTCAGTGGCATTTCAACCAGGACAATGCACCAGTCCACAACTCCATCCTTGTCAGAGACTATTTGACCAAGATGGGCATCAAGACAGATCCTCAGCCTCCCAATAGTCTAGACCTTGCTCCCTGTGACTTTTGGTTATTCCCTAAGCTCAAGGCTGTCATTATAAGACAATTGAAGAGAAGAAAGAGGCTGTGACGAAGGTCATTGACACGCTCACACAAGAGGACTTCCATGGGGCCTTCCAGAAGATGTTGGAACGGTACAGCAAGTTCATTGTAACCGGAGGAAATTACTTCGAAAGGGACTAGAATTTCATGTGTTTACTATCAATAAAAGTGCATATACGAAAAAAGTCTGGCAACTTATTTAAGGATCTTCGTATATCACTTTAACTCGGTTATGAATTCGGAAGTGAGCGCAATAGTTTGAGAAGAGTTCGCACTAGTTTATTACCATATCCCAGTGCAGCATATTAGCAATTTCTTCCAGCATTGAAAATTCAAACATCTTCCGGAATAAGAACTCCGATATTTTTTAATGTGGTTTCTACTAGGATGGGGTATCTTGAACTACGTGAAACCTTTATTAGCTGGCTGCTGATAAAATTGTAGCAAGAGGGAGTCCATGTGGCTAAGTTGGTAATGTGCTGGCCTGTGACATCGTAGTAAATAAATTCGATCTCCAGTCGCCTTATAACGTTCACTTTCGAATAAATACCTTTAGGAAAAATAGGAACTCCCTTATTCTCACAGTTATGGTTTAAATATAGATTGTATCACACCGGATGATTTTTGCATTAGCTAATCTATGAAGGAACCGAACTAAGCATTATACTCGGCTCCTTGCTGGCTGCATTAAAATACTTTTATAGTTACGAAGCTGACAGTGATTTATTGTCACATGACGGTAAACAACATACTACAATGGGAAATCCATTTTCTTAAAATTAGGAATTAAATAACCCAAGAATTTTGATATGCCATTAAGCGAAAAAAACAAACCAAACGTTGTCCTGGCTCTGACTGGTATTACTATCCTAGTGCACTACATTATACATAAGTCTTTCTGTAGATTTTAACATTTGCAATTAAAAAGAAAAATATCATCTTGTTATATTATGATCACACCTTGAATATATATTTATGAATGTAGTTTAAAATGAAAACGTATTGAATACTAAAATCATTGAATTTTGGATAATTTCCCAATTTGTGAGATAGTGTAATATAATTGCATTTCAAAATTTAAGGAACGTTTTAGTATTTTATTTTATAGCTGAAAGCATGATAAAACTAAAACCATAAGACTGTCAAAAAGAAAGTAAAAAAAAATCGTTAGATAATTGATGAATTGCAGTGAAAATATTAATTTACTTTGATAGAAAAACTAAGAAATATTAGCTAGCTTAAGACGTTGAAGAGACAGGGAGTTTGTTTTTTTTATTCAAAGAATTACGAGTTGGATGAAGGGATGAAAACTGAGAAATAAGACATGAAAATAAAAAAAAAAGTGTTAGTAAAGAATAGAGAAAGAAAAACAATGAGAGATCAACAATTATAAGGATTAATAAGGCGAGGGGATTAAAAAAAAGTAAGAAAAGAAGAAAGAGAAAAAAAATGAAAAACAAAAAAAAAAAAGCAATCGAAAGAACGAAAACAAATAAAGAGGAACAAGATAGGGGAACAAAAAAATTAATGAGGAGGAAATATAGTTCTTTTCATGAGTCAAACCAACCTATCAACATACCCCAAGACAAATAAGCATCGTGGCTAACTTGTTGGATTGCAATATCATGTTATTACATACACTTTCGGACTTAGAAATAGTATAAACCCTTTTGTTCCCTACAATAGTTAAAATGGTACCATTTCTGATTTTCTGCTAGAATAGCTTTATCATTTTAATTACATCCGAAGTTTGAAATGCCATTAAATAAAGAAGACATAAACCAGTTGAAAGGGACGGATAAGAAAATGAATGATAGAAGAAATAATTTGAATAATTATATATATACTCTTAATGAATTTGCTACTACGCAAGATTATCCAATTTTGGGGCCGAAGATCAGAGCAGGATTTATTGTTTAATCTTAAATAACAGATTAAAAAAAGACTATCGTGATATATAATAACCGCCCTTTTCATTTATATTTGTTTATATTTGTAAAAATAATTTTAAATTTTAAGGTCAAGATTAATAAAATGATTTATTTTTTTAAATGTTCCTGTTTGGTGCAAAATTCAGATTTGTCAACTAATCGAATTCTCTGTCACTCTGTCTCTCTCTGTATATATGGTAATTGCTTGCTCTTAACAGAGGACAACCATCTCAATGCTCATCACCACCCTCGATGGTAAGAATGATCCAGAACCACTCTCTCTCTCTCTCTCTCTCTCTCTCTCTCTCTATATATATATATATATATATATATATATATATATATATACTGTCATCCACAGACAGACTGTTTCATTTCATCACAAATCTTCAATGTGCCTAGACACACTAGATTTCCAAAGCTAGGATTGAAACTCGGCTGACTCAAACGCCAATCCAAGATTCTACTACTCAGTCACGAGGAAACCAGCGCAAGCGAAGGAAATTTAAACGCTTATGTATCATATTTGTTTTGTTTACCTATATCCGCTTAACTGCTACCGAGAGCATAATTCATTTGAAGAGCCTTGCTTTATGCGCATGGCAACCATTTACTTCCATCGCTAGAGATCTCAACCCCACAACGGTAGGGTAGCATATATATATATATATATATATATATATATATATATATATATATAATAAGGCCCACATCCTAAACGAAAAGGCCGTCTTTATTACCTGAATTACAACTCAGTAATCTTAATTTACGACTGATTTGAAGGGGTGTCCTCGTGGTGTAATGGTTAAAGCGATAGACTGCGGATTCCTAGTAAGCGAGTTTGTACTCCAGTTGCGCTATTACGTTCACTTTCGGGCAAATACCCTTGGGAACGGTATGAACCCCCTTATCCTCCCAGCTATGGGTTAAATAGTACCACTACTGTTCTTCTAGATGAATCGCTTTGGCATTAAATAATCTCGAGAGGTTCAACATTTGAAAAATATATCAGATACCTAAGATAATTAAGTATTAAGACCTATGTACCTCTTTGGATTATTCTGACGTAAGCTTTTACGAAATTTATTGTGGTCTTGGGGTCAACGTAGCAACAGTCGAGTTACAAGCAAAGCAAGAAAATTAAAGGTCTTAGTCTAGGGCACATTCTCTCCGAGAATTTCCTTTAATGGATCACTATTCTATTTTGATATTAGAGTTAACTTCTCTTTGAAGGGTTGCATTCACCGCGTCTTCATCCTTACTCGACAGCCCCTTCTAACCCTCACACACACACACACACACACACACACACACACACACACACACACACACACACTAACGTATCTAGCCACACTGAAGAGTTCTGATGGAACGAAACAGTCTGTATGTGGCTGACAATATATACGCTCCCCCATGGAGTTTGAGCACTCTGGCGAAGAAATTTTTGGCCGCCGCTCGCATAATGCGAAACTCTTCGAAAGAATTGAGTACTCTGGTTGCCGATAGGGAATAAAAATGTAAACGAACGAGCGCTGCTGCAGCTGCTGTTGCTACATAATACCTTATAATTCCATTAGCCAACGTTGTATACTTGTTGGTCGAGCTGTCTGATACTAAGTCTAACCTAAAGTTGGACGGGTTTCGATCCCGGTTTCAAACGTCCTACGTGTCTAGCCGCACTGAGGAGTTCTGAACGAAACAGTCTGTTTGTGGATGACAATATATATATATATATATATATATATATATATATATGTGTGTGTGTGTGTGTGTGTGTGTGTGTGTTATATTTCAGCTATAAAATAAAATAGAAATATATTTCACGAACAGATTTAAGACCTTTGAATAAAAACTCACAAAAATCAGTCACCTTAATCTCGGAATCGAAATTTACTCGCATTGCTTAGATGTGACACAGGGCCTTATGAATGGGACACCCAATGAGACTCCCTTAATCTCAGATTCATAACTGATTTTACCCTGTTTTAGTTTATTACTGAAATATTGAAATATCACTCTGCATACGAGTGCATGGAGCAAAATATTTTCCTGTTTGAGACTGTTGTTACAGGAAAATCCAAACCATTGTCTAGTTGGTAGATTATTCATAAACGGCCCTGGTGACTGGCGTTCAATCCCTGGTCGTGTCATACGAAAGACTCAAAAAAAATAACTTGAAACCTCCATGCATAAAACTCAGGACCATAAGGTTCATATCAAGGGTAAAGTGGATCAATCCTTAGAAAGGAATAGCACCGTCCCCTACACATCGGCGTAGTAGCCATTGGAAAGAGACTTTTTCAGTGTAGTCAGTAATTTTCTACCATATTCTTTCTTCAATCTGTTGAATTATTGAGGATACTCCCAGTCAATAGTTTGGTAGAGACTAAAACTAAAACTACTTCCTCATGAAAGAGGAAAACTATTTATGGCACATTGGGAGATTCTATCGTGCATACATGGGCCAGTCCATTCTTTGGATTGTGATTGGCTGAATCATCTCATTGGATATGCTTGTACATAAATACAAGCCCTCAGTCTTGCTGGTGTTATTCTTGTGCATAGGCCGGACCTTTGGTTAGTGTTGCTGCTACTATCATCATCATTATTAATGTTGTTGTTGCCTTCTACAGTTCTTTTGTTTATTCGACACAATCCACTCAGATAGATGTAATTACTGGAAGACTAATAATCATTAGTCTTAGACAGGGATATTTTAAATCTTATAAAATCTTATGCCAAAAACTCTTTGTTTTATAGCCATAATAATTGAATATACATGGAGGCAGAATAACGGTAGCATTCCTTTATAACAATATAACGCTCAAACTTTATTCTCGAAAGGGGTTGAAATTTCTCTGGTGTGAGAAACAGACAGATACACGGAGACAAAGACTGCTATATTGACTCATAACTTTTTCTTCTATTGACCGTACCTAACTGTGTTATTTTCAAGATGCCAATTAGCATTTGTACTGATAAACGGCGAAATGATAATTAATCTGATGACCTGTGGACCGCTACTCCAGCGAGCACTCTTACTGAGTGCTCGCTGGCACTGACTCAACCTCACTCTGACACCAAGAGACTCCTACTGACTCCAACTCTCACGCAGGTATCAGCATTTATCATTTGAAACGCCCATGACTTCCGATCAATCACCTAACCGCTTCCGCTTATTTACACAGGTGCGTTCTGTTAAGAGAAAATATCTGATTGATAGCTCAGTCAAGGATCAGTATCCAACAATTCAACTAACAAAAACGTAAAAAAGAGATACAAGCATTTAAGGAATGCGATTCCTAAACTTGTAAGCCTTAATTAACCTACGATTGTTTGCCATGACATTAAGATAAATTAATGAATAAATAAATCACAATTATATCAGTGTTTCCAAAAAGAAATTTTACAAAGTTATGAGGGGGCAGGGACTAGAAATATAGGTGGGTGGTCCGCGTTGCGAAGTGGTTTTCGTTCATGATTGCAAATTATTAGTATGCGAGTTCGAAAATTAGTCACGGTACGAGGATCATTAAATAAGTTTCCAGACTTTTTTCGTTTGGGCACTTTTATTGATAGTAAAACACATAAAAATCTAGTCCCCTTCGAAGTAATCTCTTCCGGCTGCAATGCACTTGTTGTACCGTTACAGCAAATTCTGGAAGGCCCCATCGAAGTCCTCTTATGTGAGCGTGTCAATGACCTTCGTCACAGCCTCTTTCATCTGCTTAATCGTCTCATAACGACAACCTGTGAGCTTAGGGAATAACCAAAAGTCACAGGGAGCAAGGTCTGGACGATAGGGAGGCTGAGGAACTGTCTTGATGCCCATCTTGGTCAAATAGTCTGTGACAAAGATGGAGTTGTGGACTGGTGCATTGTCCTGCAGGAAATGCCACTGACTCGATTTAAAGAGTGCTAACCTCATCCGACCGAATCTCTACCTGAACTCCCTTAAAACCTCAACATAGTAACCATAACCCTAACCCTTTGGCCAACCAACTCGGGTGTATTGACTTCCTTACTCCTCCCACAGCTCTCATGATCCCTCACAGACTTCATACCTTCCTGGAATATCTTATGCTACTCAAAAACTGATGCTTGATTCATGCAAGATGGTCGAAAATCAGTCCGAAGTATTCCATACGTTTCTGTGGCATTTTTTCCAAGTTTAAAGCAGGTTTTTATTGCATATCGTTCTTCTAAAGTGTTTTCACGTTTAGATTGCATTTTTGAAATTAACCAGCTGTGACAATCAGGCTTTAGTAGAGTGTATTCCAATTGCTTCTCTAGCAGTTCATTTAAATCTGAAATCATAAAAATTGGTCTGTCGTCTCATAAGATGTATAGCAATAACATATTGAATTTTCAAGAGTCTACGCCAATTTTAAATGCCTGTACAAAAATAGTCTGGAAACTTATTGAATTCACGTAGTATATCATTCCTTTTCGGACAAATAGCATCGGAGAATGTGTTAACCTTCTTATTCTCTGCCCTAGCAATGGATTAAATAATACCGCTAATGTTCTTTTACAAGAATGGCTTTGGCGTCAAATAACCTACGAAGGTTGGTATGGCATTAAATAAATTAAAACAAACTAAACCTAGAATGATAACATGTAAGGACGTTTAGGTCAAATTTTAAATAGATATAATCATTTTAATCATGACAATAAAATTTTCCGAGGATAGTGATATCCAATTTATGAATAAAGAAGCAATATGTTCACATTAGCTCTTTTATTTTTAGTGTAAATCACCTGTTCTTCCTGGTTAACTAACAATATTTTGGTGAAAATACGAAGAGGCAATAGACAAAAAAAGGGACTAAGAAAAACATACGAAAATGCAAGCAGAAGTTGAGAGAAGAGACAAAACATGATATATAGAATAGATTGATTCATTGAAATACGTGGAATTTCGGGTAGCGTAATGGTTAGCAAGCTAGACTAGCAAACCTACACGGGTGAGTTCGAGTCTCATTGGGTGCTCCATTCGTATGGCCTTGTGCTATATCTAAGCAAAAAGGAATTTACATAACCCACTGTTGTATAATTCAAATGAATGAAAACGAAAAAAAAAAAAAAAAACGAAGAAGGAACAGATTGAAATGAAGGAATCTAGGAGGAATTAGGACGCCAATCTTGTGAGAGTAAAAAGTCAAAGTTCGCAAGAAAATAATCTTGGTATTGAAAGAGTTAATAGTAAAAAAGGAAACCGAAATGAACCTGTACGGCAAGGAATTGAGAAAAGAAGAAGAAGAAAAAACAAACGAAAACTGAAAAGAAAGAGAAGAGACATATTTAAAGAATTGAGAAGTTAAAAAAAAATGATTCCAGAGAAAGGAATGTAAGCGAAGATGAACGAAACATTCGAAACTGAAGAAAGGAAGGAAAAAAAAAAAAAAAAAAAAAAGCAAAGAAATGGCGTCGAGGTAATCTTCTCACGGTGTCATACCATCCGTCATGTGGTCTGTTGATTTGGTTCCTGCCTGATTGGCTAGTTAGTTGGTTGATGGATGGCGTTCAAGGAAATTTTTTTTTTTTTTGCGATATTTTGAAAACTTTCTCCTCGTAAAGATTATCGTTATTCTGGGCTGAGTCGATCACGGACCAAAGATTAGCACTTTCTTGAGTATCAATATAAAAGAATCCTTTTAAAAAAAGCAAAGAAAATACCTAAATCAACACATTTCGACCGATTGCAAAGAAAGAGACATAAAGATTGAAATTGGTATAAAATTGGAGTGTTTGGCACGAAATGGAACGGAAGGAATGGAAATACGACGTAGGGGAGGAAATAGTTTGTATAAAAATGAAAACTAAAGAGAAGAAAAAAACAAAACAAAACCCAAACAAATAACACTTGAATATAGCCTACATAAAAAAAAGAAAAAGACACACAAAGGGAAATAAATAAAGATTTTTGGAGGGAAACGGAAAACTATATCAATAATTAAGAAATTTGGATTTGCCTCTCCTTTATAATGTTTGGTTTGGTGTGGTTTCATGGCATATCAACCGCTGTCGATTATTTAACGCCAAATACTGTTTATTCCTATATATTAGATATATAATTTATAAACATAAGTCAACCAAAGTAAACAGTTCCAAATATTTCTAGGCATCGCTAACCATTCAATTAAACATGAACCATTTTTTACACAGAGTTAAATGATCAAACAGTTCTATTTCAATCAATTCAGTTTAGCATAAGTAATTTATTCACATTCAGTTGAATGTCAAACAGTTCATTATGGATCACAGATAGGGCCCTTTCAAGTGCTAGCACACCAGGCCACTGTGGTCCTGGGAGCAATGGCAATTAAGGGGCACTCTGCATTCCCTAAAGTTTCAATGTTACTGGAGGGTCACCATCACGTTTTTTAATGTCATATCCAGGACTTTCATTGGGGACAGGTCTAACTCTTCAGCAGAAATGTAGTCGGTGTATTCTACTGCCCAAAGTGACTTAGCTATTTATAATTTTTGATATCGTGCTAATAAATTTGTAGTCTTTGTTTTTCATTTTAATGAAATGAAAATAATATGAGCACTTGACGTGGTTACAAGATAGAGGAGCAGATCATTATTTTTGAAGAACGTCTCTCGTGAAAATATTCTTTTTCTTAAAAGAAACATATTTGTTTCACCAAAGCAAGTATCTTTCGTATCAAATAAGTAGCCTTTGAAATTTTGATTACTCTGAATCAAACATTTTCGTCGTCCATAAATAAGAGACAAACATTTTTTGCAATTATTACTGTAAATACGATGCAATACATTTTCCTAGAAAAATGCATTGCTGATCGTTTTGTCATTGAAAAAAAAGAAGATATTTACAAAAGGCATTGCAACTATGTTCGATCTAAAAGTAATTACATTGGCCACCTTTGATGGTTAGCAAACAAGACTGGCAAACTTTCAATTGTAGGTTCGAGTCTCTTTGGGTGCTCCATTCATACAACCTTGATCATGTGACGTAGTTACAAGATAGAATAGCAGATCATTCTTAATGGGTTTATTTTCATCATGAACTCCATTCATCTGACCTTGTGCCAGGGTTAGGCTTAGCTTATCAAAGAATATGGTAAAAATCATCTGCAGTACATTTCTATAGTGAAGTTATTTACAATGAGTTGAATAATTTAAAACATATGTTTGCATCAGTATCTTGCACAAAACATTATCATCACTGTTTCTCAATAGGGGTCGTTCAGGGTAATGAGTTATAATGTGTGTGGGGGGGGGAATTCAAATTAAATCACGTGACTTCGTTTTAGTCAAAGTCAAAATATTCTCCTCTAATCGATTAATGAAGATACACTTTCGATACAGGCCCTGTCAGTTAATGCAGCAGAATACACCGACTGCATCTCTTCAAAACGGTAAGTCTCCTCCAACGAGTGTCCAAGATATTACACAACACAATCTGATAGTGAGGCTCCAGTAATATTAGATATTGGGGGATTGTGGAGCAACACTTTATTGCCATCACTTCAAGGTCAACTCTAGCCCGGATAAGTAGCCCCTGATAGGGTCCTATATATGGGTAAAATAAAACTAAACCGTGTATTTATGCAAAACTGAATTGCTCAAAATAGAACTGTTTTTGATAATTAAACTGTGTACTTTTACTAAACCAGGCCATTGGTCTAATGAGTAGATTATTCACAAATGGCCCAGGAGACTGGGGTTCAATCCCAGGTTAAGTCATACCAAAGACTCCAAAAACGTTACTTGATGCCACCTTCCTTAACACTCGGCATTATAAAGTAAGAATCAAGGGTACAGTGGAGCAAGCAAAGGAATGGAATATCGCCCTCCCCTACACCTCGGTGTAGTAGCTATTAAAAAGAGAGCCTTCGAGGGTGACCCGAAGGCTCTCTTTCTTACTTCACTTATACTAAATTGAAATGTTTGAAATAGAACTGTTGGTATTTATAAAAATGAGTTTGGCATTAAATAGCCTCCAATGACTGATACGCCATAAAATCGAACCAAATAAAATCTTTCGATGCGAATAAGTTATAATTTAATAGATAATATATATTTGGCACAAAGTAAAAAGCAAAATAAAGTGTAAGTGCTTTGAGGTAAAAGAAAAAAATGTGAGTTTCAGGTAAAATATAGCCCACGCAAACCAAACAATTAAGTTTTGGTAAGTTAATTTATCCTTGCTGATTAAGCGCTGTCTTTTAAATCACCCCCCTTGGAGAGCCTCGCGTAAAATCGTTCTAAGAGCAGCAGTTTCGCTTGAATTAATAATTCCTGCAATCTATCTATCTATCTATCCAGATAGATAGAATGATAGATAGATTGCAGGAATTATCTATCTATCTATCTAGATAGATAGATAGAAGATAGATAGATAGACAGATAGATAGATAGATTGCAGGAATTAGGTATCCCGAGGAGCCGTTTTAGGCGAAACTGTAGTAAGATAGTCCCGGCTCGCGATTTAATTTTTGTAATTGGCTCTATTCAGTATTGAGCACTTTTTTTGTAATTGTAGCATTGCAGCATTTTGCGGTGGGTTTTTGTTCTTTTGACCAACTGATTGCATATCTCCTGATTTTTTTCAACTGGTGTGACGAAGTTGGCCTCTACTTTTTTTTTCTCCCGATAATCTTTTTCTTTTTTTCCCCAGTCAGTGATTCAAGATTAGTTTTCTATGAATTCTGGCGTTTTTTTTCTTTTTCTTTGTCACCGTGAATACTGGTAGATAGTAAATTAGTAAGTATATATATATATATATATATATAGAGAGAGAGAGAGAGAGAACACGGTAGTATGGAGAAAAATTGAAAAAACAAAGTATTCTAAAGTGAAGAATTTATTGTGAAAGAAAGTTGATGCAATAACGTTTGAGTTTTAATAAACCATCATCAAAATTTAGAAAAGATGATATCGAGTGTTATTAGATCAATGATGGATGTTTAATGAAATACAAAACAAGGGAGGTAATAATATACATAGAGAAAGGGGAATCTTACCGTTCAATCATAAATCAGCTTTCATATATATATATATATATTCAATAAGAATGGATAATTGAAAAATAAAAAAAACAATACAAAGTTTTTTAAAATAATATCAATATAAACTCTATATTGTTTGGAATCAGTTTATTGCAACAAACTATTTTCACCTTTCAAAAATATTTATTCTGCAGCAATTCAAAATAGTGCAAACAATCGACGGAAAATGTGTGTTGAGTAAGGAGGTTTGTAATTTAATGAGATATTTCTTTACTTTTGGGCTAAACATGGATTTGCTAGGAAGAGCCTGATTTTAAAAGATAATTGATCGGGTGGAAACACACTGACTGAGAATGGTTGGTTTCCTTGTTCTCTTTTAGTGCCCAAGCATTGAGATGTAGACCAACAAAATTTGGTGCCAATACGTATTAGACGTTGGGGAAACTTTACCATTTAAAAAAAAATCTTGCGCAAATCGTTGTCTGTAATCGAGACGAAGTTTTTAGTAATAAAGTAAATAATAGGATTTTGGTATGGTTTTATGGCATATCAACCATTGTTGGTTATATATATAAATGAATATATATATAAATGAATATATAAATAGAAATATATATATATATATATATATATATATATATATATATATATATATATACTAAGTGGGGTGAAATAAATATTCTTACATATGGAATTTTTTTATTTTTTCTTTCAAACATAGCCTGAACGAAAATTTTAGATGTATTTACTGTATTAGGATCTATTTTGCTAACCTGAGTATATAAACTTAGGTTACAATTAATTTTACAGAAATTAATGCCATTTATTAATTTCCAGGAGTGAAAAAGTAATCGGACCGAACAACATTGTTGCATCTTTTTTTTTTAGATTATACCTATAACGTTATCAGTATCCATAGTTTGCCTTCTAGAATGTTCCACAAATGCTATCAGTAACTATAGTTAGTCTTAAAATCATAACCAGAACTTTCCGCAGTTGTTTGTCGTATGAGACGGTTCTGATCCTGACAAGGGGTAAAGAATTATGTAATTCACAAAAAAGCACCGATTATTAAGTTTTGTAAAGATGGAGAAAGTTATATAAATATCTCAAGCAACCCGAATATTCCTTTTACAGCGATAAGTTCATTCATTGCAAGGCTTAAAAGACGTAACACAGTTGAAAAAAAAAAGACAAGTTGGTCAAAAGAAGATTTCTCCTAGATTATCAAGAAAATTAGGACGCTTGATTAACCAAGATCCAATGGTTACGCTTGAAGAGCTGCAGGAAGATTTGCAATCATCAGGTTTTAGTATAACCAAATAAACAATAAGTTATAAAATGCTGAGGAATGGTGTAAAGTCACGGAGACTAAAGAAAACTCCTGTAAATCCTATCTGAAGAGCCGGGCAAACAGGTGAAATAAATTTATAAAGGAATATACTTATTGATTTATTGTTTCTCAATGGTATTTTGCCCTGCATCAGATTATGTTCACATATATTTTAAAGTTTACATTGAACACTCAAATTTTTATATAATTGTAGAAGGATCTTTTTTATATTATTTCGCATTGGTTACATCTTATCTTTCGGTTTAGTTAGGCTTAGAACTATTCGGCTTAGTGCACGGGTAGGGGCAGACATTGAGCGCAGGTATTCACACTCGCGTAGGGAGGATGTGACAATCACAGATGTTATAATAAAAACCCCGGATAGGAAATGAGATTGGATATGTGAATGACGTCATGCCGGGAAGCGATGGGCTGAGGATTTTGGGTGATTTTTGAAAGAAAGCAGTTAGTTGAGATTTGAAGTTGGACGAAGCGAGTTAATTTTCGGACCTGGGCGAGGCCAGTCCAGGTATGGACGACGGGATGCCCACGCGTTGTTGGGTCAGATGGAACAGTCAGCATAGTAGAAATTGTGTCTCTCTCTCCTCGGGTCGAAAAAAGTCAAGAAGGTAATAAATGTTTCGTACCTGGACTAAAGAAAGTCGTCAGTGTTTCGGGATTCCCTATGTATATTTCACATATTCGTATATTGGTCCTATTTTGGTGAATATGTTTCAAAATTCGATTACTCCGTTTTAGTACCGCTATAGAATCTCTGTGTCTCTCTCTGTTTCTGTCTCTGTCTCTGTCTCTCTCTCTCTACATATATATATATATAGAAAGAGGGATGAAAGCGTCCGAGGTGTAATAATTACCGTCGAAGGAAACGGACACGGCGAGTCGATTTCAAATCCTGTACGAGGCTCTCTACATAGCGCTAAAACCCTGTTTGCATAGCACAAATACCCTTGCAAAAGGTACAAATCAAACTAATCTCCATCCAGATATGAATAGAAAGAGGGCAAACTAGACTCTTTAAGCTTGCCATGATAACCTTCCTTAAAAAGGAAAACTCTGAATTCAAAGCAGTTTAACTCTCCGCCCAAAAGTGACCAACTGTCGCATCATATACTAGCAGATGGATTGGATATATATATATATATATATATATATATATATATATATATATTGTCATCCACAGACAGACCTGTTTCGTTCTATCAGAACTCATCAGTGTGGATAGACAGGCTAGATTCCCGAAGCTGGGGTCGAAGCCCGGTTGACTCAAACGCCAATCCAAGATTCTACCACTCAGCCACGATGAAATCAGCGGAAGCGAGGAAAATTTAAACTGTTATGAATCACAATTGTTATTGTTTACATACATCCGATTAACGGCTACCGAGAGCTCGATTCATATTAAGAGCCTTGCATATACGCTAATGGCAACACATTTTCTTCATTCGCAAGATAGCTCAACTCTACAGGGGTAGGGTAGCATATATATATATTGTCATCCACAGACAGATCTGTTTCGTTCTATCAGAACTCATCAGTGTGGCTAGACAGGCTAGATTCCCGAAGCTGGGATGAAAACCCGGTTGACTCAAAAGCCAATCAATCAATCAATCAATCTATATATATATATATATATATATATATATATATATATATATTTGCAAGGCTGTCAAATTACAAACTGATTATTATAAACAATAGAAACGTAGAAAAAGTGATTTCTCGGTCAGACTTCAGGTGGTCCGTTTCAATATACATCATGCTATATCACGTAACCGAAGCAGTTCAAACCATATTCGGTACCTGCTATGGTTGCGAGTATTGTGTTAGTCGGTGCGCTAACACGTTGTAAATTGCTTTACTCTCTGTTTAATTAGAAAGGCCAAAAGATGAACTTGAATTAAGTCGAATTCAGAAAACTATGCTTTATGAGTTCCACTAAGGCCATAAGGTCGTACAAGTATTCAAAGAAATTTGTTGTGCACAGATGATCACAGTACAGTAACCAGATTGTTCAAGAAAAGTTGCTTGAACTCATAGAACCTCGACGATAAAGGAAGGTCTGGTAGATCTAAATCTGCGTATTACAAACCGATGCTTAAAGCTATAGTGGCAAATACGGCAAGTACCATTCGGAGAGTATCAGGGAAGTTTGGCATCGCAGTCTTGTGTGGTTTGTTACCTTCACCACATCAAAAGCAACCGGAACTATTAAATTGTGACTCTTGTTATCAAAATATTTTTAACCTATTGACTTCCCCAAGAAACAGCGAAGTTACTTAACATATGTAGAACAAAATGGCTTCTCCCACAAAAGAATGAGTTAGATATGTAGTTTTAAAACAAAATTTCCGGAACTTCACCCGACTTTTACTTAAACTTTGAAGAGTATATATGTATATAGGTGTATATAGATGTCCGTAGTCTAATTGTTATCGTCGTAGGAAATGTATACGGCGACACGAGTTCAAATCCTGGACCTAACTGATTGCATTTTACATAGCACTAATACCCTTGCGAAAGGTATGAATCTAATTATTCCCCCCCCCCAGCAATGAGTAAATAGTAGGGCAGACTAGGTTCTTTAGCCCTGGTGTGGCAACTAGTCTAGGAGAAGGAAAACTCTAAATTCAAACCTGTTAAACTCCGCTTAAAAAATTGACCTTGAGTCATATCCTGCCCGAGCAGAGGGGTTGGGTAAATATGTATAAGTGAATAGAAGATATTCTCACGAACAAGTTCTAAGGGCCAAATCCAAGATGTTTGACTCTTTATAACATTAAATATGTCATCGTAAAATAAGAAAATCTCTTTGGGTTTTCTTCAAGCAAAAAGGGTCACTTGATATGACTAAATGATTTCAGTTTAACGAGCTCTTCTGAATTTTCTGGGGCATCCAACTTGATTCCAATGGGTATTTGTCTGAATTTGTGTACCATTGCGTCAGGGTAGTTTTCTTTTCAGTCGCTCTTTTCATAATTAAACATATTTTTTGTGGGGAAGGAGAGTGTCAGTTTTACTTTTATCTTTTTCTCTATCTATCTTTTTCAGTCTAATCTTCTTTCAACTTTCTTCACACGCCATCTTGTTTCTAACCTGCTTACATCCGGTCTCTGTCATGTCAATTTTTTTTAATATGCTGTCTGGATTTTTTCATTATTAATTACTTTGTATATCTAAATGTATATATTTGTGTCTATGCAATCAGATTCTAAGTTCATATTTTTTCTTCATGTTTCTGTCAGTTTAACTGTTTTTCTTTTCTTTTTTTTCTTTTAATTTTATCTTCTTTTAACTTTTTTCCTCTATTTTCCAAGAAACTCCTTTTGGTACAGACATTGCTCCCATCATCCATCACCAACGTCTACCTATTTCTCTCTCTCAATATATATATATATATATATATATATATATATATATATGTTTACAAACACACATAAACACGCACACACACACACACACACACACACACACACATATATATATATGTATATATATGTGTGTGTGTGTGTGTTTGTATGTGTGTGTCTGTCTCTCAGTCTATCTTTTATCATGTATGTTTGTATATATATATATTTAAATAATGGTGTGTGTGTGTGTCTGTCTGTATGTCTGACTGTGTGTGTGTGTGTGTGTGCATATATATTGTGAAATTCTGTAGATTATGTGGATTCACCCGTCGATCACAACGAACATGGGACCAGCAATTCATTAAAAGACAAAGGTAATGTCTTTCTGGTCTTTAAGGCCTGTGGGTGAGGTTGTGGCATTAGGCCATTTTTAAGCTGCGTCTTACCGATCTAAATAAATAAATTCTTTCTTCTATATAGGTTGCATTTGCAAGAGGAGAGAGCCTATACCCCTTTACTATTTACCTCTTGCTGTTTAGAGATGGGAAGTATCCATACCTTTCCCAAGGGTATTACCACAAGATGAAATGCAATCAACCCATCTCAGGAACTGGACTCCGTTAACCGTTACACAAAGGGCGCATTCTCTAAGGTTTTTATATGATGGAATACTGAAAAAAAATTCGTCCTGAATATCACAGGCGATAACCATTGCGCTAAGTGCCTTTCCATTAGAGCCAGCCACATTTTCTAGATAAGCTGATAACAGAAGAATATGGCAATGTACCACATATTCACCTGAACAGCACTCCTCTGAATTTTTCATTCGGGTGTTTTCTTTCCCATAGACTGGTTGTCCTACCAAAACTAGAAATTCTAGTTTTACCAACTGTTTTACCCATGGTGGGTGGAAGAAAAGAAAGAGTCATGACTTTTGCAAGATTTTTTTCAGGAAGGGAAACACAAATAGTCTCATATCTCTCTCTCTCTCTCTCTATATATATATATATATATATATATGTATATATAGTCTATTGATAGGCTATCGATTATATGGAAATCAGACCTAACCGATAAAATGAAACACAGTTTCTTCCAGGCAGCGGTCACATCGATACTGCTATATAGATGCACTACATGGACGCTAACAAAACGGCTGGAGAAGAAGCTAGACGGCAATTACACAAGAATGCTGCGTGCAATCTTAAACAAGTCCAGGCGGCCACATCCCACAAGACACCAACTGTACGGCCACCTGCCCCCTATCACGAAAACTATTCAAGTTAGACGAACCAGAATGCAGGACACTGCTGGAGAAGCAAGGACAAACTCATAAGAGATGTACTCTTATGGACCCCCACACATGGCCGTGCAAAAGCAGGACGACCAGCACGAACATACATTCAGCAGCTATGTGAGGATACGGGATGTTGTCCTGATGACCTACCTAGGGCGATGAACGATAAGGAGAAGCGACGAGAGAGGGTAAGGAATATCCATGCTACCAGCACGACACGATAATGATGATGATGATATATATATGGTAGAAAGATAAAATTGTCGTCCTTAAGAAAACAACACTACAGCTTTATTTTAAAACTTTTATTGAAAAAATCAGTTCAGGTAATTTATTATGTTGTAGAGCTGGCATCTATTCAATATCGCCGCCTTCAGTCTCAAGCATGCCTTTTCCACAAGCGCCGGCGGGAACTCAGCGAATACTCGGTGGATGGCAGCGATCAGGCTAGCTTTGGCGTTGTGGGAGGTGATGTTGGTGATGTTCTCGACGTATGACCAAATGAAGCAGTCCAGTGGGTTCAAGTCAGGGAGGAGGGGCCTTTGAGAGAAGAGTGCAAAGTCGTAGCACTCCATGAGAAGCCAAGCCTGGGTCTCTTTGGACTTGTGGGCCGGCGCCAAGTCCTGCTGCCACACCCAGGATCAGCCACCGGCCACCTGATTGCACCAAGAGGATCACCGCACTCTTCAGCATATCCAGGTATTCTTTGGTGTTGACTTTCAAGCCTACTTCGAAGATTTGAGGTGGCATGATGTGGCCCTCACTTGTACCCACACCAAAGACCATAACCGTTACCGGAAACTTTGTTTTCATCACCCTGGACACGTCCCTGTTATTCGTGGCAATCCAGATTTGCATTTTGAGGGTGCTGGCGATGGTCTTGTTATAACTTGGATCGGTAGAGTGCATGAGTTGTACAGCGGCGCATCTCCGATCTCACTCGTTGAACATTGTGTCACTTTCAGACGTGATAGAAGACTCCTATCGCGCTTGGGATTTGTACAAAACTGGACAACTAGTAGATGGTCTGCAAGAAAAAAAAAACAGTTTACATTAAACGGAAATGGAATCATATCGTCTTTTCTAGGGTGACAATTTTATCGTTCCGCCCTCTATATATAATTATCCACAGACAGATCTTTTTCGTTCAATCAGAACTCATCAGTGTGGCTAGACAGTAGCTATCCATAGCTGGGATCGAAACCCGGTTTGACTCAAACGCTAAGCCAAAGCCGCTAACCATTCAGCCACGAACAGCCATTAGCTGCGGAGTAAACTTTTAAACGGTTATGAATCATATCTTTAAACGGTTATATATATATATATATATATATATATATATATATATATATATATATATATATATATATATATATATATATATATATATATATATATATATATATATATATAACGGCTCTTACGCATTTGAACAAATATAAATTTGACTTCGAATTCATTTGTGACTGACTACAGTGAACCGCATCATATGGACAAGCAAAGGCAGGACGACCAGCTAGAACCTATATACAACAGCTCTGTGCCGATCAGGATGTAGCCTTGAAGATCTACCGGGAGCAATGGATGATAGAGACGGGTGGTGAGAAAGTCTTGGGAAGATCCGTGCTGGCGGCGTGCCATAATGATGTTGATGACATTTGACTTCTACAATACTGGCTTTGAGAATTAAAAACAAAATCAACCAATTCGTGTTTCTGAATGGCAAATTTCTGGAGCATCTCCATGGTGGATTATGATTCCTCATTAAACTTTTCCTCCCAAATAGAAATCTGGATTTTTGAAGTTCGGGGATAAGTGGCTTTTCCATTCTTTATTTGGATTTATAATTTGTTATCCTTAAATAACAGCATGTCAGCAAATAATCACTTCTTCCTTTTTCAGCCGATCGCCTTCTCTCTGGAAACGATTGCTTTAAAAATCTCAAATAAAAAGTGGACACAATTTATTAAATATATGAAAGATTAATCCGTGCTTTACGAGTAAAGATTCAGATTTAAATTAATAATTCTTAAGATATCGATTCAAACTTCTTCACCTGGATTTTTATTCCAATTTAAATTATAATTGTATACATTATTTCACTCGTAATTATCTTACTTTTTCATCTTGGTGTACTAAATACAAACCAATTTAGTCATGGTTTTATTTGGTTTATGGCATATTAACGCAATGCGGATTATTTAATGCTAGATCATCCTTTTAGAAAAACAGCAGTTATATTAATTAATTAATGGCTGGGTGGATTAGAGGGTTCATATCTTTTTCAAGAGTATTAGTCTGAAAAGCATGACTAAGATTCGAACTCATTTACTTCGATGTTGTAGGTGAGCATTTTTGCTACTACGCCAAGAGGACTACTTACCTAATTAATTATTTATGGTAAATATTAATTTTAGTAAGAAAAATATTTTAATTTTGAATTTAGGAAATTTAAATTCCACAAAATTAGTTACAACTTTCTACAAGAAAACTAACGAATTATTGTTTATTGTTGAAGAACGTCTCTCGTGAAAATATTCCTTTTCTTAAAAGAAACATATTTGTTTAACCAAAGCAAGTATCTTTTGTATCAAATAAGTAGCCTTTGAAATTTTGATTACTCTGAATCTAACATTTTCGTCGTCCATGAATAAGAGACAAACTTTTTGCGAGTATTAATGTAAATACGATGCAATACATTTTGCTATAAAAATGCATTGCTGATGTTTTTTTTTCATTGAAAAAAGATATTATTTACAAAAGGCATTACAACTATGTTCGATCTAAAAGTAATTACATTGGCCACCTTTGGTGGTTAGCAAGCAAGACTGGCAAACTTTCGAGTGTAGGTTAGAGTCTCATTGGGTGCCCTATTTATACAACCTTGGGCCACATCTGAACAAAAAGCTTAGCAAATTGATAAAAACATTTAGATTGTCCACCATGGGTGGTGTAATGGGTAGTAGACTAGTAAATATTGACTTGCGAATTCGATTCTCATTGGGTGCCCCAATCATGTAGCCTTGTGAATCCTCTTAGCCAAAAGCTTAATGAATTATCAAAAGCATTTATATTGGTCTCCTTGTGTAGAGTAATAGTATTCTGAAGTAGCAAAGTTTGACGATTGAGTTTGATTTAAACTCTATCGTCAAACTTTGCGACTTCAGATTACTATAACACTACACAAGGAGACCAATCAAAATGCTTTTGATAATTTTCCAAGTATTTAGATTAGATGACCCACAAGAAAATTATCAAAAGCATTTTGATTGATGTAATGGTTAGTAAGCTGGACTTACAAAGCTTAACTAGCAAAGCTTGATGTGTGAGTTCGGTTCTCAATGGGTTCCCCAGTCATATGGCCTTGGGGATCATCTAAGCAAAAAAAGCTTGGTAAATCATTAAAATCATTTAGACTGGTCACCTTAGGTGGTTTAATGGTTAGGAAATTAGATTTGCAAAGTTTGACAAGTAAGTTCGATTCTAACTTGGTGCCCCATTCGTGTGGCCGTATGGATCATCTAATCAAAAAGGTTAGTAAATTATTAAAAGCATTTAGGTGGCATACTGATGTGGTACGTGTCGATTAATTATTTGTACACAATTCTAAAAGATCTATACTAATGGCTTCAATTCTAATTAATTATGGTCTTACGACAAAACTAAGTTGATTTTAGTAGGTAACAATAAAGAAAAAACATTCTTCATACCTACTGACAGATCCATTGCAATAAATACTAGAACGACAGCAATAAATATAAGTATTACGATAAAAATTCAAAGCAGGAGATTTTATTATAGAGACAAATTGCACTGGAAATTTCCTTCAAAATCATTGTAAATCTCGTTGCTCAATTCGGTTACTTTTTACTGCATATCAACCTTTGTAGATTATCTAAAGCCTTATCTATCCATTTAGCAGTGGTACTATCTAACCCATAGCTTGGTGGGACATGATCTTCTTTCACCTTTATCGAGTATATTGGTTAGAAAGTGAACGTAAAAGCGCGGCTAGAATTCGAACTCGCTTCCTCCTCTCTCGTAGTTCAACACGTTAGGAAATATGACATACAAACTCCCTACGTATCTTTTTATCAAACCCTTAAAAATTCGATAGAAGATGGTGAAATCCTTAGTTAACTAGTTTACTACTTTCTTAGTGCATTGCAATTCAGACCTCGTCAGATAACTAAAATAAGTATATATATATATATATATATATATATATATATATGAGCTGCATACGATAAGTTTCCACACTTTTTTTCGTATGGGCATTTAAAATTGACGTAGACTCTTCAAAATTCAGTATCTTATTACTATAAATCTTATGAGATGGCTGACCAATTGTTATGATTTCAGGTTCAATGGAACACTAACAGCAGGAATTGGAATACACCCTACTAAAGCCTGACTGTCACAGCTGGTGAATTTCAAAAATGCAATCTGACACTTTAGAAGAACGATATGCAATAAAATTGTTTTAAACTTGGAAAAATGCCACAGAAACGTATGGAATACTTCAGACTACTTTTGGAGCATCTTGCATGGATCGAGCATCAGGTTTTGAGTGGCATAAGAGATTCAAGGAAGGCAGAGAGTCTAAGAGGGATGATGAGAGGTGTGGGAGGAGTAAGGAAGTCAATACACCGGAGTTGATTGGCCAAAGGGTTAGGTTAGGGTTAGTATGCTGAGGTTTTAAGGGAGTTCAGGATTCCGTCGGAAGAGGCCAACATTCTTCAAATTGGGTCAGTGACATTTCCACCTGGACAATAATATACCAGTCTACAACTCCATCCTTGTCACAGACTATTTGACCAAGATGGGCATCATACCGTACCTCACCGTCCCTATAGTCCAGACCTTGCTCCCTGTGACTTTTGCTTATTCTTTAAGCTCTGAGGCTGTCGTTATGAGACGATTGAGGAGTGGAAAAAGGCTTTGACGAAGGTCAGCTCAGACAAGAGGACTTCCATGGGTCCTTCCCTAAGTTGTTGGAACGGTACAACAAGCGCATTGCTGCAGGAGGAGATTACTTCGAAGGGAACTAGAGTTTCGTGTGTGTACCATCAATAAAATGCCCATACGAAAAAAGTCTGGAAACTTATCGTATGCTCCTTGTATATATATATATATATTTACACTAAATATTAGCTACCGTTTTTCTCTAAACATTAAAAGCCATTAAACGTCACAAATCCGTTTCTAAAACCACAAAATAATGTTTACTTAAAAAAAAAAAAATCAACAACATGATGCACTTTAAACATATCAACCAGTATAAATCTGATTTTTCACATAACAAGACCTACAAGCCCTGATGAAGACTTCTAAATGAATCAAAATGTATGTAATATAATCATTTCTCTTATTAAAAAAATTGATAAAGCACTTTTGCATAAAAAATGTTTAAAGTCGAAACGCATTTGAAAATAAACAAACCATCAAACATATACATCAAACATATTTTCTGTTTTGCCTTTTCTACAAGCATTCTGACCGATTCAACTAATTTCTTCCAACACACACACACACACACACACACACACATACACACACACACATACACACACACACGCACATATATATATATATATATATATATATATATATATATATATATATATATATATATATATGCTTTGCAAAATGTTTCATTAAAAAATAATTGCAATTTTCTAATTGTTTAAATGGCATTTTAGATGTAATGGTTTTCGTCGTAGAAAATGGGTACAGTGACCCAATTTTGAATTCTGGACGAGAGTCTTTACATTTTACATTGCGCAAATACATTTCAGAAAGATATGAATCCAACTCTTCTCGTTGCAGCAAAGGATAAATAGTATGGTAGACTGTGTCTTTAATCTTTAAACTCTGAATTGCAACCTATTCGAGTGGAAAAATCGAATTTTGTCCCATGTTGTTCGTGCGGAGTGCTTATTAAATACATTTATTAAACCGTTTAAAATATGTAGAGAAAAATACAAAAAGCCTTCTAGTGGTATGATATTTAGTAAACTAATTTTATTAATCATTATGGGAATCACTTATTAATATATAAACATTGTAAAATACCTTTTGAGAAGATGAAAGACGCTGTGACGAAGGTCATTGACACGCTCACACAAGAGGACTTCCATGGGGCCTTCAAAAAGTTGTTGGAACGGTACAACAAGTGCATTGCAGCCGGAGGAGAATACTTCGAAGTGGACTAGAGTTTCATATGTGTACTATCAATAAAAGTGCCCACATGAAAAAAGTCTGAAAACTTATATTATGCACCTCGTACATTGATTTGATATCACGAGCTTAAACGATGCATTTTTACGGGACGTGTTCCAAATGACCACCATTGGGCTTGTCTCAGTAATAAGTCATTGTCATATTAACGGGTCGTATTTGTATATGCACAAAGAGCATTTGCTATTAGATATCTTTAAATGGTTGATATGCCAAATAACCCAAATCAACCAAAGTTTGACAGGCTATTAAACCAGCAAAAAATATCAACATATTCTGGTTGAAAATACCGGAGCTTTTTAACAGAGCTCTATATTTACTCACGATACAAATTCAAAATAAAGGAGAATGATTCATACATTGATATAAAAAGGTCATAATTAATTCACAGATTTGGAAATGATTGGTTGTTATTGATGAAACGGAGACAAAAGATCAAGTCAATGGGTTCACCAGCTATAATCAATTATGTCAGATCCTTGAGAATTTCGGTGACGATTTTACATGAGAAAAACAAAATGGTTGACTGACAAAGTTTCCAGAACTAGTGCGTGTAAACACACTAATTGGAATCGATATACGTGCATGCAAATTGTACTTTCTGACATCTAAATATCCGTTGAATTAAAAAAAAAAATAAAGTAAACAAAAGAAACAACAAAAAAAAAAAAAAAAGAAAGAAAAAACAAAAACAAAGATATATGAATATAGAAATAGCGGAAAATATTTGTGCATGAAGAAAAATATTCAAAAACAAGTTTATTTTATTTTGGTGCTAGTTAAGTAATATCATTTGTTTAACTATCTTTCTGTAACTAATATTTATAGAATAGCGTTTTGGTTATGCTAATGAGCTCTGTTAAATAAAAGAGAGTGTCGTCCTTGTTCTCTTCAAAGACTTTCATATTTATTACACATACAACCATGCACATACACACCCATATGTATATATATATATATATATATATACGGCTCTGGGTAAAATTTAAGGGCAGGTTAAGTTCTCTAGCTTTAGTAGAGAGATCGCTCTTGGAGTGGGAAGAACTCTGAATTTTAAACCTGATAAATGTTCGGGAGAATCTAATGCCACAATTCTTCTCTTATCAGATTATCCAAGAAGTTCGTTTGGTTCTACAGAAGCCTTCCCTACTAGAAATGAATCACTTGTTCTGGTAGTCAAACTATTCATATCTTTAACTAAACTGCAGAGTCGTCATGCATCGAGATTGACAGAATAGTCTGTTTGGTTGGTTTGGTTGTTTGGATTTATGGCATATCAACCTTTGTAGGTTATTTAATGCCAAATCCGTTTTCATACTAATGATCAGTTCAATTTCAAACAATTCAGTTTAGCATGAGTACACAGTTTAATTGTCAAAAACATTTCTGTTTCAAGATATTCAGTTTAGTAAAACAATTTTCATTCAAATAATTCAGTTTAGTATATATATAGTTTTTGACCCAGACACAGTTAAATGTCAACTCAGTCCTATTTAGAGCCATTCAGTTTAGCATAAGAACGCAGTTTAGTTCTATTTGACTAATAGATAGTGCCCTATAAGAGGGTCCGACTTCGGGCCAGAGTGGACCTGGGAACGATGGTAAAAAAGGGGTGCCTCGCATTCCCCAAAGCTTCTTCGTCACTGGAACCTCAACATCATGTTGTTTAGTGTAAAATTCAGGACATGCGTTGGGGGCATTCTTACCCCTCTGAAGAGTTGCAGTCGGTATATTCTAAAGCCCCAGCAGACCGGGCAAAGAAAAGTCTGTTATATATATATATATATATATAAAGAGAAATACAAATGGACAGACAAAGAGAGAGAAAAACAGATAAAGATAGAGAGACATATAGAGATAGTGAAAGAAACGGAGGGGTAGGTAGATAGAGATAGAAAGAACCAGAGAGGGAGAGAGAAAGAGAGTGCAAGATAGATTGAGAAAAGGAGAGAATAAGGCGAAAAGAAACAGCTACATTCACTGGTTTCATTTCATTAATTGCTTAACCCAGTTTAGACGTAAACATGACATAATGCATTAAAGTGTGAACGAACTAAGTAAAACTAGCGTAAATAACACGGAAAAGAATATTAGAATCACTAAATCTTAATAAAAGAATTAAAGCAAATTGTAATCATATTTTTAAGATAAACGAACATAGTTAAGGGCGTAAATTTGCTTGCAATTTATGAATATAAATAGTTTGATGTTTAATACATACATTTATAAAGGCCTTGGGTAGACCCGAAACCATCAATCCAACAATTCTCTCCTCATCACCATCTATAGGTTAAAAATAGACTCCCGTGTACATAAGCCTCGTAAGACAACCATTCTGGAAGTATGGAAATATTCCCTGGACTTTTTTTCGAGGAATCTGACTCACAGCACTGCACCATTCTTCTATTGTCTGCTAGTCCCATTTATAGATGTTCGTATGAAGACTTTTACCATTATAAACTAATCACCTGTGTAAGCAGTCCAGTCATCTTCAACTAAACTTGTGGGTACTCCTAAGTCCTACGTGACAGAAAGATGCGCGCGAGCATGGCCAATTCCTTTCAACCGAGATTCTATCTGAATGTTAACAAAGATCACAAAAAATGGTAAGTTTAACACGCACTTAACACGTAACATATGTTCTGTAAGAAGATCTACGAACAATTGTCAGCCTCTGCTCGAGAAACTCAACCGTAGGAAGAACTCACCGACGAGAGATTCCTTGACAAGACGGTTTGAAATTACAGAACTTTGCGGAACCCTAGGATTTATGCGTTAGGCTAAAAAAGCTTGATTGAAAAGAACATCCTTGATGTTCGGATGCAAACACTACTTCGGATACAAACACTGCTTATATATATATATATATATATATATATATATATATATATATATATATATATATATATATGCAGCGGGGTTCTCTAAGAAAGTGAACATCTTTTTGATAAATTGTATTTACACTATATTTATCTCCTTTTTTAGAAAGCAAGAGAAAAACAGATGGTAAAGAAATGACAGTTTTTATATATATATATATATATATATGTGTGTGTGTGTGTGTGTGTGTATGCGTGTGTGTGTGTGACAATTATATATATATATATATATATATATTCAAAAAGTAGGAGGGAACCGTGGAATCATGGGAATTTCACGCCGGATACCATAAAATCAATACAGCTACTCGAAAAGATATATACCAAAATATATTGAAAAAGGATGTCTCTATTGTTTAATGAAACATGCATAAACAAAGAAATGCCCTGGGCACCTCTGGTGGTGTAATGGTTAGCAAGTTAGACTTGCAAACCTACACGAGTGAGTTCGAGTCTCATTGGGTGCCCCATTCACTTGGCCTTGTGCTAAATCGAAGTAAAGACCTTCGTAAATTACTTAGGCGCCTCTGGTGGTGTAATGGTTAGCAAGCTCGGCTAGCAAACCTACACGAGTGAGTTCGAGTCTCATTGGGTGCCCCATTCACTTGTCCTTGTGCTAAATCGAAGTAAAGACCTTCGTAAATTACTTAGGCGCCTCTGGTGGTGTAATGGTTAGCAAGCTCGGCTAGCAAACCTACACGAGTGAGTTCGAGTCTCATTGGGTGCCCCTTTCATATGGCCTTGTGCCCCATCTAAGCAAAAAGCTTAGTAAATTTCCATAAACAAAGAAATGCTGCTCAAATAGACGCACGCACGCACTAATATATATATATATATATATATATATATATATAAGTACTGAAATAAAGAATGAGAAAAGAAAAGAAAAATGTGAGAGAAATAGAAGCCGCTGATGAGGAGGGACAGAGAATGAGAGACTCTAAGGAGATAGAGAGGCTGAGAGGGAGAAGAATGAGAGAGATAGTGATACAATAAGAGAGGGAGAAAAAGTGAGCCAACGTCCAATAATAGTGAAAGAAAGAAAATAAACACACACACATACACACATATATGTGCAAGGGAGTAAGAGATGTAATAAGTAATAAATGTCCCAGAGATATATCAACCAGTATGAGAGAGAGAGGGAGAGAGTGCGTGTGTGTGTGTATGTGTGTGTGTGTGAGAGAGAGAGAGAGAGAGAGAGGGAAAGATTCCGAGTCAAAGCAAGTCTACTTAACAATCCAGGACTGTTTGATATATTCTTTCCTATCTTTGCTGTTGTGTGGAAAATATCAATTTTTCCTCGTGCTTCTAGTTAACCAAGTCTCTCCTCAAGATCTCCTTTATCTTACAGAACTTATTTGGTACTCTGGCAAGTTCCAAGTGCTTATTTTTTTTTTTTTTTTTTTTTTTTTTTTGTCGTTTTGCTTTTCATAAAATTTTAACTCTGTAATCGTCTGGAATGATAAAGTCGACTCAAAGAATCCATTGTCCTTCGTCACATCCTCTGGTTTTCTTACCTAGATTGGATGATCTATTTGTATGTCGAAATCCCAAATTCCATTTGACATGGATTCATCTTTTTCGCGGGTATTTGCTTGTAGTCGATTAAACAAAAGAGAAATGAATATTTTTGCGTTTAGTTTATTTATTATCGGAATCAAAATCTAATATATCTCACTTTATTATGTCGGGAAATGAATCCCAGTCGAAACCCCAAAATTCAAATCGTCAAGACAGGTTCTGGTTTGTGGATATACTTTTTGTTTGTCAGGTGAAATTGCATAATTCTCGGTTGATTAACTTCTCCTATCACACTTGCTAGAACTTGTATCTCTCACCACTTTGCTTTATATGATTGTTATATGATTAAGTGTTTCATCTTTATCCTTGTATAACCTCTACTTGCGATTTATTTGTGTACTATGACTCTTCGATTTGACATAATTTGTTCTTATGGCTCTAATTTTGTGTTTGATTTAATAAAGATTCACTCTCTCTACCCTATTATTTAAATTTTGCCCTGTCCCGCCGACTGAATAGAAACAGAGCCACCCTGAACCATTCTCTATGAGATTGATTACATCATAGGGAATCCCCACAGTGTGTTTTTTTTTGCCCAGTCGACTGGAGCAATAGAATACACCGACTGCTTTTCAGCAGAGGTGTAAGACTCCCCCAACGAGTGTCCTGTATATGACGCTAAACAATCTGATGGTGAGGTTACAGTAATACTGGAGCTGTGGGGAATGCGAATTACCCCTTTATTGCCATTGCTCCTAGGTCCACTCTGACTCTGCGTGTTGGCACCTTATACGGTCTTATCTATAGGTCAAATATAATAAAACTCTGTACTTATGTTAAACTGAATTGGTTGAAATAGGACTGTTTTGATATTTAAATTGTGTACTAATGCTAAACTGAATTGTTTGAAATGGAACTGTTTTTTTTAACATTGAAACAATATACTTATGCTAAACTTTTTTTTTTTTAAATAGAACTGTTTTTGACATTGACATTGTATAATTATGTTAAACTGAATTGTTGTACTCCTATTGACCCCCGCATATTGCCAAGCAAAAGCAGGACGACCAGCTCGAACATACATACAGCAGCTATGTGAGGATACGGGATGTAACCCTGAAGACCTGCCAAAAGCGATGAATGATAGGGAGAAGTGGCAAGAGAGGGCCAGGGATATCCGTGCTGGTGGTACCGCATGAGGATGATGATGATGAATTGTTTGAAATAGAACTGTTTCTAAGATTGAAACTGTCAACTTATACTATTCTGACCTGTTTGAAATAGATCTGTTTTGTCATTTAAACTGTGTACTAATGATAAACTGAATTGTTTGAAATTGAACTTTTGATATTCAACTAAGTGTAAACAAAAAACTAGACTTATACTCAACTGAATTGATTGAAATGGAACTGTTAATATGTTTAAAATAGATTTGGCATTTACAAGCCACAGTGGTTGGTGTGCCATAGAATTAAATCAAACCAAACCTAACTCCTGTCATTGTATAACGTTCGCTTTCGGAATACCTGATGGTGATTTCAACCACATTGTCATAGGAATTTTATATTAGCGGCATATATGTTAATAATCTGCTTAGATTACGAACTTCGAACGTCAATTAATCTAAAAAAAAAGAAAGAAAAGGGTTTCACACAATAAAAGACAAGAAGCAGTGGACATCCCTGAGAAACAGGCGCTGGCTGCGCAGATGATCTTGCGCTACTCGCAAATATACCTGCCCAAGACGAATCCCCATTTTACATATTGACCTCCGACCCGGCCAAGCTGTCAAATGAGAAATGCACCGGTCGAAGAGATCAGGGGATAAACTTGACTGTCGATGGGTTGAATTGAGTGGACGTGAAACAATGATATAACCCGGGTGAGACAGGAAGTCAGGCAGTTGGAGTTCAGAACTTGAAGCCGGTGTTCCAGATCGAGCTGTGGGAAGCAGCTCTCAACAGAGAGGCTGGACCCCCAGGCCCCAAGTTGAGTAGCCCAGGAAAACGAAAAAGACGCACTGCTATGGCTGGAGGAGCTGGGGGGGGTCAATATGTTACAGTCTTTGTTCAGTCTCCAACTCACTTCTCACATACAACCCTTTCAATAAAGTGAGAGGTAATTTTTTTCTCAAGAATTGTTTCCGTTCGTCTTTATTGCGTCGTTATGTTTCTGCATGTAGATGTGTATGTATAGTTGGTTGTGACTATACAACACCGACAGTAGCAAGCAGCAGGAAGCATTGGCTTCTTCGCAAATGAAAATAAAACATAGTTCATGTAATTTTTATCGTTGTCTTCATCTTTATTGTTATATTCACAATGTTTCGGCTGATATGTCCCTCGGCCTTCAGCAAATGTTTCTTGTCGAAAACGCGACCCTACACACAACTTCAAAACACGTCCTTTATTTAATCCACGGGTGTTGCTTGCTCTGATTCCATTAACCATAAACTGATACAAGTGTTAAGTATTCCTGTATTGTTTCTCGCCTGCAGTCAGGATTGAACCTGCAACTTTTATAGGATTGTCACTTAGAGGCTTAGGGAACCAGCGTCTATAACAGTGTGTTTTGTTGGACAGTTCAGAAGAATGTTGGGGACAAATAAAGTTAAGGTTCTTACATCACTATGAATTTCTACTATTATGTATAATTTTTTATTTGAGCTCATATTTCGATTTTTTTATCTAAGCATTTTGATTATTGGTTCCCATATTGTATTGATATCTATACTTTGTCTATTCAACAGGTCACTGTCGCCCAACGTATAGCTGATTCTTAAGGCATCTAATTCTCCACTGTCCTTCTCTATTAATTATTTTAACTTAATACAATAGTGGCAGATGGTCTCTCATTTTCCTTCATATATGGTCCATCATACCCAACCGAATGGCTAGATAAAAAATATCATCACGAGCTAACTATAAAAAATCAAACATGATAGTAATGGTTACCCGAATCAGAGCAAGGGACCATCCCGTTTTATTTAATAATTAAGGTGCTTCCAAGTTCCATGTAGGCTCCCAAATTAAATTCGAAACAACTGAGAAAGGCCGGAGGACACATCGGCCAAAACGTTATGAATATAACAATAAAGATGAAGACAATAATCCCCAAACCCTGAATGATAACAAACCTCTAAACCAAGTTGACCAGTTCACATAGCTTGGCAGCTATATCTCATCTACTGAAAGTGATGTCGACTTACACCTGGTGAGAGCATGTACCACTATTGATAGATTATCGATCACATGGAAATATGATAAATCCAATAAAATAAAACGGGATTTATTCTAAGCTTAAAAGTGTACTACTACTCTATGGATGCACCTGATAAATGCTGATGAAATGCATGAAGAAAAGCAACATTGGAGCAACACAAAAATATTACGAGCTGTCATAAAAAGTCCTGGAAGCAACAGTCAAGAAACCAACCAAGTACGATTAATGATAGGGACTGATGGCAAGAGAGAGAGAGAGAGAGAGAGAGAGAGAGAGAGAGTGTCAGAGAACACTGTGCCATCAGCAACCCCTTCAGCATGATGATGGTGGGTAAAATACAATTCTTTCACAAAGGGAGGTTTGACATCAAATTATCCCACAAGGTTGATAAGCTTATGATCAAAAAACAATAACAAAAAAAACAAAAAAAAAAACAACAAAAAACGATATTCATCAACCACTGTATTTTGTGAGGCGTGTTTAAAAACTTTTTCCACCAATATTCAGAAATAAACTTTATGGGCAGATGGTAGGTTCTACAGTGATTGTTTGTACTTTAAAATGAAAACAAAAAAAAAAACAAAGTGTTGGATGATAACACATTTCTCAGCTGTAGAAGCTGCAAATTCTACACAAAATAATGTGAGATATATTAAATTTTGATTCCGAGGATAGATAAAAGCCATGCACAAATATTGATTTCTATCTTGGTTTAACTCTCTCTATGTATCTCTTTCCATCCAATTCCTTTCATTAATCGTACTTGGTAGGTTTCTTGATTGCCTCGAGTATTCGCACAGAGTTAATGTAAGTCCTTGCTGGTCGACCATCCGTGGCATGTCCATAAGTAGGTGTCCACAGGAGAATATCATACATGAATTCGTCCTTTTTTTCTCTTGTAGTGCCCAGCATGTATTGTTCGTCTTACAAAGATGGTTTTTTTATATGGGAATTAAGTGACCGTACAGCTGCTGTTTTGTGAGATGCTGCTTACAGGACGTTTTATGACAGCTCTTAGTATTGATTTCTATTTTTGTTTATTCCCTCGAAAGGTATGAATCCATTCCTTCTTTTCCCAAGCTAAGGTTAAACAGACTATGCTCTTTAGCCTTGATATAATAACTGGTCTAGAATGAAAACTCTGAATTCAGATCAGCAGAACTCTCCAAAGAAATTACCTTTTGTCGACTCCTACTCTTGGTTGAGTGATTGGATAAATACGAGGATCATTAAATAAGTTTCCGGACTTTTTTGGTATGGGCAATTTTATTGATAGTACACACATGAAACTCTAGTCCCTTTCGATGTAATCTTCTCCGGCTGCAAGGCACTTGTGCCGTTCCAACAACTTCAGGAAGGCCCCATACAAGTCGTCTTGTGTGAGTGTGTCAATGACCTTCATCACAGTCTCTTTCATCTCCTCAATTGTCTCATAACGACAGACTCTGAGCTTAGGGAATAAGCAAAAGTCACGGTGAGCAAGGTCTGGACTATAGAGAGGCTGGAGAACTGTCTTGATGTTCATCTTGGTCAAATAGTCTGTGACAAAGATGGAGTTGTGGACTGGTAATGCCACAGAGCCGATTTGAAGAGTGATGGCCACTTTCGACGAAATCTCTTCGTGAACTCCCTTAAAACCTCAACATAGTAACCCTAACCCTAACCCTTTGGCCTAGCAACTCTGTTGATCTCACTTCCTTACTCCTCCCACACCTTTCATCATCCCTCACAGATTCTCTGTCTTCCTTGAATCTCTTATGCCACTCAAAAACTGATGCCCGATTCATGCAAGATGGTCGAATAGCAGTCTGAAGCATTCTATACATTTCTGTGGCATTTTTTGCAAGTTCAAAAACAGAATTTTATAGCATATCGTTCTTCTAAAGTGTCCTGACGTTCAGATTGCATTTTTGAAATTAACCAGCTGTGACAATCAGGCTTTAGTAGGGTGTATTCCAGTTCCTTCTCTTGGTGTTCTTTTGCACCTAAAATCATAAAAATTGGTCCGTCATCATATATCGCAATAACATACTGAGAGTCTACGACAATTTTAAATGCCTGTAGAAAAAAAGTCTGGAAACCTATTGAAGGCACCACGTATATATATATATATATATATATATATATATATATATATATATATATATATATATACGTCTGCTCTTGTTGCGGCTCAAATATCATTTTTACCTTGACATTTTCTGACTATTCCACTGTAAGTAATATTTACTATAATTCATATTACGCACATGCATATGTGAACACTCACTCTTATGCACGGCAACTATATCCATATTAGATGTGTAAATATTCCCAGCAGTCTATTTTTAACACAAGAGACTGAATATACAGTTGAAATTTTATACTTTTGACGGTAATCAAATGTACTTATTAAACCAAAGTTTTCACTGCCGTAAAAAAAAGACGTACCAACATATATAATTTTAATGTATAGCTGAAATTTTATTTATTCATTATTTATCTATTTTTACTTAGTGTACCCTGGAGAGAAAATGAAGTTCACGAGATCGCGTGTCATGTCGATCCCCGGTTTGTCTTCCCGCTCTTTTGTTAACGGCTCCGTCGTTCACATAAGCTTGGTATGCCCACAAAGAATCATGTTGGTATGCAGATTCGTGAGTAGATAAAAAAAACAAAAACAAAAAAAAACAAAAAACAAAACAAAACATAGTACCAGCTTTTCTCATTAGTTCTTATTTATTTCGGATTTTTTTTCCTCCCGTATGAGCAGAATAAGCCGATCCACACAGCTTTGTTCAACATCCATTTTAAGAGATTTTAACTTAATTTCAAAATTATCCTCACACTTCCCTCAGAAATAAACAAAAAAATTAATGGATTATTACTGGCTTTTGCGTAAGCCCAAATAATTACAAAACTATCAATAATGCAGCCATACCACTCAGATAAATAAGAAAATATCTGATCGAAATTAGAATAATTTCGATTGGCTAATCAGGTTTCAGTTCTGAATAAATAGTGAAAGTTGAGTATCGCTTTTTTTGTCATTGCCTCAAAAAGCACACAATACCGGAGTGTTTGTACCTTGAGTTGGATTCTTTCTTTAATGACATATCAATCGTGGATTATTTAACGCCAAAGACAACTTTGTAGAAGTACAGTGGGCGTATTATTTACCCCATAGATAGAATAATAAGTGAGTTCATGCCTTTCCCAAGAGTATTTGCCTGAAAGTGAATGTAATACAACGTCTGGAGCTTGAACTCGCTTATTTCATAGTTGCAGGGTAAAACGTTAGCTACATTGCCCCAGAGACTTCTCACGTGTTTGTACCTGTCAGGGTCCCATCTATTGGTAAAATATTTGTTTAAAAATAAACCGTATTCGAAAGAGCAGAGTATAAAAAAAGAACCTTTAGAAACATCTACTCAAAAAATGTAAATATGACTTTAGAATGGATGTGATTCCTTAACCATTCAGCATAAATGACCCTAGATAGGTTGCCATGCCATAAAATTGCAAATTCAATTAACCAAAGCGATTGACTATTCAGTCATGCCTCCTTGTGAAATAACTATTTTTCAATGAAATTCAAATATTATTAATCTTTCCTGAAAAATTTTAGATGAAGATTTATTTGACATTAGACTATTAAGTAACCGGACATTGGCATGATGGTTAGAGTGTTCGCTTAATGGCCCGGGAGACCGAGTTTCAATCGCAAGTCAAGTCATACCAAAGACTCAAAAATGGTACTTGATGCCGCCTTACTTAACACTCAGCATTATAAGGTACGGATCATGGGTAAAGTGGACCAATCCCGGGAAACGAGTAGCACCCTCCCAAACACTTTGGTGTAGTAGCTATCGGAAAGGGAGCCTTCAGGTCACTCTCGACTAACGTCACCAACTTTACTAAACTATTAATTTTGACCGCTAATTCATTTCACCTCATAAATATTTTTACTTGCATTCGTCGACAAAATCTCAAAGATGTCCTGGTTATGACAAAAGTTTTTAGGAAGTGTAGAGTCATCTATTTGTAGCCATAACTCCAAAAGTCTACTAGACCATCACTAGAATGTCCGAGAAATGACTACCCAATTAAATATATGAGATCACGACTTCTAGACAAGAAAACCGCTTTTTATCGAGCACTCTACAGAATTGAGATAGATTAAAATTTTATCTTTGTCGACTGACCGAACCGGCACCGAAGAGTTCGATTTATAACTGACAATAAAAAAAAAACCCAACTTGTCCTTTCATGTTCATCGATAAATCATTTTTCTTTCTGTTATTTATTAAAATCTTCTCACTGCCCTAACATGTTTATCCGTTCTTTGTATACTCCTATACACACACGTTTAGGTATATAAATACATGTACTTCTCGCCTATGACTCTACACACACACGTGGTGCATTTAATAAGTTTCCAGACTCTTGAAAAATCAGTATGTTATTGCTATACATCTTATGTGATGACTGACCAAATTTTATGAGTTCAGGTTCAAATGAACAGCTAAACCAGGAATTGGAATACATCCTTCTAAAGCTTGATTGTCACAGCTGGTGAAATTCAAAAATACAATCTGAACTTTAGAAGAACGATATGTAATAAATTCCTGTTTAAACTTGAAAAAAAAAAATGCGATGCAATGAAAGCTGGATCTACTACTCTGACCCAGAGACCAAGAGACAGAGTTCCCAGTGGAATCGTGCTGGCTCTCCCTAGCCCAAGAAGGCAACACAGAGCAAATTCACCCACAAACTTTTGATGATCCCTTTTTTTTGATCTGCATGCACAGGGATCCCACTGGACAGACAGTCAACAAGGAATACTTTGTTGAGGTTTTAAGGGAGTTCAAGAAGAGATTCCGTCGGAAGAGGCCAGTACACTTCAAATCGGGTCAGTGGCATTTCTACCAGGACAATGTTCCAGTCCACAACGCCATCCTTGTCACAGACTATTTGAGCAAGATGGGCATCAAGACAGTTTCTCAGCCTCCCGATAGTCCAGACCTTGCTCCCTGTGACTTTTGGTTATTACCTAAGCTCAGTAGCTGTCGTTATGAGACAATTGAGGAGATGAAAGAGGCTATGAAGAAGGTCATTGATACATTACACAAGGGGACGTCCATGGGACCTTCCAGGAGTTGTTGGAACGGTACAACAAGTGAATTGTAGCCGGAGGAGAATACTTCGAAATGGGCTAGAGTTTCATGTGTGTACACACCGGTTTCATTGGCCCAGCGGTTAGAGTGTTCGCCAATGGCCCGGGAGACCTGGGTTCAATCCCAGGTCGAGTCATACCAAAGACTTTAAAAATGGAACTTGATACCACCTTGCTTAACACTCAGCATTATAAGGTACGGTTCAAGGGTAAAGTGGAGCAATCCAGGGAATGGAGTAGCGCCCTCCCCTACACCTTGGTGTAGTAGCTATCGAAAAGGGAGCCTTCGGGTCACCCTCGACTATGGTCGCTAACTTTACTTACTTACTATCCAAAAAGTGGAAACTTATTAAATGATCCTCGTACATATAAGCTCTCACACACCAGCTTATATATATATATATATATATATACACTAACCTTATATGCATACTTTCTTATGTGCACACATTTTCACCTACATACTTGTGATATATTGCAACACATTATGTATTATTACACCTTAATATGTGCATCTATTGCAAAATGTCTTATAGCGTCACAATTAGACATTTATTAAACTCAAAGGAGATAAGCACAAGGCCCCAGATATTGGACAACCTGAAAGAACTAAAGTCACAAACAGTGGTTTGCCACTCTAGCTCTCTAACCATCACAAAAGATGCGGCACCCTATCACATACATGTTAGTAGGTGCAGGTGAAAAATGAAGAAAAATCAACTGTTCAACTGGATGTTGGAGTCTCCTCAGTACTGACACAAGGACACATTTCATGAGCGCTTGAAAGGGATCAATATTAATCTTAATGGTAACGCTCTAGTGTACAATAGTTTGATTGCTCCTTGTGAAAAACCGCGTTTTATGTCCGACTTAGCCAAGTAACCTAATAAGGTTAAAGCATTGGAAGATATATATCTTCAGCATATCTCTTTCTTTTTGTTTTAGGTGACAATATATCATATTAAAGTCCCATTATGTCTAAGGTGTCGTATGTATTTAATGTGATGGCGAATAAATGTCTCCAAACGTGATTCTCGTGTGATATACAGCGGGCAATCAAGTAGAAAAGCGAATAAATCCCTAAAAAAATTACTTTAGGTACTCTGTGTGTGTGTGTGTGTGTGTGTGTGTGTGTGTGTGTGTGTGTGTGTGGTTGGTGTATGTTTGTGCATGGGAGACGGTTAAATTTCCTTGATTAATTCCCTTTGTTTTCTCTTATTTTAAGTATAATCTCGGCTAATTTGATTTGTCTTTTAGACGATCGTGTCGCAATAAACATTTATAACTTATATTGGATTTCATTTAGTAAAAAAAAAACCCAGCACACACGAACGCACACTCACACACACACATTTACATACAGAGACACACACCCTCCTCCCACTCACAAAGACAGAACCATAAATTAATATTTTGGTATTTGTTTGGAAGAGTGTATTGCCCAATTCTTTTAAAAGACGACCTTTTGTATGACGGATTTTCTTTAAAGCAAATATTCCAAATACAAAACAAACTGATAATTGGTTTCTTTAGTTAGATTTTCTTGTTTAATGGCATATCAATCTTCATGAATTATTTAATGCTTTGTAAAACAACAGTGTCAGTTCTATTTAACCATATCTGAAGAGATTATGGGATTAATACCTTTCCTAATCATAATTATAAAGTGAACCATATAGAGCAATGAGAGTTTGAACTCACTTCTATGTTACACCCCAACACGCGAACCACGATACACAGGAGATTCCCTCACAACGAAACAGGCACGTTTCAACTGTCATACAATTTTTCGATGGTCTCGGCATTAAACATTCTATTTATTTTGGTATATATATATATATATATATATATATATATATATATATATATATATATATATATATATATATATATACTTTCTGCTAACCTCACCCACACAAAATAGAAGATAAGTTTTAAAAGAAGTGTTAGTGTTTTGCCGTAACAATATATATTCATCTGTCTTTTCTTTATGGGTGAAGATTAAAATGTCATGAACACACTGAAATGCATAGATAGATAGATAGATAGAGAGAGAGAGAAAGAGAGAGAGAGAGAGAGAGAGAGAGAGAGAGAGCTAAAATGAGGCTGATAGATAGATCGATAGATAGATAGATAGTGAGGAGAGAGAGAGAGAGACTTAGAATGAGGCTGACAGACAGAAATAGATAAATATATAGATAGATAAATAGATACGAAACGACTGAGATAGATAAATAGATAGATAGATAGGTAGGTAGGAAAAGACTGAGATAGATAGATAGATATTTTGACTGGCCCAAGTGACTGTCTACCTTGTGATAATCTGTAATCCACACGTGATGAAATTTTGTGATTATATTGAATTGCGGACATTGTTAATCTGCCTGTTCTTATTTACTCAGATACCGATTAATCATATCAAATTGTTGGATCATAGTATCTCTACTTTAATCCACCAGAGACAAGTGTCTGTGGATAGAACTTAGCGACTTGACAAGGAACCGGATATCAATTGCCCAATAAAATCAGTTTTTAAATAATCTCGATATACCTTTAAGCAATAAACAAATAAACCAAAAAATAAATCTGACATTAATTGTTACTAAGCTTCCTAAATTCAGTTAAGTTTTTGATAAATGCAATCAGTGAAATTCCACGGTTAAATTAGTACTTGTAAACAATATCCAATAATTCATTGGATTCAGTCTTTGCACTCCCCATGATTTTTGTATGATTTTTGTTTTAGGTTTGGTTTGGTGGGTTTTATGGCATATCAACCTTTGTAGGTTATTTAAAGCCAAATCCATTTCTATGTAAATAATCTGTTTTATTTAAAACAATTCAGTTTAGCATAAGTACACAGTTTAATTGTCAAAAACATTTATTTCAAACTATTCAAGAAGTTATATGTAACAATTCAGTTTAGTGTAAATAGAGTTGTAATGTCGAAAAACAGTTCTATTTCAAATAATTCAGTTAAGCATAAGCACGCAGTTTAAATGTAAGTACGGTTTAATTGTCAAAAACATTTCTATTTCTAGCTATTCAGTTTACTCAAACAATTCAGTTTAGCATAAGAATGCTGTTAGTTCTATTTAACCCATAGATAGGGCCCTATTAGGTGCTACCACTCCAGGCCAGAGTGGACCTGGGAGCGATGGTAATGAAGGGGTACTCCGCATTCCCCAAAGCTCCAGCACTGCTGGAACCTCACCATCAGATTGTTTAATGTCATATCCAGGACACTTGTTAGAGGGGGTCTTATTCCTCTGCAGAGTGGGCAAAGTTTTGTTTTAAGAATAAAACCTATGAATAATCCTGCACATTTCGTATTTTATTAATTAATTTTCAATCGTTTTTTAATCTTTCTCTGGGATGAATTTATATCAATATCCTTTCTTAACGATATGCTTTATTCGTTCAGTTGATAATTAGATCATATCTATTCAACTTAATCACAGTAATGAAACTTTATAGAAGGACCTTTAGAGTATCTGCCAGCGATTGTTTACAGTTATGCGATCTTATATAACTATTATCATTAAGGGTTTTCGGACTATTGTCGTCATCTTTATAGTTATTTCCACAAGGTTTCGGCTGATATGTCCTCTAGCCTTCTTCAGGTGTTTGTCAAACTCGGGAACCTTCACGGAACTTCGAACTACGTCCTTTATTGAAACCACGGGGGTCGCCAGTTCTGATTCTGTTTGCCATAACCAGGTACAAGGGTTAAGCATTCCTGTATTGTTACTCGTCTGCAGTCAGGATTGAACCTGCAACCTCCTTCGAAGCTTAGGGAACCAACGCCAATAATTAACAATAAAAATGAAGACAATAGTCCGAAAACCCTTAATAATTACAATCATCAAGCTTCGTCTCAGAAATTTAGACAACTTATATGACTAGTCTGTCCGGCTTTGGATCAACAGACCCTTACTGTAGATTTTACAGTCACGTTCTAACTGAAAAAAAAGTACGGGTGCCGCGTTCAAGCCCTATTTCCGGAGTGTTTGTATCAAGATTAAGTAGTCGATTTTCCGTTTTTCAAATGCTTTACAACCATCGTTGAATCACATTTTTTATCAAACTAATCAATTCCCTGTCATTTGCTCCGAATCTTCACCGTGTAAACTTGAAAAGATCGTTACAAGGTTGCCTCAGCTCATGTCTTAGACGTTTATCCCATGGTAATTCTTCGTAAAACAGTTGCTCAGGAAACCCTTAAACCTCCATTCTAGAAGAGTGATCAGTACATCGCTTTTGATTACGTAAGAGGAGCAACTAAATAATGGATGTATGCATACAAAAAAACAAAATTCACCTTCCAACAACACCAAAACAAAAGATTAACCATATTGATTGTTCACGTTTAAAATATTTTACTGTGCTGAATGTGTGAAGTATGAAACACAGGGCCACAGACACCATAATTTCATATATATATATATATATATATGTATATATATATATATATATATATATATAAAGATAGACAGACAGAAAGACAGAGGGAAAGGATATATATATATATATATATATATATATATATATATAATCATACACACACACACACACACACACACACACATATATATATATATATATATATAGCGTTAACTTGTAAGATGTACAAGATTTTTTAGAAAAATTACTATGATTTAGTAAGATAATTGATTGACCAATTCTCGTTGAAATCATCTCTGATTTTAAGAACCTGTTTAGAACCAACACAGGATTCCATGTTTTATCTTTTAATAACTTTTCTTTTCTCATGAATGACATTTTTTTCTGAACAGAGATAAATAAAATATCAAACGTAAAATTTTGAGGTGTATCTACAAATACCTTTTGCCATAATTAACTGCTTCTTTTAGATGCGTGGTTGTTGTTGTTACTGAAATTTGAGAATGGGTCAAGTTATTAAACTAAAAAATATCAATTTTTCAAAAACGATATATATACAATCACAAGTGTATATATATATATATATATATATATAATTGATAATATATAAATTAATTAAATTACCTCGACTAGAAATTCAAGCAAACACCTACATACGAAACACTGAACAGCTGTTTCGACCTTATTGGGTCTCATCAGCAGTGCATACCGTGATCTCCACCAGTAGATATCGAGCTGGCAACCTCAGAATACAGAAACCGAACTTCTTCCAATGGGCCTCCAATTCATGCCGGCCATAGGCGATGCCAAATCAACCAGTCATGGTAAGAAAGCGCGACCACATGATCTAATATATCTTGAAAGTACGTTTTTACCATACAGAGGATACAACCATCTCTAGGGCTACGTCCTCTCAAGTCGGTGTTATCCTTCTGCATAGACTATACCTCATTGGCAGAAATTAGATTATATATATCTAGATGAATTGATATTATATATTAATCAGACACCTATATATATATATATATATATAGGTGTCATTCGGACTGTAATTATTTTATCTATCAGATCTGAAGAAGTCCTGTTATTTTTGGTGTTATTGATTCATATTAATACCCAAAAAAGGATGGAAATAAATTTATAGTTCGAATGTGACCAGTTTTTGTTTTTCTTAAATAATATTATTGCTCTGTGGTGTCAGTTACGTTGCGCTCTTTACCAGGAAAAATTAAATGTTCATAGTTGAATAATATTTTGTCCTGACGGAATTATTCCTGACTCCGGCTCAAATGGACTGAATAATATATATATATATATATATATATATATATATATATATATATATATATATTTGGTTAAAATACAGGAATATAAATTTACACACACACACACACACACACACACACATATATATATATATATATATATATTGTTATACACAGACAGACTGTTTCGTTCTATCAGAACTTTTCAATGTGGCTAGACACGCAGGACGCTCGAAGCCGGGATCGAAACCCGTCCAACTTTACGTTAGACTAAATTTCATATTGTAAGTTTATAGAATCTCTAAATGGTGACTCATCAAGGGCAGACAGCTCAATAAGTCAGTTGAAACGAAAATGGTCTTCGTTCAAGTAGTTTAATCATTTAAATCAAGAATTCTTTGTTTCAGATCATATCCGTTTCTTTTTGTCATAATTATCTGCTTCTTTTAGTTGCGTGGTTGTTGTTGTTACTGAAGTTTGTACTTTTTTCCCTTTATGTTATTCAAGATGACAAAATATTCTTATGAACAGTTTCTAAAACAAACACTATTTTTTCTCCTATTACGACGAGCCTTTAGGGAATTCCTTTTTTTATATGTTTACCATGTCTTCGGCGTTATCTTTTCTATCTTCTTTTAACTTTTTCTTCATCGTTAATGTCATCATCAGTATCATCATTTGGTTTATCTTTTTTTTTTCTGTTCTGTTATCTTTTTTTTTTAAATTAATTTCTTCTTCTTCTTTTGTCTACATTAAGATTTGTGATTGTTTTCCATTTTTATTTTTATTCATATCCCATTCTTTTCCTCCTCTCATTCTGTTATTTTTCGATCATAAAAATTGAAATTGTCCATATTTGCTTAAAGGCCTTATTTGATGGCAATTAAGCACGAAGTCTGCTCACACTTTATCTATAAATATTGTAGTACTATTAATTAAACTAAATATAAATAATAATTCTACAATTGGCTATTATTAAGTCTCTCATTTATTAAATCCTTACTGGAAGCGTTAGTGCAATTATAGAACTAAAAATGTTTATACATTTTCAACAAGTACAAATAATCCTATTTCCCAGCCCCTCCACTCAGGCAGGATATGACACAAGGTCAATTTTTAAGCGCAGTTTAACAGGTTTGAATTTAGAGTTTTCCTTCTCCTAGACTAGTTGCCTCACCAAGGCTGAAGAACCCAGTCTGTCCTACTATTTACCCATAGCTGGAGGGAAAATAATTGGATTCATACCTTTCCCAAGGGTATTAGTGCTATGTGAAATGCAATCAGTCTCGTCCAGGATTTCAACTGGTGTCGCCTCGTCCGCTTCTTACGACGATAACCACGGGTACCTCCAACAAGTACAAATAATATTGTGATTGTAATCACTAAAAATGGAATCGACGATTTGAGTTCAAATCCCAGGTGAAGCTGGTTACATTGTAGCGCTTTTGAAATTCAAAAATACAGCTGTTCTTCCCAAGCTATAGGTTAATAATTTTGATCTTTAGACTTTCTAATACAACTATGGTAGAAGAAAGAAAACTTTAAATTCAAGCACGCTATACTCAGCCCCAAAATGCAACCTGTGTTGCATCCAGTTCCTTGTGGAGCGTTCAATAAATGCATATTTTTTGTTAGAGGATTTTAAAATATATTGCTATTTTGTTTGTATTTTTAAAGGCATATCAAATTTCGTGGTGTACTGGGTGGAACGATGAAATTATCATCCTAAAGAAAACAAAACTACAGCTTTATTTTAAAACTTTTATTGAAAAAAATCAAATCAGGTAACTTGATTATGTAGTAGAGCTGACATCTACAGGGTGGAACGATAAAATTGTCGTCCGAAATAAAACAACCCTACAGCATATTTTAAAAACTTTTATTGAAAAAATCAATTCAGGTAACTTGATTTTGTAGTAGAGCTGACATCTACAGGGTGGAACGATAAAATTGTCGTCCTAAAGAAAACAACACAACAGCTTTATTTTAAAATTTTTATTGAAAAAATCGATTCAGGTAACTTGATTATCTAGTAGAGCTGACATCTATTCAATGTAGCCGCCGTCAGCCTCAATCACCGCCTCGGTACGGATCCGGAACTGGGAGCATGCCTTCTCCGGCTGGAGCTCGGCGAATACTCGGTTGATGGCGGCGATCAGACTGGCTTTAGAGTTGTGGGAGGTCATGTTGGTAATGTTCTCGGTGTATGATCCAACGATTTAGTCCAGCGGGTTCAGGTCGCGGAGGAACGGGGCAAGCGAGAGAAGGGCATAAAGTCATAGCACTCCTTCTGAAGCCAAGCCTGGGCCTCTTTGGACTTGTGGGCCGGTGCTGAGTCCTGCTGCCACACCCAGGGTCTGCCACCGGCCACCTGATTTCACCAGGAGATCACCATACTCTTCAGCACATCGAGGTACACTTTGATGTTGACTTTCAAGCCGAATTCGAAGATATGAGGTGGTATGATATGGCCCTCACTTGAAACCATACAAAAGACCATCACCCTGGGCACGTCCCTGTTATTCGTGGCAATCCAGCGATGATTCTGGCTATTGTGCACCTGGTCCTGGCAGAAGTCCTTCTCGTCTGAAAAGAACCAAAGTATGTTTGGTTTCTTGGGATGCTTCAGTTTTTTGAGCGACCTGACGGACTTTATTAGCCTGAGGTTCTTTATCTTCTCAGTCAGGGTCTGGCTTGTCTGGCGCCTGTAGGACCTACACTTCAAGTCCTTTTTCACACACGCATTCACAGTTGTGTGTGAGACGCCTAAATCTCTGGCAATCTGCATAATAGGCCGCTGGGGCAGTTTCATCAGAGATTGCCTGGACCTTTTCGATGAACTCCTTGGTCCGGGTCTTCCCGGTAATGTCCTCAACCTTGGGCTTCTGCTCCACCACCTCCAAAGGGTCGTCCGATGGTTTGAGCAGTGCTCTCAAGCTTTGAACCGTCTGGATTTGCATTTTGAGGGTGCTGGCAATGGTCCTGTTTTCATAACTTGGATCGTTAGAGAGCATGAGCAGAACAATGTTTAACGAGCGAGATCGAAGATGTACCTCTCTACCGATCCAAGTTATGAGAACAGGACCATTAATGCACCCTCAAAATGCAAATCTGGATTGCCACAAATAACAGGGACGTGTCCTGGGTGATGAAAACAAAGTTTCCAGCTACGGTTATAGTCTTTGGTGTGGTTTTAAGTGAGGGCCACATCATGCCACCTCACATTTTCGAAGTCGGCTTGAAAGTCAACACCAAAGTATACCTGGATGTGCTGAAAAGTATGGTGATCCCCTGGTGCAATCAGGTGGCCGGTGGCAAACCCTGGGTGTGTCAGCAGGACTCGGCGCCGTCCCACAAGTCCAAAGAGACCAAGGTTTGGCTTCAGAATTCTTATGCTAGGCTATTAACAACATTATTGTTTCAATGGATTAATTTTGCTATGTTACTGTATCTTCCATACGAAAATTCGATCAACAAACGATAAATTTTCGAAGCTTTTTCTCAATACAACTCAAGCATAAACTTTGGCAGATTTGAAATATAATTGTTATATTACGGAAATCTCAGAGACAGGAAGATTGTGTCTGATTAAAAGTTAAAAAATAGAAAAAGCATTCAGAATCTTTGGTTTTCCCAAGGCTCGAACTCCGATATCTGACACTAATGGGAATATAAACCTCTTTCAGCTTGGAGACAGGCAAAAATCTTTTTTTTTTCTTGTTGTATCCCTTTTAAAAATATCTTTTCTGTAAATTCTATGGGTTGGCATTTTTAAGACGGATTGTAAAATATTTCGACAACTGAATATTAATTAAGAACTGAAAAAAAGTCCAGAAAAAAGAAGGAAGACTGCAAAAAAATAAAATATAAAAAATAAAAAAATAAGGAATAAACGAAAGAAAGAAAGAAAGAAAGAAAGAAAGAAAGAAAACTGAAATAAAGGGGACTGGATGAAATAATGAACGGACTAAGAGAAAGAAAGAGAGAAAGAAAGAAAGAAAGAAAGAAAGAAAGAAAGAAGCAAACAAACAAACCAACAAACAAAAAAACAAAAAAACAAACAAAATATACAAACTACTGAAAAGGAGAAAGCTTCTAATGAAAGGAGTAAGAGAAAGAAAGAAAGAAAGAAACAAACAAACAAACAAACAAACAAAAAAGAAAGAAAGAAAAGAAAGAAAGAATTTAATAAATAGAAAAAAGAAGAAAGAAAGGATTTGATGAATAGAAAGAAAGAAAGAAGAAAGAAAGAAAGAAAGAAAGAAAGAAAGAAAGAAAGAAAGAAAGAAAGAAAGAACGGATTTAATAGAAAGAAAGAAAGACACAAAAAACAAAGAATTTAATAGAAAAAAATTCCAAATAAAGAAAGAAAGAAAGAAAGAAAGAAAGAAAGAAAGAAAGAAAACCTATTGTGGAGAAAAAATATAAATAGTATAAAAAATTTAAAACGCCAAAAGGATAGATTAGGCGATAACATTTAGAAAAATAAATAAAGAGAAAAAATATCAAACATATTAAATAAATATTGTCTGAAATTCATTCTAGCGTGGGACGTTTGCGCATAATCTTATGACGGTGTAAATTTAAAACTATTGAGCAATAAAAAGTGTAAGGTTGTAAGTAGTGAAAGCCGATAAATGTTCAGATTCCCAAGAGAAGAGAAATAAAATACGCAATACCAAAACAAAAGTGACAGTCCAATTCTTTTTTCATTTATTCACTTATTTCTTACAATTATTTTAGTAAAGAGAGAAGAGGTCGGATTTAACACTAGCAGTGGTAACAGTGTTTTAAGTTCTGCTATTCGATATTATAATTTAAAAGACTGTGAAGACAAGGGATATCGTAATTATTGTAGTAACTAGACGACCTGTAAAACCCATTGGAGCTCCTTGTAACAGCGGTGTATTATTATATGGATGTTTCATTCTAGACTGAAGGAATCGGATTAGATTTGGCGTAGTCTCTACAGTGTAGTGGCTAACTTACTGGTGTACGACGTTGTAGAAAGCTACTTCGAACACCAGACAAGTGATGATGTTCACTTTCAGACTAATGTCCATGTGAAAAGCGTGAACACCTTATTCACCCCTAATATAAGTTAAATAGAATCACTGCTGCTTTTCTGGGGGTTGTCCTCGTGGTGTAATGGTTAAAGTGATGGACTGCGGAATCGTAGTACGCGGGTTCGTACTCCAGTCGTTCTATTACGTTCACTTTCGGGCAAATACACTTGGGAAAGGTATGAACCCCCTTATCCTCTCAGCTATGGGTTAAATAGTACCACTAATGTTCATTTAGGAGAATGGCTTTGTCATTAAATAACCCAAAAAAAAAGAGTTGATATGCCATTAAACAAAGAAAAGAAACCAAACTACTGCTCTTTTACAACGGTGGCTTGGCATAAAATACCCCACCAAGGTTGATATGCCATTAAACAAGCAAAATAAACTAAACTTGTTGAAAAATTTTATCGTTACTTCCGTTATATCCAAAATTAACACTCATATACAAAATGAACTGGAAACTGCTTTATTCGTTAGGTTAGAGCATTTTTGTTGGATTGCTCAAATACTGTTCTCACTATGATGTGCCGTTTATACTGGGTTACGATGACAAAATGAACTTGACCAGTCTGACTGCACCTCTGCAAAGATTTGCCCAGTCGGCTGGGGCTGTAGAATACACTGACTGCACCTCCGCAGAGGGGTAAGACCCCACCCCTAACGTGTATCCTGGATATGACACTAAATAATCTTCTGGTGAGGTTCCACACTGCTGGGGCTTTGGGGAATGCGGAGTACCCCTTTATTGCCATCGCTCCCAGGTCCTCTCTGGCTCTGAGTGGTAGTACCTGATAAGGCTCTATCTATGGGTTAAATAAAACTAACAGCATACTAATGCTAAACTGAATTGTTTGACTAAACTGAATAGCTTGAAATAGAAATACTTACATTTAAACTACTTGTGTATGCTTAATTGAATTATTTGAAATAGAACTGTTTTTCGACATTAAAACTCTATTTACACTTAACTGAATTGTTACATATAACTGCTTGAATAGTTTGAACTAGAAATGTTTTTGACAATTAAACTGCGCACTTATGCTAAACTGAATAGTTTTAAATAGAACAGATTATTTACATAAAAATGTATTTGGCGTTAAATAACCTACAAGGGTTGGTATACCATTAAACCCAATAAACCAAACCAAACAAAATGACCTGGAAACTGTTTTATTCGTTATGTTAGAGCATCTTTGTTGGATTGCTCAAATTCTTACTATGATGTGCCGTTTATACTGGGTTACGATGACATACAAACAAAATGAACACTTTAGCAAAATATTGATTGTTAATAGAAGAAAATAAAGCTCAGTTTTATGAACATACCACCAAATCATCCTTCAGTTATAAATTGTCTTGGAAAATAATCTATTCTATAATAATGATAATGATAATTACCAGTAACATATCACACGAAAAAATGTGGACGTGGCTAACCTTAGGAGAGATTGTGAATCTCTTCCTATAGCAACACAAAACAACGCCATAAGGACCAATTTCATCAAAGCAAGAATAGATAATACTAAACAAAAGAGCAGATGTAGGTTATGTGGAAAAATAGACATAACGATCAACCACAAATAAGCGAATGAAGCAAATTAGTGCAGAAAGAGTAGAAGGTTAGACACGACTTGGTGGACAAGGTGATCCACTGAGAATTGTGCAAGAAATTGAAGTTTGACCATACGAACAAATGGTATATGCACAACCCAGAATCTGTTCTGGAGAATGCGACATAGAAACTCCGCCGGGATTTTTAGATTCAAACGGATCACGTAATCTCAGCCAGACGACCAGATCTCGTAATAATCAACAATGATGGCAAGTCTCCTCAAGTCTCCAAGAATTTTCCCAGAATTCTGGCCGATCTTAATAATACAGTACTTTTGATGGTCTCCGCCTGTACTCTTATTTCAAACTCCTCCTGTCCCTACGCCAATCCTTTGATGACTGCGCCGAGCGCACCAATTACAATTGGTAACACCGTCACTTTCGGGTTGCATGTTTTTTTTTCTTTTTCGTTCTTTAGCAATATCCAGATATTTATCTCTCTTTTTGCTTTCCTGCAATTTTACCCTATTGTCTGCAGGAACGGCAAAGTTGTCTATAACAGCAGGTTCTCTTTTTTTTTTCTTTTTTTTTTTTGTTGTTGTTGACTGTCACTAGGTCTGGTCGACTGAGCAGTATCAGGTGATCCGTTTGTGTCTTATGTTCTTGGATGGATTCTGGGTTAGATATATACCACTTATTCGTATAGTCAAATTTAAATTTTTTACAATTCACAGTGAATCACCTTCCCCACTTACGTTGTATCTAGCCTTCTACTCTTTTTGCGCTAGAATACAGCATTCGCTTATTCTGTGATAGATTGCTTCGTATTATTATCATTATTATTATTATTCTCCATCTAAGTTTTTCAATGTCAAGTTCGTTGGCGGTTTTCCACTGAAATATGAAAGACAGCCAGTCTCCTCAGTTTTCCAGGACTCTTCCCTGTATCGTTGCTGATCTGAGCAATGCTGTACAGTCTTTATTCTTCCTTTGATTTTCAGTTTCTCCAGTCACCTTTCCAAGCCTTAAGGAATAGTTCCTAGCGTATCCAGTACGACATATCGTAACCATCAAATTCGACTGCCTTTTCTGCCCTCTTGCAAGGTCCAAATAGTTTGGCTTTCTTTCATTTTCAAACTGTGGTCAACAGAAAAGAGAGTCCTCTAGATTATATATTATCATTATTATTTTTTTTCATCATGCAACGTGTGTAAGCACGTGCGGTACCCTGCCCTCATCAGCCGCATTCCAGGGGTGATAACACAGCTCAAGGCGCTACCAAGCAGCTTTTGTCACTGGACAGAGTATTTAAAAGAATTATGTATTTATATATATACGCCAGATCAACTAAAAGCAGATATTACATTGTACGTTCATCTTCATTTTTCGTGCAGTTTGTGATTTTTTAAAAATGCGTTCACTTTCGGCCGTTGATGTAACGCGCTTACGGTAACCGTTTCTTGATGTTACGTAATCTCACGGGAATGCTGATACCGCGTCCATTTCATTCATGCTGAAGACTTTTCGTTTTCGACGAAACCCAACTTGATGCATATTGCGCCGTAGTCTGAAAACGATTTGAGGCAACTTCAAACTGCGGCCAGTGATTCCTACTTTTATAAAAAACGAAATGACTGAGTGTTCTAGAAAACAACGACAACCAACTTCAATTGGAATCACATGGCATATCCAACCTTTTTCCATGCAGTCGGCACGCAGTTTCTCGTATCAGTTTTTCTTCCACTCGTGTGTTTCCTCCCGGTTTTATTCCCAGGGGACAGTCAATTGTCTGAGAATAACACCCTTCTTTGAATCGGACCACGCTACAATGTCTGACCGCTTATGTTATAAAATAGCCGAGGGATTTCGGTTCATGCCTTTGAGTTTAGTTAGGCTGAGAACCTTTCGGCTCAGCACATGGGTTGGTTGGGTGTAACATTGAAGCAGGTGTTAATGCGGGTGCGCGCGGGCGGATGGAGGTGCCACTCAGATGTCATAACAGTCCCAGACGATACTGGGTGACAAGGTGCGGGTGACGTCCCGCACCGGAAGCACGCGGAAGTTTGTGTGAGAATTTGAAGAAAATAAGAGTCGGGACCTAGACGCCAAACGAGAAGGATCGACTTTTGGAGCTCGCAGGCGCGAGGCGAACGTCCGCCCTATGGGGGCCGCTCGAGTTGGGGGCCAAATGAATAAGACAGCATAGAAGATTGTGTCTCTCCTCCTTACGTCGAATCCTTTAACTCAAAGTTAATAAAAAGGTTTCGTACCTGAACAAGAAGTCGTTAAGTGTTTTTGAATTCCGAGATTGCAATGTTCTTTCTAAATTTATCGTTATGAACATTACACGTCTATTTCGCACATGGCTATATTCGTGTATATGGCTACGCAACACTTATTAATATTATTATTATTATTATTATTATTATTCTGATTATTATAATTATTTTATTATTATTAATCAAGTTCTTCAAATAAGCCTTAGCTGAAGGTTTTCACTGGAGTATGAGTGAACGTGTCCTCCAGTCTCTAAGACTTTTCCCAGTGTTCTGGCCAACTTCATCATTCCTGTAATTTCTCCTCCGATCTCTAATACTTCCAGCCAGCTTTGGGAATTATTATTATGATGATGATGATTTACTTCTGGCGAGTTTCTGTCTCTAGAAGTAACGGGAGGTTTTTTATTCTGGGTGATAGCCTGTTTCTTCAGATTCTAATGACAAGGATAAGAGATTTTAAGATTTTTTGCGGAGAAAGTAAATTGATTCAGGGAAGCGGAAACAAAGACACTGATATAACTATTTTTCAGTGAGACAGCATAGTGTTCTCTTGGACTGGGACAGAATAGATAGCGATTTGAGACTCAAATCGCCCTGTTACTTTCCTTTTTTGGATTATCATCTTTAGGAAAGATATGAACCCCTTATTCCTTAAGCTATTGGTTAAATATTACTCCTCTTGTTTTTCTACAATAATAACTTTGGCATCAAATAACTAATGAAGGTTGATATGCCATTAAACAAAGAAAATAAACCAAACTATTATTTTAAAGTTGAGTTATTGCAGTTAACGCCATTAAAATAAATGAAAATATTGCTTTGTTACAATAAGATGCATAAAAAGTCAGCCATCTCTTCTTCTTGCAATTATTATGAATATTATCATTATTATTACTCATTAGAGTTTTTCCCATCAGCGTAAGCTGATGGTTTTCACTGGAGATTGAGTGACAGCAAGTCTCCTCAAGAATCCAGGACTCTTCTCAGTATTCTGGCAGTTTTCAGTAATGCAGTTGTTTGGATGATCTCCACACGGCCGCCAACTTCCAAATATTCCAGGCCCTTTAATAATCTTTTAGTTACCGTGCCAAAAGCACCAATCACAATTGGTATAATTGTCACCTTCATGTTCCATAGTTTTTTTTCGATTCTCTAGCAAGGTCAAGGTACTTATCTCTCTTTTCAGATTCTTTCAGTTTTATTCTGTGGTCTGCCGGCACAGCAAAGACGACAACTTTGCAGATTTTCTTTTTTTTTTTGTTGATTATTATGAGGTGTGGTCTTCGGGCCGAGATTAGGTGATTCGTTTCTATATCAAAGTCCCACAGGAGTTTGTGCGTGTCATTTTCTAGGACATGTGCTGGGTTGTGCATATACCATTTGTCGGCATAGTCAAATTTAAATTTCTTGCACATTTCCCAGTGGATCATCTTGCCCACCCAATCGTGTGTAGCCTTGTACTCCTTCTGTGGCAATTTGCTGAAATCGCTTATTATATGATTGATGGTTTCATCTCTGTCACCGCATAGTCTGCACTTATTATTATTATTATTATTATTAGTTGTAGTAGTAGTAGTAGTATATTACTCTTTTCGTGTTTTTCACAACAGCATGAGCTGGTAGTCTTTCAATGGAGTCTGAGTGACAGCAAGTCTCTTTAGATCTCCAAAAATCTTCTCAGTACTCTTGTCAGTACGAGTAATGCTGTAGCCTGGACGGTCGCGGTTCGTCCTTCGATTTTCAACACTTCCAGTTCTCTTTCGAAGCGTTTGTGGACCGTTCCGAACGCACGTATTATAATTGGTATCACCGTCACTTTCATCTTCTTTTCTTTTTATTTCTCTGGCAAGGTCTATGTACTTGCTTATTTTTTTTGTTATCTTAGTTTTCTCTTTATGGTCCACCGGGAGGGCAAAGTCCATTATTCGTTAGATTCTCAATTTTTTTTATTCATCACTACGAATGGTCTTCTTGACGGGATTTGGGGATCTGTTTGTTTTTTGATATCTCAGAGAATTTTGTGCATTTCATTCTCTTGGACGGATTCATATATCATTATAGAATTTCTTTGAATTTCATTTTCTTGCACGATTCCCAGTTGATTACCTTTCCCCCCCTGTCTAATCTACTTTCCTGCATTCCCTTATTTTGTGATTAATCGTTTCGTTTCTTTCACCACTCAGCCAACACTTATTATTAAACTTCTTGATAGTTTCTTACGCCAGTTGTAACTCGCGATTTTCAATTGATTTTAAATGATAGCAAGTTTCCGCAAGACGTCGTTTATTTCTTAGATATTTAGTTTCCTCATTCTCTTTTTCATGTTCTGGTAGAATGTTCCTTTAACTCAATTTTTGGCAAGATCAAGTTATTCTCGAGTTTTTGCTTTCCTTTATCTTAATAAATTAATCTAATGGAACAGCGAAGTCTCTCAGCTGATTGTCGCCAAAAAAATTCAAGTGACAGCAAGTCTTCTACAGTATCTCTGGACTGATTAATATATTCTTGCCGATCTCAATAATACGATAGTCTGGACTGTTTACCTTGTTCCTAAAATCATCAGCTCCCCCAAACTCTCTTTCAGGTTCGTGATTGTTCCAATGGCTCAAAATATGGCAGGTATTAGAGCTACCTTCGTGTAGTCTCACGGTAATTGTCTTAGAGAAAATAGACCTGGTGATCCGAGTTCAAATCCTAGAAAAATTTTTTTGCATTATGCTTTAATGTGCATGCTCTTGTCAAAGTTCTCAGGAGACCGCGGTTCAATCCCAGATTGAGTCATACCGAAGAAAAAACGGTACTTGATACCTCCTTGCTTTCCACTCAGCATTATATGGGAAAAGGGTAGAGTGCAACAATCCAGGGAAAGAAGTAGGAAAGAAAACCTTCGGATCACCCTCGATTACGGCAGCCAACTTTTATGAGCAAATACAAGGCCAGACGGGGTAATTTTGTACTAGGAGAAGGACAACTCTGAATTCAAACCATTTGAACTCCACCGAAAATAACTGACCTTTTGTCGAATCCTTTCAATGGTGAAGGAGTTGGGTAAATCTTTACCTTAATGCCCCACACCTTTTTGAAACCGTTCCAAGTGCTCTAACAACATTAGGCACGACTTTCATTTTAATGTTCCACATGTATTTCATTCTATACTTCTTTGACTAATGGTTTTATGTTCTTATTTCGCTTTCCTGGTTTTATTATAGGTATAAGCTACAATAGAATAAGCTTAAATCTAAAACCACCCGAAGCTACGCTATTGTAAGATAAGAAGTTTTAGCCGTTAGGATATCCGACCGGTGTAGACAATGTAAATAAATTAGAGAAGGAGAAAATAGTCAGTAATCCAATGGCGCCTTTAAAAATTCAGGATCGGTAAAAAAAAATGGCGACTGTCTACCGTAAGAAAGTAAATGATACGAGCTAGATCAAATTTTAGATGTTTGCTTCTTTCTTTTTAAACACTGGGTGTGTATATCTCTTAGAGAAGACACGTATCTCAGGTGTATGGTAGGGGTTATAGATCTAAACTTCTATTCTGTTAGAAGTGAACGAAAATTTGAAGTTTTGATGCAGTTTACTGTTTACGAAAAACATCAGACGTGTTCAGATCGAGGCTGACTTTGTCTTTTGCTGTAACTTCACTTCCTTTTTTCTTTCTTACTTCAAGCTTAAATTTCCTTTCTTCCGGAGTCAGTCTTGTTTTTTCTTGTTGTTGTTTTCTTCGCCGTTATTTATTAATTGATTCATTTATATATTTATAAGATGACCTACACATTAAAAAGAGAAGATGATTCGAGAGGTAAAGGCTGATAAATAGGTATATTCTTTTATTTTTTCTTTCTTTTTTTGTAAAGTGGGTTAAATACGTAGAGAATGTTACCTTTAAGGAAACAAGAAGCTTGAAATGACCTCGTAGTGAAAAAAAAAATTTATAGAATATCAATTTTTGAAAGATGTCATGCTAGACTAATCTTGGCAGATGAGTCAAATGTCCGGCGAGATGAGTGAAACTTTAGGTAACATGCGACATTGAAAATAATTGTCAACGCTGTTTGATACCCACTATATTTGGATAGTACATTCAATGTATATGTGCGTAGGGGATGAATTTGAGTTTCTACAAATATAATCATATAAGTAGTTGTACACACACACACACACACGCTCGCACACATCTATATTAAATATATGCATATTTATATATATATATAGAGAGAAAGAGAGACAGAGAGAGTGAAAGAGTCATATATAAATGTATGTACACAAATATAAGCATGTAAATCTATATATAAAAGTATGTTTCAGTGAAAATGTATGTATATATATCACTTCTCTCTCTCACACACACAAACACGAACACACACACATTATCTCTCTCTCTTTCTCTCTCTCTCTATATATACAATCTGATGGAATATAAATTTGCTGCTCCTTGAAGGACGGTACTAAAATTAATCTGGATAAGAAGAGAATGAACGTGTGGTTTTGAGTGCTGTTGATACACCCCTTATTTTGGAACCTGTACATGAATATGTTTATTTGTTATTACTTACTCTGGTCCAAGTATTATATATGAATATCTATATTTGAGTAAATTGAAGCACACATCTACATTGTCAAATTTATCCGTATATATATATATATATATATATATATATATATATATATATATATATATATATATATATCAATATTGGGTTATTCGCTGATGCTCTCTTCCATGATATTTAGGAAAAAGAGAGCATTAATTGAAATAGTCTGATCAGGTTTGTTTCAGGATTATTTTACAAAGCCAGAATGTTCAGCTGTTAAATCAAAATGTTTTCGTCTTGTTTGTTATTAGTTTATCTACTGCTAACAAATGAACCGATAGTGAACGTCCTCGAATTGTGATAACACACACACACACACACACACATATATATATATCATCATCATCATCATATCGTCCTGGCAGCACGGATATCCCTGACCCTCTCTCGCCACTCCTCCCTATCGTTCATCGCCATAGGTAGGTCTTCAGGACAACAACCTGTATCCTCACATAGCTGCTGAATGTACGTTCGTGCTGGTCGTCCTGCTTTTGCGCGGCCGTGTGTGGGGATCCATAAGAGTACATCTCTTTTGAGTTCATCTCTGCTTCTCCAGCAATGTCCTGCATGTCTGGTTCGCCTAACTTGAATAGTTTTCGTGATAGGGGCAGGTGGCCGTACAGTTGGTGTCTTGTGGGGTGTTGCTGCCAGGACTTGTTCAGGATTTTACGCAGCATTCTTGTGTAATTTGGAGAAGAAACTAGATGGCAATTACATATATATATATATATATATATATATATATATATATATATTAGCCGACCGTAGTCAAGGGCGACCCGAAAGCTCCCTTTCCAAAAGCTACAACACCGATATTTAGAGGAGGGTGACATTATTTTCCCTGTATTGTTCTACTTGCCCTTCATCCGTACCTAATGATGCTGAGTGTTAAGCCAGGAGGCATCATGTACCCTATTTGAGTTTTAGGTATAACTCGATCTTGGATAGAACCCCGATCTCCCGGATACATGAAATGTTTTGAAAGTATCTCTGACTGGTGGTTATAAGCGATATCTGAAGTGTTTGATTCAGAGAACACCCAAAACTCACCTCCGCCTTGCATGGGCGACATCATCCAGTCAGCCTCCGCCACAAATTAGATGATCGAACCCAGATGCTAGATTGTTCGTTTCTTATTATACTGAATTTTAAATGATCATTCATCAAGCAGGTGCTTTTTTTTTCAAAGAACAATAACCCATCAATTCACACCATAGTACCATTTGCAGACAATTTTATATTTGTTGGCTCTTGTGGTTAAACGGTTATCGTCGCTGGAAATGGATACAGCGATCGGAGTTCTAATCCAGAATGAGGTTGTTTGCATTTCATATAGTGTTAATCTGAGTAAACTTTAGGATTGGTATTACAAGCACTCTAAGAAAATCAACATTATGAATTAAAGTAAAATTGGCGACCTTAGTCGAGGGTGATTCAAAGGCTCCCTTTTCAATAGCTACTACACTACACGTGTAGTGCGGGGGGGGGCGCTACTCCATTCGCTGGATTGCTCTACATTATTTTTGATCATTACCTTATAATGCTGAGTGTTCAGCAAGGCGGCATCAGGTACCCTTTTGTTGTGTCTTTGATATGACTCGACCTGAGATTGAAACCCGATCTCCCGGACCACAGGCGAACACTCTACTCATTAGACCAATCGCCTAATACATTATGAATTAAAACCTGTTAAACGTGGCTTGAACATTGACTTTTTTGTTGCATCCTGCTTGTGTGAAGGTATTTTGTAATCTATACAATGTTTTATTATTAGTAATAATGATTGAACAAAGAATAAAAGATGTAAATCCCGAAATATATCTTTTGCTTTCGGGGAACAGATTCATTGTCAAGGTTATCGTGCTTCTGTTGAGTTCCCATTTTAGAATTCCTAATGAAATCCGACATCAGTTCAAAGATTCGTGCAAAAAAGTCATCGTTCTTTCATGACTCTCAAAGATTTCGTTAACTTCCAAATTTGCTTATACTACTCGATCAATCTATCAACCTATCTATGTTAATCTCTCTCTTCAACTCTCTGTCTGTCTTAATATGTTCCTTCTCTCTCTCTCTCTCTCTCTCTCTCTCTCTCTCTCACACACACACACACACACTTTCTTCATCTATCTATCCTAATGTGTTCCTTATCTATCTATCTTTCTATCTATCTATCTATCTCGCTCACTCTCTTCATCTCTCTATCTATCTTAATGTGTTCCTTATCTATCTATCTATCTATCTATCTATGCTAATATCTCTCTCTTCATCTCTGTGTCTTTCTTAACGGGCTCCTTATCTATCTATCCATCTATCTTAATGTGTCCCCTATCTATCTATCTATCTATCTATCTATGTTAATCTCTGTCTCTGTCTCACTCTCTCTCTATCTCTCTATCTCAATGTTTTCTTTATCTATCTATCTATCTATCTATCTATCTTCACCTCTTTCTTTTCATGTCTCTTTCTGTCTCTGTCACTGTGCCTCTATCCTTATTTATCTATCGATCTTAATGTGTTCCTCATCTATCTATCTATCTATCTATCTATCTATCTTCATCTCTCTCTCTCTCTCTCTCTCTCTCTCTCTCTCTCTCTATCTATCTATCTATGTTAATCTCTGTCTCTCTCTCACACTCTCTCTAACTCTCTATCTCGATGTTTTCTTTATCTATCTATCTATCTATCTATCTATCTATCTATCTATCTATCTATCTATCTTCACCTCTTTCTTTTCATGTCTCTTTCTGTCTCTGTCACTCTGTTTCTATCCTTATTTATCTATCGATCTTAATGTGTTCCTCATCTATCTATCTATCTATCTATCTATCTATCTATCTATCTTCATCTCTCTCTCTCTTTCTCTCTCTCTCTCTCTCTCTCTATCTATCTATCTATCTATATATATATATATCTGTCTATCTTAATGTGTTCATTATCAATGTATGTTCGTCTCTCACTGGGTGTTTTCATAATTATCAATCATCTATCAACGTATATTTCGGTTTATCTATTTTTATGTCTGCGGTTGTGTGTTAGGAAGGAATTTGTTCATATCAAATTGATCGACAGAAATAAGTAATCAAATATCATTGGCCACTGAGTTGAAGCCGGATATTTTTCTGTTGAAACTTCAGTCTAGACTGTTATTGTTTGACAATAAAAAAATATACCTGTAGTATGATTAAATAAAAGAAGAAAATCCTATTTCAATATGAATTAATCGCCCAGCAATATACACTGACGAAGGATAAATGCAACCCCTTGAATTAGCGTAACAGTTACTGTCGTAGCAAATGGAATAGAAGGCCCTGAATTTGAATTTCGTTAGTCCTGTCGGCTGGGGCAGTAGAATCCACGGTCTGCATCTCTGATGAGGGGTAAGACACTCTGATATGACGTTGAACAATCTGATGGTGAATCTCTAGTAATATTCGACCTTTGTGGAATTTGGATTACCCTTTCATTTCCATTGCTCCCAGGTCCACTCTGGTCCGGAGTGGTAGCAACTGATAGGGTCCTATCTATGAGTCAAATAGAACAATTTGACATTTAAGCTAAGTACAAACAACTGAGATACTAAATTGAATTGCTCGAAATAGAAGAGTTTGATCATTTAACTCTATGTAAAAATATGACAGATGTTTAATTAAATTCTTAGTGATACGTAACAATACTTGGAACTGTTTAACTGTGTGCAAACAAATAGTAAATAAAATTATTCATATTATATAGAAGTAAATAAATTCATTGAATCGTATGCAAAAAGGAGCCCAAACTCATTTTAAAATGTTATCTACAAAATCTTTTTAGAAATAACATTCAATATATGTATAAAATGGCATCAAATAATCTCTAATGGTTGATATGCCATTAAACCAAACCAAACTATTAAACTTCGCACTAATGCTAATGAAAACAGTATACGTCCATATTTTCTCTGTTCAGCTATGGGTAAATAGTAAGGCTGGCTTGTTTATTTAGCCTTGGTTTGATAACCAGTCTAGGAGAAGGAAAACTCTAAATTCAAACCAGTAATTCTCTATCAAAAAATAACCTTTTGTAGGTTTTGAGGAGGTGAAAGACATTAAATCAATGGGAAGACGGCGCTTCAGACTATTTCAAAAAGAGAATTTCAAAGGTGTTTGGATAAATGGAAATGTTGGACTAAATAAGAATGCTTATTGTCGAGGAGACTATTTTGAAAAAATAAAAAAAACGCAAGTTTGATTTATTGTTCTTTTGTCTTTTAAAATACCGCTCATATACTGCAACTTTATATAAATGTTTAATTTTGTATCAAAAACACATAGTTTAGAAGTACGGACTATGTATTCTGTTTATCGACACCACGCCCCTTAACTCGGCTAGACTCAATCGTGTGTTTTGTTTATCAATGTGCAATATATCTCGCTTTCGGTGTTAGGCTCAGTAGTAGATATTTAAATCTTAATTTATAAAACGTATTGTTGCAATTCAGTATTATTTTACGTATAATATTTTTTTTAATTTATGCTTGGAGGTGCAAGAAATATTGGTAGTTAATTATTTTTTATGAGTAGAGCAGCGTCGTAAAGGACTGTATTCTCGGATCAGTTTCTTAAGCCATCACATGAACGATGATGATATTCTACTATTCCTTCATACAGTAGAGTCGGTAGTTGATCTCTGTCTCAATCACAGCCTAGACGTTGGAGTTCAGAGGATTGAAATCAGGAAAGATAACTGGCCACATGCTAGTCATATCATGATAATGAAATTTCTCCAAGGTCATGTGTGGTAAGAAAAAGGCTACAGAATCCTGTTGGGAGCTTTCCTGTCTTTCCTTGTCGATTCAGGGTTTATCCAGTATCTAGGCATTGGTCTGCCCCTTTGCGAAGAAAGAGAGCATAACCTTTAAGAAGATCACGGCTTACTATGCATTAGTGTAGGGTCTGTGTGTAGCTACATATCGTTCTTTCTTTTCTCATTCTGATTCTTGTCAAAGAATAGAATCAAAAGAGATCAAGAACTGGTTTCGGAGACTTTCATGTGACGCCTTTGGAGGTACCTAAAAGACTCGTCAATTCTCTAAGGGATATGATTATTTGTTGTCTTCTTAGATATACAATAGTCATATCATAAGAAGTATAAATTAATGTATTCTAACAGATAAAACTATATACATATTAGAGCTTTACTTTCTCTGTCAGGGTCAAAGAGTTCACTCTTGTTCATTGAACACAGGCAAAAGGGGTTACTGGGTCTTTCGTATGAAAACCAACCAGCCTCGAACGGATTGGACCAGTCGGTAGGGGCTGTAGAAAACACCGACAGCATCTCTGCGGAAGGTTAAGAGTCTCCAAGCGAGTGTCCTAGATATGACTTTACACTATCTAATGGTGAGGATCCAGTAATGTTGGAGCTTTGGGGATGTAGAGTGTCCCTTTATTACCATCGATTCCAAGTCCACTTTGGCCCAGACTGGGAGCACATGCTAGGTTCCGATCAATTGATTAAATAGAACTAAACGGTGTACTTATGCTAAACTGAATTCTTGGAAATAAAACTTATTTTTGGACCCGTCGGCTGGGGCTGTAGAATGCACCAACTGAATCTTTGCAGAGGTGTAAGACTCCCCCAATAAGTGTCCTGCTTATAACACTAAACAATCTGATGGTGAGGCTCTAGTAATACTGGAGCTTTGGGGGATGGGGATTACCCATTTATTACCATCGCTCCTAAGTCGTCTCTAGACCGGAGAGATGGTAACTGATTGGGTCCTATCTTGGGTTGAATAGAGATAAACAGTGTACTTATGGTAAACTGAATTATTTGAAATAGAACAGATTTTACATTTAACTGTGTGTAAACAATATATATATATATACTTATGCTAAATTATATGTTTTTGAAATTGAACTTTTTTGGTCCTGTTTGCTGGGGTTGTAGAATTCACCGACTGTATCTCCACAGAGGGGTCCGACTGCCCCAACTAGCGTTCGAGATATGACACTAAACAATCTGATACTGAAGCTCCAGAAATGCTGGAGCCTTGGGGAATGCAAAATAGCCATTTATTGCCCTCGCTCCCAGGTATATTCTAGCCCGGATTCGTAGCACTTGATTGCGTCCTATCTATGGGTTAAATAGAATTAATGCTAAACTGAATTGTTTGAAATAGAACTGTTTTGACTTTTAAAATCTGTAAATATACATAAACACGGAATTCAACGTTAAATGATCCGAAAAGGATTCATACACCATAAAACAAAACAACCAACCCACCAACTGAATAACAAGTACCGCTTTTCTTTACTTTTTCTTTCTATTTAAATAAATTCTTTGTCAGACACAGCAAATTGAATCTATAAAAAGCAATGAAATCCTATTAAAATACAAAGGGACTGCATCTATAAAATTGTCCAGTTGTCTGGTGCTGTAGAATACACCGACTGCACCTCTGCAGATGGGTAAGACCCCCTCCCCCAATGAGTATCTAGGATATGACTCAAAACAATCTGATCGTGAGGTCCCAGTGATACTGGAGCTTTGGGGAAAGCGGTGTGCCCCTTCATTGACATCGCTCCCAGGTCCACTCTGGCCCGGAGTGGTAGCACCTGATAAGGCCCTATCTATGGGTTAAATAGAACTAACAGCTTTCTTATGCTAAAATGAATTGTTTAATTAAACTGAATAGCTTGAAATAGAAATGTTTTTGACAATTAAAGCACATTTACATTTAAACTGCATGCTTAAGCTAAACTGAATTATTTGAAATAGAACTGTTTTTTGACATTGAAACTGTACTTACATAAAACTGAATTGTTTAATATAGAACTCTTTTGACATTTAACTGTATGTAAACAAAATATATACTTTGGGAACTTAAAAAAATCACTCTAAACTGTCCAGAAGGACACATAGCGTAACGGTTATTGGCGTTGGTTCCCTAAGGTTCTAAGGAGACAATCATCTTGAGGTGGCAGATTCAATCCTGACTGCAGGCAATTAACAATACAGGAATACCTAAAACTTGTACCTGGTTATGGCTAATGGAATCAGAATAGGTGACCCCCGTGGATTTAATATAGAACGTAGTTCGAAATTCTGTGTTGGTTCCCTGGTAGCACCTGATAGGGCCATATCTATGGGTTAATATGAACTAATAGCTTTCTTATGCTAAACTGAATTGTTTGATTAAACTGAATAGCTTGAAATAGAAATGTTTTTGACAATTAAAGCGTACTTACATTTAAACTGCCTGCTTAAGCTAAACTGAATTATTTGAAATAGAACTGTTTTTTGACATTGAAACTGTATTTAAACTAAATTGAATTGCTTAACATAGAACTGTTTTGACATTTAACTGAATTGTTATATATAACTGTTTGAATAAACTGAATAGTTTGAAATAGAAATGTTTTTGACAATTAATCTGTGTACTCATGTTAAACTGATTTGTTTTAAATAGAACTGATTATTTACATAAATAGATTTGGCGTCAAATAACCTACAAAGGTTGATATGTCATAAAACCCTACTAACCAACCACCAATAAAATAAAAAAAATGGTGGAAAATTTATTTCAGATTATAATAATCGCAACGTGAGTGAGAAAGAGATGTGAAGATCTCGAAACCAATTGTTCAAGTCAACGAGTAAATCGCTTAGTCAATGTTTTATAAGTGTTTACAAATAATTTCCTAACACTGATTTAGAAATTTTTTGTCTATATTTATTCATTGCGTATTATTTTTGTTTGACGAAAATATTCTAAATCTAGTAAAATCAGAGCTGAGATGACATAATAACCTTGAGATGCTCATTGTGTTTTTCCTACTAAATTATCGAATTAAATAGTATGAAATCTCATTATCTGACTTTCAATATGAAAATAAGAGGACAATTTTTAGTGTGTAAGATTTTCCATTTCTAAGTTGATTTAATAATTCATTTTGTTTTGCAGGATTAAATATTTTTGTTGTTTAATAATACTTGATACGTAGCAATTAATGTGAATATTGCTGTAACTTTTTTTCGAACTAAGACAAAGTTATAAATTTTATTTCAACCTGCCAACAGAAAAAATACTTTTAAAATAAATCACGATGATAATCAAAGTTCGGCGATTTGCTTGAAGATTTTTCTGAAACTTTTCGTAGAATTTTAGAGCAGTTCTCTTTCAATATTGATGCCTCTGCTATTTTAGAGAGAAAGAGACTTATTTTTCAATGATTTTTGACATTTTTTAAGGTTACCTAATTGATATTATTGAATGAATGTTATATAGGGATATCTACTTAAGACTTTTCTGAAAATACTCGTAGAATTTTAGAGCAGTTCTCTCCTTTCAATATTGATGCCTCTGCTATTTTAGAGAGAAAGAAACTTATTTTTCAAAGACTTTTTACGTTTTTTAAGGTTACCTAATTAATATTATTGAATGAATGTTATATGGGGATGTCTACTTAAGATTTTTCTGAAACTTCTTGCAAAATTTTAGTTCTCTTCTTTTCTTTCAATATTGATGCCTCTGCTATTTTAGAGAGAAATAGATTTATTTTACTTTTCCGTAATTTAAAAAAAAATATTTACGTTTTTTAAGGTTACCTAATTGATATTAATGAATGAATGTTATATAGGGATGTCTACTTAAGATTTTTTGGAAACTTCTCGTGGAATTTTAGAGCAGTTTTCTTCTTTCAATATTGATGCCTCTGCTATTTTAGAGAGAAAGAAACTTATTTTTCAAAGATTTTTACGTTTTTTAAGGTTACCTAATTGATATTATTGAATGAATGTTATATAGGGATATATACTTAAGATTTTTCTGAAACTTCTCGTAGAATTTTAGCAAACTTCTCTTTCAATATCGATACCTCTGCTATTCTAAAGAGAAAGAGATTTATTTTATTTTTCTAAAAAAGAAAAAAAAATTAAAGACTATTGACGTTTTTTAAGGTTACCTAATTGATATTATTGAATGAATGTTATATAGGGATGTCTACTTAAGAAAATTTTGAAACTTCTCGAAGAATTTTAAAGCAGTTTTGTTCTTACAATATTGATGCCTCTGCTATTTTAGAGAGAAAGAGACTTATTTTTCAAAGACTTTTGACGTTTTTTAAGTTTACCTAATTGATATTATTGATTGAATGTTATATAGGGATATATACTTAAGATTTTTCTGAAACTTCTCGTAGAATTTTAGCACTCTTCTCTTCTTTCAATATCGATGCTATTTTAGAGAGAAAGAAACTTATTTTACTTTTCTGAAAAAACATTTTTAAAGACTATTGACATTTTTTAAAGTTACCTAATTGATTTGATTGAATGAATGTTATATGGGGATGTCTACTTAAGATTTTTCTCATGTCTGCTTTTTATTTTAGCAAGACCAAACTTGATTTCATAAAGAAGATTCTCAGAAAACTATCAGCTTGTATACACAAATTTCTGCTTGCGTTTTTGCTTTAGAATTTAGGAAGAGCAAATTATCATTGAATTGTTTTAAAAAAATATATTTTCTGCAGCGAAAACAGATTCATTGGTTAGTTTGGTTTGATTTTATGGCACATCAACCATAGCAGGTTGTTTACTGTCAAATACGTATGCATTAAATATATGATTTATAAACACGTTTGTAATATAATGGCCGAGAGATTTCGTTTTATATATCTTGCCTTTCGGTTTAGTTAGGCTGAGAACCTTTCGCTTAGCGCATGGGTTAGTTAGGTGCAACATCAGCGCAGGTGTTCATGCTCGCGCGGGGTGGGGATGTGTCATTCAGAGATGTCAAAATAAAAATCCCAGAGAAAAAGTATGTGACCAGGGGATGTGAATGACGTCATGCACCGGAAGCGTGAACGGAGGATTTTGGGGATTTGAGAAAAGTCAGTGAGTTGAGTTCCCACCTAGAAAGAAGAAGATTGACTTTCAGAGCTGGCCGAGGCCAGATGACTTTGTGCGCTACGGGCGCCGCGCGTTGGTTGGGTTGAAAGCTGAAGATGTAAAGCAGTCAGCATAGAAAGATTGTGTATCACTCTTCTCATGTCGAAAAACCGTTAAACTCAAAAAGGTAATAAAACGTTTCGTACCTGAACTAAGAAGTCGTTTGTGTTTTTTTGTGTTTCGGGATTCCTATGTTATCTATATGTGTGCGTTATGAACATTCTATGTACATTTCACGTACTCATGTATGGGCATGTAACACATTTCGTTGATAACATTTTTAAATGAGCCTGAGATAATTTTTGCATACAGTTAGATGCTTTCAAGTATTGCTATCTAGCAGTAACAATTTAATGTTATTCATTTGTTTTCACACGTGTAAATTGCTATACATGATATGTTAGTTATTAAGTTGTCGGAAAATTTTTTTCTAATTGAGACGGAACTAATTTCTTTGCACACTAGAAGTGCTAAATTTTCTACACAGTAAAATATGTTCAATCATTGCTACCTCACAGTAAACCAGATCTTTGGTATAATGAGTAAAGTGTTCACCGATGGTCTGGGAGACCGGAGTTAAATCCCAGGTCAACCCATGCCAAAGACTCAAAAAATGGTACTTGATACTGCTTTGCTTAACACTCAGCATTATAAGGCAGAGATCAAGGGTAAAGTGAAGCAATCCAGAAAATGGAGTAACGCCTTTCCTTACACCTCAGTGTAGTAGCTATTGAAAAGGGAGCCTTCGGGTTACCCTCGACTGCGGTCGCCAACATTACTTTCACAGTAATTATTCTATCGAACATTTCTCATCTGTTTCCATACATTTAAATTGTTTTAAGTATTGTTATGTATCACTAACAATCCAATTAAACAACACTCATTTGTTTACTCACAGTTAAATGATCAAACAGTTCTATTTGTAATTATTCAATTTAGTATAAGTCATTTGGTACAGTCAGTTTAAATGTCAAACAGTTCTATTTTACTCATAGATAGAGGAGTATCAGGTGCTATCACTTCGAGCCACAGTGGACCAGGAAGTGATGAAGGGATACTCAGTATTCCCCAGCCTTCTATTATTACTACAACCTTATCATCAGATTGATTAATGTCATACTCAGGACACTCGTTGGTGGAGTCTTACCCATCTGCAGAGATGCAGTCGGTGTATTCTACAGAAACAACCGACTGGGCTTATATGGTTTTGTGTCATATCCAGGACGGGGCTCTCGTTGGTTGGTTTTTATGGCATCTCAGCACTTGTAGGTTTTTTAAAGCCAAATCTTTTTTTTATATTGTCATGGTTTGAAGGGCCAGAAATGAATGTAAGGTTTACAGCAAATACAGACAGATGTAAGGTTTACAGCAAATACAGACAGTAACGGTTACCGGTAACTGACTAGACTCGCTTGACTCGTTTATCGAGTCCGTAACAATAGTGCAGGGATGGGTCCATGCAGTGACGTCATAGGTTATATTACCATAGCGTACATATACATCAAATATATATGATTTGTAAAGGAATAGTTTTAAGCAACATATTAAACACATCATATATTATTTTTTTGCACACAGTTAAATGGTTTTCATTATTGCTATTTCACACGAACAATTCAATTCATCACCAATCTTTTGTTTGCAACAGTGAAATGGTTAAACAATTCTATTGGATCCTTAGATGGGACCCTAACAGGTACTAACATTCCTGGTCAGAGTGGACATGGGAGTAATGGCAACGAAGGGGTGCTTTGCATTCTCCAAAGGTCAATTATTACTGGAGCCTCACCATCAGACGGTTTCATGTCATATCAAGGACACTCGTTGAAGGGGAGTGACTTTACTCTTTAGAGAAATGCAGTCGGCCTTTTCTGGAGCCGATTAGGGGCATACGTAGATTTTTCTTTTTCTGTAGATTGTGCCTTTCTCTGGCAAAACATCCAAATGGGCAGAGTAAAAAATAATTTCTTAATCAGCACAACGAAAATTTTATCAGAAGTTAAAATGTCTCATGAGGCATTTTTTAAAATGTTTTTATTAACTTTTAAAAAGATTTCTGCAGGCTTTTAGTATCTACGTTTTTAACTAAACAAATAGCTAAGTTTAAATTTAGAACATTTTTGTTTCAATCATGACGACCAACTAAAATTTTCGTTCAAAGAAAAGCTAAAAATGGAACCCAAAATTTTCAGCAATTTTTTTGTTCTGACATAGAAACCACAAAGAGAGGATTTATTTGACATTGTGAAATTTGAAGTGAATATGGCAAAGTGATTTCCATTGTACACTTGATATAATTAAATTATATCGTGTCAGAAGTATTTCTTTTCAAATCAAATCAGACTTCGTACAATAAATAATTGTATCATTTAATAGATATTAATTAACATTAGGAAAAGATTCTTTTCTAAAGTAGCCCACACAAAAAGCAAACTTTTAAAAAACGTAAATAAATAAATGATTTGATTGGTTGGTTAGTTGGGTTTTATAGCATATCAACATTTATTGGTTATTTAACGCCAAATCCATTTTTATGTAAATAATCAGTTCTATTTCAAACAATTCAGTTTAGCATGAGTACACAGTTTAATTGTGAAAAACATTTCTTTTGCAAGCTATTTAGTTTTTGTCAAGAAGTTCTAATTTAGCTAATTCAGTTTAGTATAAGTACAGATTTTGTTTACACACAGTAAAATGCCAAAACAGTTCTGATAAACATTTAAGTTTAGTGTAAATACAGCTTCATTGTCAAAAAACAATTCTATTTAAAATAATTCACGCAGTTTAAATGTAAGTAAGATTGCAGTTTAGCAAAAGAATGCCATTAGTTCTATTTAACCTACAGATAGGGCCCTATCAGGTACTACCACTCCGGGCCACAGTTGACCTGGGAGTAATGGCAATCAAGGGGTACTCTGTATTCCACAAAGCCCCAGTATAACTGGAACGTCACCATCAGATTGTTTTGTGTCATATCCAGGACACCCGTTGGGGGTTTTTACCCCGTGCAGAGAAGCAGTCGGTGTATTTTATACCCCCCCGACCCCAGCCGACTGGGCAAATAAATAAATGAATAAAAAGATAAATGCGAATGTTAATATCAACTAAATATTTACAGAATATATTTTATGATCTTTGGAGACACGTAAGAAATTATGAAAAGATAACGTACTAGTAAATAAACCAAGTTTGGTAAAGTCTATCTATCTATCTATCTCAGTCTTTTTCTTTCTTTCTTTCTTTCTTTCTTTCTTTCTATCTATCTATCTATCTATCTATCCCAGTCTTTTTCTATCTATCTATCTATCTATCTATCTCATTCTCTTCATATCTATCTATCTACCTATCGGTCTATCACAGTCTAATTAAGCTCGCACACATAAATACACATTCACATACACACACACACACACACACACACACACACACACACACAAATGCACACTGACTTATCATTATAAAGAACGGACATGACGAATTAAGTTAAAACCTTGTCAAAACTTCCTGTTAATGCTCTTATCCTTTTTACCAACCCCTCCACTCGGGCAGGATATGACACAAGGTCACTTTTTATGCGGAGTTTAACAGGTTTGAATTCAGAGTTTTTCTTCTCCTTTACTAGTTGCCTCACCAAGGCTGAAGAACCCTGTCTGTCCTTCTATTTACCCATAGCTAAAGGTAGAATTATGGGATTCATACCTTTCCCAAGGGTATTAGTACTATGTGAAATGAAATCAGTCTCGTTCAGGATCTGAACTCGTGTTGCCGTGTCCATTTCCTACGACGATAACCATTACACCACGGGCACCTCCACCACACCACGGGCACCTCCACTCCAAAAGACATCAACATGGAGTTGGAAGGTGGATTAAAACAGAACTTGTTTAGCTAATGAAGAATACTTTTTTCTAAATATCGCCCTATCACTGGAGTTAATGCTCTTATGAAAGGCATGAATCTATATGTTCTTTCATCGTCAATCCATTCAGCAATTGGTATACAATAGGGAAGGCTTGTCTTCTATACTAAATACCCTACAAAGAGCTCCAAGTCTAAAAGAAAGAAAAGCTTTCGAGAGAGTTGAGGCAGTCTGTTATATACAGAGCGTCATTCTTTTCTCTTCAACTTCAGATGCAGCTTAGTGTCATACCCAGAGCTCTGATCTTTTCGGGGAAAGGGTTTTTACCTCATAACGGAAGATAGCATATTCAAAGCTCTAATGATCGGGCGATATTTAGAAAAAGTATCCTTCATTAGCTAAACAAGTTCTGTTTTAATCCACCTTCCAACTTCATGTTGATGTCTGTTGGAGTTTTCTTCTTTGACTAATATTGAATGAAGGAGAGAGGGGGGCAGGGAGGGAGAGAGAGAGCGCAGGGAGGGAGAGAGAGAGAGGGCAGGGAGGGAGGGAGAGAGAGAGCGCGCAAGGAGGGAGGGAGGGAGAGAGAGCAGGGGGGGAGAGAGAGGGCAGGGAGGGAGAGAGAGAGAGGGCAGGGAGAGAGAGAGGACGGGACAGGGAGAGAGAGGGGGAAAGGAAGGGACAGAGAGAGAGCGCGCAGGGAGGGAGAGAGAAAGCGCAGGGAGGGGGGAGAGAGAGGGCAAGGAGAGAGAGAGAGAGAAGGGAGGGAGAGAGGGGGCAGAGAGAGAGAGAGAAGGGGGCGGGGAGAGAGAGAGAGGGCAGGGAGGGAGAGAGAGAGGGCAAAGAGAGAGAGAGAGAGAGGAGGGAGCAGGGAAAGAGAAGGGGGCAGGGAGGGAGAGAGAGAGGACAGGGAGAGAGAGAGGGGACAGGAAGGGAGAAAAAAAGAGAAAGATGGGTGCGAAGGAATTCCATACATTGAAAAGGAAATAGGAGTGTTTGCCTCGTTAACATCTTAATATCGTAAATGTTGCAAAGAAATATCACACCCAAGTTTCTCATAGATAGTTATCCTTGATTTACTTTATAAATAAAATGTTCACTCATAATGTTATGCAATTAAACTTATTTAATTAGGTAAGATTTATAAATACATTTTTTTTAATAAATGTTTGAGTTTATGTTCGAAGAGTTCAGAAATACTTTTGTGGCAGCAAAAGTACGCCACAAGTAGAATAATTTAGTTAACTATGGAAATCAGACCTGACCGATAAAATGAAACACAGTTTCTTCCAGGCAGCGGTCGTGTCGATACTGCTGTATGGATGCACTATTTGGACGCTAACTAAATGGCTGGAGAAGAAGCTAGACGGCAATTACACAAGAATGTTGCGAACAATATTGAACAAGTCCTGGAGGCAACAACCCCAAAGCACCAAATATACGGCCATCTGCTTCCCATCATGAAAACTACCCGGACACTGCTGGAGATGAAGGGACGAGCTCATAAGTGATGTACTCCTATGAACCCCCACATATGGCCGGGCAAAAGCAGGACGACCAGCTCGACACATACATACAGCAGCTCTGTGAGGATACGGGATGTAGCCCTGAAGACCTGCCAGAGGCGTTGAACGATAGGCAGAAGTGGCAAGAGAGGTCAGGGATATCCGTGTTGGCGGCACGACATGATGATAATGATGATGATGATGACTGCAGCCAGTCAAAAGCTGTATGAAACTCAGTACTTTTGTTTAACTCTCAACAGAATATCTTTTTTCTGTTTTTCTATCTTTTTTTTATTAAAACCACATCCGGTTTCCGGTTTCCGGTTTCAGTCTTCAGTTCAGCAAGTGCAGAAGTACAATTGGCCTAAATGGTGTGGTAGCCAATTTAGCAGGGACAGCACTTTAACGTTTAGGGCACGTAAGATAATCAGTAAAGAGTTAGTCTTAGACGCTTTGAAAATAATTCCTCCTGGTTATTTCCTCGGAAATTACACCAGATTAGTCAGGAGAAAACGTTGTTCAATATAATGAATATTCAGTGACGGTACTCAGTTTTTTACATAATCATCAGGACAGTTTATGCTCCTCAGCGATGAATGTGGGCGCACATGTAACGTTTTTATGACGTTTTATCCGAAAATAATACCTCCGCTGTCATTATCTTGCCGCTCAACGTCAGAAGTGAATACTAATTGTCTAAGGATAGTGCCTTGTTATAGATAGTACTCGATTGACAGTTTTACAAAATGGCATATAACATGAAAGCAGAGTTGTATCTTTCATCGACATTGCTGAGTGTTATGATACAAATCAGCAGGTTTGAGTAAAGCTTTGCTCATTCTGACTACACCTGCTTTTTAATTTATGGTCACCCATCTAAGCATTGACCAGGCTCAACATCACCTTACTCGTTATATATTAAGTTTTGTTTACTCTGGAACACAGGCAACAGTTTGCTTACAATACCTGCTGTTTACTTTGATGTCACCCATCTAATATCTGACCAGGTCCATCACTACTTTACTATGCTTTGTTTACTCTGGGACACAGGCAACAGTTTGTTTACAATAGCAGTTCTTTTTTTCACTTAGAGGTCACCCATCTAATACCTGACCAGGTCCACCATTGCTAAACTTATTTACTACGTTTTGTTTGGTCTGGAACACAGGCCACAGTTTGCTTACAATACCAGTACTTTTTTTTTAATTTGTGGTACCCCATCTAATATCTTAGCTTTGTTTACTCAGGCACACAGATTTTAAGTTGGGTACAATTAGTAAATTTGGCGACCGTAGTTGAGGGCGACCAGGAGGCTCCCTTTTCAATAGCTACTACACCACGGTATAGGGGAGAGCGGTACTCCTTTCCCTGGATTGCTCCACTTTACCCTTGATACAGACCTTATATTGCTGAGTGTAAAGCAAGGAGGTATAAAGTACAATTTTAAAAGTCTTTGGTATGACTTGACCTGGGATTGAACCCCGGTCTCCCGGACCATTGGCAAACACTCAATTCAATACCTCCTTCTTATTACGTGGTCACCATACTAAATACTGTCCAGGCTCATTACCGCTTAAGTTGTTATTTAATAAGCTTTGTCTAGTCTCGTGCATAGGCTTGAGGTTTCTTTAAGTAGCTTTAGTTACTTCGTAATCACCTCATGTAATTTAATAAGGTCAGTTTAGTAAATTACGCTATCATAAATATGAGACACCCAGTGATAATCGAACTCTCTAGGATTGATCAGAAAGAGGTGCTCATAACCGTAGATAAAGTTGATTACTAGCCAAAATTTAATCAAAAATAGGCACGGATACTTGGCACGAAATTATATAAATTTTAACTGTTTGGGTTGATATTAGAATAATAAAAAGAAGGTTCTTATACTAATAGAAGTGATAGAAGCTCGTCAACTTTTTGTCAGGTTTTTATCCGGTATTGAATTATCAAAGATGATAAAACAACCTCTTTAAAACTGAACTCATAACATTGATATGTGCTTCATAGTGCGTTTCCGTAAGGCAGTCAGTAATGAATTTCCAACAACAGCAATGTACACGAAAAAAACACGCTTAAAACAGTAATCAACCTAATGAATGAAGCGCATCCCGATCAGCTCCTCAGGTGGTGTAATGGTTAGCAAGCTCGACTAGCAAACCTACACGAGTGAGTTCGAGTCTCATTGGGTGCCCCTTTCATATCGCCTTGTGCCACATCTAAGCAAAAAGCTTAGTAAATTTCCAACGTACGAATCGGCTCAATGTCATATTAATAACATGGAAAATAGCTTCTTGACAACGACACCATCTTTAATATTGTAAGTGATTTATCATGGGGTGCGACTAAATCAGTTATAAAAAAAGCTAACAGCCAGATGGAGACAAGGTTACAAATTTCAAAATCTTGTTTAGTAGGTTCGGTGTCTCGAAAATATGCTTTATCAAGTTCCCCGGATTGAAAACAGCAATTGACTTAACATCACCAAAATTACCATTAGTAGATATCATTGTTATAGTGATGAGATTAGTTGCTATCGTGCCACTAATCTCATTACTATAACAATATGCGTCAACCCAAATCTATTCCTTCTATTATCAAAGCGGTGGCCTCGTGGCGTAATGGTTAAAGCGATAGACTGCAGAATCGTAGTAAGTGAGTTCGAACTCTAGTTGCTCTACTATATTCACTTTCGGGCAAATACCCTTGGGAAAGATATGAACCCACTCATCCTCCCAGCTATGGGTTAAATAGTACCACTACTGTTCTTCTTGGAGAATGGCTTTGGCATTAAATAACCTACGAAGTTTGATATAACATGAAACAAAGAAACCAATCAAATCGTTGTTTTTATGATCATTTAGCTTGATGCTAAAGCCAGTTAGGATACTTTATTCGTTTATCTCTCTGTGTTTCTCGCACAAACTTGATTTTGTGTTTTGGGTATGGATTAGTTTGATGTTAACACTATTTATCGTCAGTGTTTGGAGAAAATTTATTCATTTATATATTGAAATTTAATCATACACTTAGGTAGCCAAATCCCATTGTCTTAAAACGGCTTCAACATATGCTTAGAAACGGGATTAACAGCTATCAATAGAACAAAAAAATTATGGAAATCTGGCGTCTCAAATAAAATTTTAAAAAAAGGTCCTGTCAAACACTAGACGTGTCAGTATTATTGTATGGCTGCACAGCCTGGGTTTTAAAAAAAGCGATTTGAGCCAGATTAGAATTACCCAACAATGTTGTATGCATTTTTGAACTGGTCCTAGAAGCAGCATCCCACAAAACTGCTGCTGTACGGCCGCTGCTCTCTCTTGTGATTAACCGTCCAAGTAAAACGAATAAGATATTTGAAGCATAACTGGACAGAATCACCTGATAACATTAATAAAACCTTATATCAGATATTTAAGAAAAAAAAAAACACTTGCCTACGGATGGCAATTTGATATATCCAATTAGGAGAATCTCTTGAGCAAATTTTCATTCAATATCTTGGTGTCGTTAAAAGGTTTTGCAGATTTTGCCTTTTTTTTACCGAATTTCTTATATTTTAAATAAAAATTTGCGTGTGAAATCTAAATGTCGGTTAAGCATTAATTATGAGAAAATCGAATCGAAAAAGAAATAAATAGCCATTTAGATATGCGAAGAAAACTATAAGAATATAAGGATAATGCACAATGTCAAAATGGAGTGTCAGAGATGTGCAGCTCGATCCTTATTCGAATTTTCTAAGCACCAATTTTCATAAAAAAAAACCAGCACAAGCCAAATTCTAAAATGCCTCCAGACTGACAAGAAAAAGAATTGAGTAGAATTAAAATTTAAAGAAAAAAACAATAATGATATCATTAAAATACTACTAATACTACAACTGCTATTATTAGAATAATGATAATAATAAGCTAAGACATCCACACTACAGCATAGCTGAGATCAGCCAGAATACTTAGATTCGTGGAGACCACGCGAGATTTGCTCTCACTCAGATTCCAGTGAAAACATACCAGTTAATACTGGATTGAAAAACTTGCAAGATGACTAATAAAAACAATGATAATATAAAAACAAGAATGGATAAGACTCAACAAAACAGTAGATGTAGGTTATATGGTGGCAGAAACGACAATATCAATCACATAATAAGCAAATGCAGCAAATCAGCACAGAAACAGTTTAAGATTACGCATGACTGGGTGGGCAAGGTGATCCACTGGGAATTATGCAAGCAATTTAAATTCAACCACACTAACAAATGGTATATGCACAACCCAAAAACAACTCTATGGACGTTTTAAACGATTAATAAGCAACATCTCATACGCCAAAACCTGGACCTGGCTAAGAAAAAGAAACTTTTAGAGATGAAACTATCAAACACATAATAAGCGAATGCAGCAAATTAGCACAGAAAGAGTATAAGATTAGGCACGATTGGGTGGGCAAAGTGATCCACTGGGAATTATGCAAGAAATTTAAATTCGACCATATTAACAAATGGTATATGCACAACCCAGAATCTGTCTAGGAGAATGCAATGCACAAATTCTCCAGGATTTTGGGATACAAACGGATCATTTAATCTTGGCTAGACGACCAGACTAGAAAGTAAGAAAATTTGGCGACAGTGGTCGAGGGTTACCAGAAGGCTCCCTTTTAAATAACTAATACACCGAGGTGTTGGGGAGGGCGCTACTCCTTTCCCTGGATTGCTCTACTTTACCCTTGATACGTAGCTTATAATGCTGAGTGTTAAGCAAGCTCATTGGCCTAGTGGGTAGAGTGTTCGAAAATCCTCCGAGAGAACTGGGTTCAATCCCAGGTCGCGTCATACCAAAGACTTTAAAAATGGTACTTAATACGCCCTTGCTTAACACTCAGCTTTATAATGTTAGCTGATAGGTTTTCACAGGAGTTTGAATGGCAGCAAGTCTCTCCAGGTCTCTTCTCAGTATTCTGGCTGATTTTAATAATGCTGTAGTCTGGATGGTGTTTTCTAGTTTTCGTATTTTCAAGTATTCCAGTCCTTTGGGGATAGTTCCAAGTACGTAAATGACGAATGGTATCATCGTCCCTTTTATATTCCATAGTTGTTATTTTAGTTATCTAGCACGGTTAAGATATTTATCACGCTTTTCGTTTCTTTGTTTTTTTTTTCATTTTATTATTCACACCATGCAAGATTTTCACACCAGGATCTTTTGGTTGTCTTTCACAAGAGTCTGAGTTAATGACAGCAAGTCTCCCTGTGTCACCAGGACTTTTTTCCGTATTCTAGTTGATCTCAATTATGCTGATGTCTGGACAGTCTCGATTCTTCATCTGAATTCCATGTCCGCCTAATTCTTTTCTAAACTCTTGAGAACCGTTCCTTCTGCGTCAACTGTTATTGGTATCACGGTTTCCTTCACGTTTATCAGCTTTTTTCCTCTTTCCCGCTGGATACAAGAATTTCTTTTTTTGTTCGCCAATGGCCCTGGAGACCTGGGTTCAATCCCAAGTCGAGTCCTACCAAAGACTCAAAAATGGTACTTGATGCCTCCTTGCTTAACACACAGCAATATAAGGTAGGGATCAAGGATAAGTGGAGTAATCCAGGGAAAGGAGTAGTGCCCATCCATACACCTTGGTGTTGTAGCTATCGAAATGTTTCTAAATATTTTTTATTTTCTTTTTGGCAAATATCCTAATATTGTCCTTATACATAAGACGGTTTATCTTTTCCGTGATTTTGTAAATTTGTTTCCTCCAGTAATTTTCCTTGTCTATTATTAAGGTCTTTAGGTATTTTTCTTGCCTCAAGTGGTTGGTGATCTTTTACCAGAGTCTGAGTTGCAGCAGATCTCTAAGACTCTTCTGAGTAATCTAACCGATCTCTGTATGTTCTTGTTTCTTCCCTGATTTCGATTTTTTTCAGTCTTTTTCCAAACCTTTGTACACTGTTCCAAGTGCCCCAACTTCAACTGACACCACGGTCACCCTCATGTTCAATATTTTTTTTTAAATTCCTCTGACAAGGTTAAGTATTTCTCTATCATTTCGCTGTATGTTAATATCTCACTGGGGTACGCAAATTCCGCTAAATAGCTGGTTCTTTTTGTCCTAGTAATTAGCATTACATCTTATCTTCTATCCGGGATTAGATGATCCGTTTGAATCTTAAAATCCATTATTAATATTATTATTATTTTTATCATATTTACCCAACCCCTCCGCTCGGGCAGGATATGACACAAGTTCAATTTTTTAAGCGGAGTTTAACAGGTTTGAATTCAGAGTTTTCCTTCTCCTAGACTAGTTGCCTCGCCAAGGCTGAAGAACCTAGTCTGTCCTACTATTTACCCATAGCTGGAGGGAGAATAATTGGATTCATACCTTTCCCAAGGGTATTAGTGCTATGTGAAATACAATCAGTCTCGTCCAGGATTTGAACTCGTGTCGTCGTGTCCATTTCCTGCGACAATAACAATTACTATTACCATTATTACGGTTACCTCATGAGAGTTTTTTACATCAGCGTTTGTTGGTGATTTCTCATTGCAGTTTGAGTGACAACAAGTCTCCACAAGTCTCCAGGACTCTTCTTAGTATTCTGGCCGATCTCAATGAAGCGGTTGCTTGAGTGGTCTCCACTCATTTTGTTATATCCAAGCAATCTACACCTTGCATCAAATCTTTAATGACTGCACCATTTGTAATTGGTATTACCGTCACTTTTATGTTCCACATTTTTTTTTTATTCGCTTGCATGGTCGAGGTATTTTTCATTCTTTTCACTTCTTTCAATTTTACTCTATGGTCAGCCCGTACAGCAAAGTCTGAAAGTTCTCTTTTGTTGTTGTTGTTGATAGTCTGGCTGAGATTAGGTGATCCATTTGTATCTAAAAATACCTAAGGAGTTCATCGTCTCATTTTCCCGGTGAGTCTCTGTGTTAAGCATAACCATTTGTTCATGTGATCAAATTAATATTTCTTGCAAAATTCCCATTGGATCACTTTGTCCACCCAGTTGTGTCTAGTTTTATAATCTTTCTGTGCTAATTTGCTTTATTCGCTTACTATGTGAGTGATCGTTTCTTCCCTAGCACCACATAATCTACATCAACTGTTTAGTTGGGTCTTATCTATTTTTGCTCCGATATGATTGGTCCTGAGGGCGTTGTTTTTTGTTGCTAGAAGAAAATATTTTTAGAGTTTTTCATATCAGTATTAGCTGATGGTTTTTTACTAAAGTTTGAGTGACAGCACGTCTCTTCAAGTCTCCAGGACTCGTCTCAGGATTCTGACCGTTCTCAGTAAAGCTGTCATTTGAATAGTCTCTACCCGTCGACCGAATTCTAAGTCCTCCAGGTCTTTTAATAATCTTTTCGTTATTGTACCAAAAGCACCCCACACAATTGGTACAATCGTCACTTTCATGTTCCACAGCGTTTTCAATTCTTTATCTAGGTCGAGGAACTTATCCTTCTTTTCACACTCTTTCGGTTTTATTTTGTGGTCAGCCGGGAGAGCAAAGTCGAAAATTTTGCAAATTCTCTTTTTTTTTTGTTGATCATTATTAGGTCTGCTCTTTTGGACGAGATTAGGTGATCTGTGTGTATGTCAAAATCCCATAGGAGTTTATGTGTGTCATTTTTCCAGGACAGGTGTTGGGTTGTGCATATACCATTTGTTCGTATGTTGAAATTTAAATTTCTTGCACATTTCCCAGTGGATCACTTTGCCTACCCAATCGTGTCTAGCCTTGTACACTTTCTGTGCTAATTTGCTGCATTCGCTTATTATGTGATTGATGGTTTCATCTCTGTCTCCGCATAGCCTACGTTTTTCTAATTTGTAGCGTCTTATCTATTCTTGCTTTGATATGGTTGGTTCTTACGGAGTTATATTGTGCTGCTATTAGAAGAGATTCTGTTTCTTTCTCAAAGTTTCTTTTTCTTAGCCAGGTCCAGGTTTTGGCGTATGGGATGTTGTTCATTAGTCGTTTAAAACGTCTATAGAGTTGTTTTTCTTCCCATTTTTGTTTCCTAGTTATTGTCTTCTGTTGTCCATCGTGTAGCCAGTATCGTTTCTGATGGCTATAATCAGTCCTACTTTGTGTTTTTCTGTGTAGTCTTCGAGTCGTCGTATTGATGCGTCAAGGCTGTCTTCAATGCCGGAAAGCCCTCTTCCTCCCTCTCCTTCTCAAGTTTTTCACACCAGCGTTAGCCGATAGTTTCTAACTCCAGTTTGAGTGAGAGCAAGTCTCCTCAAGTCTCCAATTCTTGCCGATCTCAGCAATGTTGCTGTTTGGATGGTCTCTATTCATCCTTTTATTTCTAAGTCCTCCAGTCCCTATACCAACCCCTGAGTTACTGTACTCAGAACACCAATAACAATTGGTATCACTGTTACTTTCATGTTCCATTGTTTTTCGATTCCCTAGAAATTTTAAGGCACTTATCTTTCTTTTCGTTTTCTTTAAAATTTACTCTGTTGACAGCCTGGACAGTGAAGTCTTCAATTCGGTAAGTTCTCGTTTTTTGTTGATTATTACAAGGCTAAGTAAAGTTGGTGACCGTAGTCGAGGGCGACCAGAAGGCTCCCTTTTAAATAACTAATAGACCGAGATGAAAAACTCTAAAGAGAAAAATAATGATATTAGGCAAGATTGATTAAGAAAGTTAATCCTCCTGTAATCATGCAAGAGATAAAAATTTATATGACATATTATATTGGTTCAGTTTAGAATCTGCACAAGAAAATGAGACTTAAATGTGAGATATCCAAATTTAACGAGTTTGATTTTCACTGAGTGTTGTGCCAAATTAAGCTAAAATTCTTGCATTTACCCAACTTCTCATACACAAGCTGGAGATTACACAAGGCCAGTTTTAAGCGGGATTTTGATTCGTAGCTTACTTTCTCTAAGGACGTAAGCCTTACATTTTATCTGCAGCTAGAGGGTATGTAATCGATTCCTAGCTTTCACAAAGGCATAAACACGAAAAGAAACTCCAACAGACCCATCCAGTATTTGAACCCGCATCGTCTCGTCCATTTTGTAAGAGGACTACCGTTATACTGGTCACAGTTCCAAAGTAAGCATATTTAAATGACCTGTTTATCTTTATGGACTAGACGAAGAAGAGTTTAGTGTGTGGCAATCCGACTTGAAACACTATGTCCTGCGAATCACCGAAGTTAAGGAGTGATAAACCAGCCCATTACTTAGACGAGAGGCTGCTTAGTAACTGAAGATCTTGTAAGCAAGCTATACTTGAGTGCAGGACTACGCAAGGCTTAGTTAATTATCAACAACAGGAGTGAACAAGAAAGAACAGAAAAATACTTTATTTGTTGTAATTAATTGCAATCAAGTATGTAATGGTTTTATTGTGCGTTTAGAGTTTCTGATAGTCTTGGAAAAAAATGTCCATGGAGACCACACCGTAATTTACGGCTTCGTATTAAGGGGGATACCTTTCATCTTAGCATTCTTTTTTTAGCTAAGAAATGTTACCAAATGCTTTTTCTTACTTTCTTTTTTTTAGCACACAAAACTGGATAGAATTCGCTTTTAAAAGGATATCAACGCTGTAGAATTTTAAACCTCTGAGAATTTGACTCTCGAAAACATTTCATATATTTTGTTTTGCATTCACAGCATACTTTTAAATTCATAGAATACTAGCTGAAGTACCCATCTTTTTCAGGGAAAAGGTTAAGATTTAGATCACAGCTGTTTTTAATCACTGTAAGACGATTGTTTCAAAATAAAATAAAATAAAAATAAAAATAAATGACCGGATTTAGCGAATTAAATATATTTTTCTGTTTAGATTGTCAGATCTTAGCAAGAATGCTGTCATTTTATATCTCTGGTTTGAAGAATTACATGTAAGCAAAATTCGTAATATAATAATCCTATAATTGAACTTTGGTATTACAATAATTCCCTGTGTTGTATAACCCTCATAGAAGATTATAAAATATTAATACTAGCTCTAGTACCCCTAATAGATGAAGGTCGTATCGACGAGATATTTGAAGTTATAAATTTGCCTATTTCAGAAACAAAGTTAGGGCCATATAAGAAGCCAAACGCTTTTCCGTTGCTGACTTTCGGCTTGAGACGGATGTCATATGCCACGGGAATGAGGGATGAGAGGGACAGATGGTGAGAGTCTCAGGGAATTTCACTTTTTCTTCTATAATATATATATATATGCTGTTGATACATAATACCTTAAAAATTCCCTTAGCCAACGTGGTACGCTTGTTGGTCGAGCGGTTTGAGACTTAGTCTACCGTAAAGTTGGATGGGTTTCGATCCCGGCTTCGAATGTCCTACGTGTCTAGTCACACTGAAAAGTTCTGATCGAACGAAACAGACTGTCTGGGGATGACTATATATATATGAAGATTCTGTGATAGGTAGAGAATTTTAACATTGCTTTTAAAAGCGTATTCTTATTATGATTGATAAAATATTTTTAAAATGATTAAAATATTTTAAAATTCTAAAAGAATTAGGACCAAGTTCATATATGTCTGAAGAGACATAAGCGAAATGAAGAATCCCTTCTTTTTAGAATTAAAAATATTCTATTAATCTTAATATGCATACACTTTTAAAAGCAATGATATATATATATATATATATATATATATATATATATATATAATGGGTAGACTGTTTGCAAATGGTCCGGGAGATCGGGTTTCAATCTTATGTCGAGTCATACAAAAGACTCAAAAATGGTACTTGATACTACCAAGCAAAATACTCAGCATTATAAGGTATGGATCAAGGGTAAAGTGGAGCAATCCAAGGAAAAGAGTAGCTTCCTCCTCGACCATTCGGTGTAGTAGCTATTGAAAAGGAAGACTTTGGGGCACCCTCGACAACTGTCACCAAATTTACTACTAACATTAAAAAGGTATATTATATTTATGTATTTACCAAACCCTCCACATGAGCAGGATGCGACTTAAGGTCAATTTTTAAACAGATAATCTTCTCCTTAATCAGATATAACAAGTTTTATGAACCAAGTTTGCCCAACAATTTACCCATAACAGGAGGGAGAATAATTGGATTAATGTCTTTCACTACTGTATCAGCAATTAGCGGAATGCAAACAGCTTCGTTCTGGATTTGAATTGGTGTTATCGTGTCTATTTCCTGTAACGATAACCATTAAACCCCAATCACCTCCCCTTATATACATATAAGAAGGCTTCCTTTTAAATAGCTACTACACCGAGGTGTAGGGAAGGGCACTACTCCAATTTAATACACAAAAATAATTCTATTTCAAAGAAATCTGCTTACCATAAGTACACAGTTTCAAAGTTAAAAACGCTTCTACAAAAACAATTCACTTTAGCAAATGTTCATAGTTGGATTCATAACTGGATTCATACCTCTCCCAAGGGTATTAGTGCTATGTAATCAGTCTCGTCCAGGATTTGAACTCGTGTCGCCGTGTTCATTTCCTACGACGATAACCATTACACTACGGGCACTTCCCCGACACCACGAGCACTTATGTAGAATATGTTATCTTATATTGTTTTATAGCTGAAAACTTGCTCTATCCAACGGTGTCACTCTTTTTAGTGTCGCTGTTTTTCGTTTTGAAGGAATAAGTTGAGTGCATTACTTTCGGTACATCCATTGTGTATATATCTTCAAACCTAAATGCCATCTTGGTTGTTCTGTCTTGTTGCCAAACAAATCTAATTCATAAAAATGTCTTCATTAATTTTCATTACTTGGTGTGAACTCGTCTTCCGTTAACTGAAATTTTTCAAAAGAAAGCTATTTCAAAAATCGCTTTGACGTTTACCTATTTGCCTGTCTATGTAATTTAGAAAGACCAGATCATTTAGCGTTTATTCAAGTAAAGTTCGTTCCACCTTTGATTTTGTATCAAAATTAAATGATGTTATTTGCCCTTCGCTTTTGGAAAAGAAACGACTTGGAGAACTTTAAAGGAATTTCCTCTTTCTTTTCTTGCTAACTCTTTCAAGTTATGTTTATGGATTTTAAAACAGCCATTAAAACATCCATTTTTTTTCTTCTTATTTTTGCATAATTCTGACAAATCAATACTTATATAAATAATGATATAAGAACCACTGATTTAAAAACGAGAAAATCTAAGACTCATCTCAAAATACATACGAGGATCATTAAATAAGTTTCCAGACTTTTTTCGCATGGGGACTTTTATTGATAGTACACACATGAAACTCTAGTCCCCTTCGAAGTAATCTCCTCTGGCTGCAATGCACTTGTTGTACCGTTCCAACAACTTCTGGGAGGCCCCATGGAAGTCCTCTTGTGTGAGAGTGTCAATGACCTTCGTCACAGCCCCTTTCATCTCCTCAATTGCCTTATAACGACAGCCTCTTAGCTTAGGGAATAAACAAAAGTCACAGGAAGCAAGGTCTGGACTATAGGGACGATGAGGAACTGTCTAGATGCCCATCTTGGTCAAATAGTCTGTGACAAGGATGGAGTTGTGGACTGGTGCATTGTCCTGGAGGAAATGCCACGGACCCGATTTGAAGAGTGCTGGCCTCTTCCGACGGAATCTCTTACTGAACTCCATTAAAACCTCAACATAGTAACCCTAACGCTAATCCTAACCCTTTGGCCAATAAACTCTGGTGTATTGACTTCCTTACTCCTCCCACACCTCTCATCATCCCCCACAGACCCCCTGCTTTGCTTGCATCTCTTATTCCACTCAAAAACTGATTCATGCAAGATGGTCCAAAAGCAGTCTGAAGCATTCCATACGTTTCTGTGGCATTTTTTGCAAGTTTAAAACAGAATTTTATTGCATATCGTTCTTCTCAAGTGTCCTCACGTCCAGATTAGATTTTTGAAATTCACCCGCTGTGACAATCAGGCTTTAGTAGGGTGTATCCCAATTCCTGCTGTTTGAACCTGAAATCATAAAAATTGGTCAGTCATCTCATATGTTTAGCAATAACATAGTGAATTTTCAAGAGTCTACGACAATTTTTAATACCTGTACAAAAAATAATTCTGGAAACTTATTGAAGGCCCTGCGTATAATGCACGAGACAATTATTTGAAAACTGAACCTGGGTGGAAAAAATCAGTTACAAGTTGTTGTCGCCAAAATATCATATTATGGAACAATTGCGATTTTTCCTCCAGGACGTGATCCTGTCTTAGACTACGCGCTTTCAACGTCTTTAGATTTAATGAAAGAAAACGGTTTCATGCTGGCAAAGGACAAAAGCAGAAGATGCTCCGCACAAACTATAACAGACGTGGACTACGCCGATGACAGCGCTTCTAGAAAATCCCTCACCCCAGGCGAATCCCTGCTATGTAGCCTAGAACGAACAGCAGGAGAAATAGGCCTGACAACGCTGACAAAACAGAATACATATGCTTTAATCAAAGAGGCAGCATCTTCACATTAAAGCTTGGTTCACGGAAACTAGTAGACAACATCGGAAGCAACGTCTCATCAACCGAGAATGACATCAACTCGCAGCTAGCAAAGAGACCTTTCTTTAGACTATTGGTCATATGGAAGTCAGTTTTTTTCGAGCAGAAGTCGTGTCAATAATGCAATATGGATGCACTATATGGACGCTAACTAAATGTATGAGGAAAAGCTTGACAGCAATTACACAAGAATGCTGCGAGCTGTATTGAACCAGTCCTAGAGGATAAACCATACGAAGCAGCAGCTGTACGGCCACTTACCACCTATCACAATAACTATCCAAGTTAGACGAACTAGACATGCGGGATACTGCTGGAGAAGTAAGGACGAACTCATAAGCGATGTACTCCTGTAGACCCCTTCACATGGACCAGCAAAGGTTGGACGACAAGCCCTATGTACAACAGCTCTGTGCCGACAGAGAATGTAGCCTGGAAGACCTCCCGGGAGAATGTATGATAGAGATAGGTGGAAAGAGAAAGTCAGAGAGATCCGTGCTAGCAGCATGATATGATAATTATATATATATATATATATATATATATACTTGTATATACTTGTATATATGAAGGTAAATATATATATATAAAGTAAAGTTGGAGATTGTAGTCGCGGGTGACCCGGAGGCTCCTTTTTCAGAAGCTACTACACCGAGGTGTTGGGGAGGGCGCTACTCCTTTTCCTTGATTGCTCCACTTTACAATTGATACATACCATATAATGCTGAGTGTTAAGCAAGGAGGTATCAAGTACCATTTTTTTAAGTCTTTGGTATGACCCGACCTGGGATTGAACCCCGTCCCCGGGCTACTGGCGAATACTTTATCCACTAGGTAATACACACACACACACATATATATATATATATATATATATATATATAAATTTAAATAGAATTGACACCTTAGTTAATTGTGTATAGTGACTGTCTCTTTCTTGACAAAGCAATCGTTTGACTAATGACTTAGTTTGATGATTACGAACGCCAGAAAATGAGAGTCTCCATGCGTCGTTAAGTTTTTGTCGAAACTATTTAAACTAAGATGTACACATGCACTATCAATGACATCGATCATTTCTTAACAGTAACTTTAATGTTTACACTCACACACACACACACACACACGCATATATATATATATATATATATATATATATATATATATTTGTGTGAGTGTGTGTGTGTGTGTGTGTGTGTGTTTCAGAAAGCACCTAGTTTAATCAGTTTTAGTATAAATTGAGTACCTGTCAAAATAGACTTTACGTATTGATCGACATATTAGTTTTAGATCAGAGTTTAGAATATGTCCCAGCAGAATTCCCTATTTATTTCAAGATAAAAAGAGAATATGGAAGTTAGTACTTTCTCAAAAATAAATAAGAAATGAGATAAAAAACGGAGATTATTTTGAATTTGTCATTTTTTAAATAATATCCTTTGTTGCAAAAATTCCCATAATATGAGTTAGCAACCGTAACCTAGTGACACGTACAATCTAGAACAGTTTTACTCAAAATACTGGTACACGCAGCGGTGTTGATACGTAAGTCATTGACTGCCACTTTCACAGTTTCACATTATAATGGTATATAAAACGTGAAATACAAAAGTGAAAATGCTGGAAATCTTTCTGCATTATTTAAGATTAATCTTTTTGAATGCTATTATTCAATACAAAAGATAGAATTATTTAAAAGACTTGATCATATTGAGATAATTATGTGGCTCATATATGATAAAAGTCCGTGACACATTTTAAATATCCTACCGGCTTTCCATATTAGATAATTTGAGAAGCTCTGCCTTCTAGTTTTTTTCATATTAGACCAAGACACATAAAATGATATAAAGAATAAATCCATTTCCAGCACAATCTTAATGAATTTATCAATGCATTTATATTGAACGTCAGGGTTTAATATTAAAATTCTCGATTTAACAGATTATTTAAAATTGATTAAAATCAACAAAACGAAGGGTGCCCGTAAAATCCTTTGCATCTTGATGGAATGTCAGACGTAAAAATACATTCAAAGCATTTTAAATAAATTAGTAAGAGTGAATCGAAAACAAACATTAACAAGAAAAGACTTGAAGAGGGGATAGTTGGGCATTACAGCTTCTCAAACATTGTGGGTAATTAAATGTTAAATGTTGCCCAGTCTACAGAGGGGTAGGACACTCCACCAGCGAGTGCCCTGATATGACACTAAACTATCTCATGGTGAGGCTCCAGTTTGCTGGAGCTTTGGGGAATATGGAATATACCTTCATTGCCATCGCTCCCAAGTCCACTCTGACCCGGAGTGGAAGCTCCTGATAGGGTCCTATCTATCAGTTAAATAGAACTAAACTGCGTATTTATGCTAAACTGAATTGTTTGAAGTAGAACTCTTTTTGACATTGAAATTGTATTTTCGCTAAAGAGAATTGTTTGAAATAGAACTCTTTTGACTCATAACGGTGTGTGGTGAAGAACTATTCTTATACTAAATGGAATTGTTTGAATTAGAACTGTTTGACTGAATAGAAATATTTTTGACAATTAAACTGTGCACTCATGCTAAACTGAAGTGTTAGAAATAGAACTGATTATTTGTATAAAATAGATTTGGAAATGTTGATATGCAATAAAACCCAACCAATGTTGATATGCAATAAAACCCAACCAATGTTGATATGCAATAAAACCCAACCAATGTTGATATGCAATAAAACCCAACCAAGCAACCACCTAAATGTCAAATCCTCATCATCTATTTATATATAAAATATAATCTGTACAACCGTTTGTAGGAAAGAAGTTTTAAACGAGCCAGATCTCGTTTATTTACTCACAGTTAATGGGTTTCAAGTATTTCTACCTCATACTGATAGTTTTATTTGTACACAGTAAAAGGGTTCCAAGTATTGCTATGAAATATAAATAATTCAATTTAAGAGTCGTTTGTCTATACACAAAATGGTTAGTCTATAAAATATTAACTATTTCTATCTAACTCAGAGATATGAACGTAACAGGTATAACTAGTCCGACTAACAGTCGACCTGGGAGTAATGGCAAGGAATATGTACTCAGCATACCCCAGAGCTTCATCAGATCGATTAGAGTCATATCTTGGATGTTCGTAAGTGGGGTATTACCCCTCTTCTGTCGGCGCAATCTACAGCCTCAGTTAACTGAGCTAAAAGAGAGATAGACTATATATATATATATATATATATATATATATATATATATATGTATATATATATATATGATTAAATAGGATGTGTATATAATGAATATTTTATATATGTGTATGTATCTCTACATATACTTTAGTTATGTACATGGGCTTAAACTATTTCTCTACTCTTTTTTTCTCACAAAAACTCTTTCTCTCTTTCACACTCTCTCTCACACACACACACACACACATATATATATATATATATATATATATATATATATATATATATATATATAATATGTCTCAAAGGGCACCAAAGGATTTAAAGTTAAATCTTTACGAAGACGAAAATATCCAAGAACTAGAATGTTTTACATTTTTTTATTAAAGAAAATAATGTAATACCAGATTTCTTACTTAATTTGAATTCTAAATGCCTAGGAGATTTCAGGGATACTGTATATATAATGTTTTGTAGTGAGCAAATATACACAATTTTTTTTAAATTTAAGAAACATGATATTTTTGCTCCTTAAATTTTTCGTAAGCCAATTCTCAGGAGTAAATCGTCGCAGATTAAGTTACAATGTTAAATTTTAAAAGTCAAATTTTAAAACAAAATTTTTAGAAGAGATTAAATCTATTTATCAATCTATCTATCTATCAAATATATTTCTTTCTTTCTTTCTTTCTTTCTTTCTTTCTTTCTACCTCGATTAATATAGTCAATGTCCCTCTTTCTTTCTATATGTGTTCATATCTATCTATCTATCTATCTATCTATCTATCTATCTCAGTCTTATCGTATCAATCAATCTATCTATCTATCTATCTGCATTTAGCTAACTCTCCGAATCAGCATGATAAAACACAAGGTCGACACGAATTCAAATGGACTTTTACAAGTTTAATTTAAGGGTTTTCCTTCTCCTAAATTTGTTGACATACCAAGATTAAAGAGCCTAGTCTGCTCCACTATTTACCTATATCTATCTATCTATCTATCTATCTATCTATCTATATAAGGGTACAGGGGGATTATTGGTTGTGGTGATTGTTTCTTTGGTATGAGTTTTTTTAAAGTGTTTTTTTGTCACTGGCAACAATATAAAAAAAAAATTAGTAACTACCACTCTAACTTTAACACCCATCTGAAGTGAATTGGCCAAATATATATAAAAAACATTTCAAATAAAAAGCTCGCACCAAACCATCACCCCAATGGATAATTCCCTTGAGGACGACCAGTGATGTGGTTGAAAGCGCACAGGTATAAAATATTGGACATTTTCTCTTTCATCTTGATCCCGATGTACAAAAATCTACAGGAAGACTTAAATATCTTCACTTGAGACACATAAAGAGGAAATATTCAGTGCTCTTTAACAATGCCTATTTGAATATTAACTTGCAGTTAAAATACACAATATATATATATATATATATATATGCAAGGAAATCACTACACAAGACTAATATCAAATTAGAAGAAAACAGAAAATAAAATGTTTCCAAACGCCTATACCAATGTAGTCGAGGTAAATTTGAAATAATGCTAAACACAAATGCCTTAAAGCTAAAAACGGCACAATATCAATTAGCAGGCATATATATAAAGGAACAGACAGAATACATTCAAAATCAGATAGATACGATTAGAGACTCGGTGGAAGATAGACAATCTAGAATTGCCTGGCAAACAATAAACGAAGTGAGCAGAAGAAACAACACAGCCAAAGCAAAACTTAAAGCAGCAAACCAACAAGAAAGAATAAAACTGTGGAAACAGCACTTCGAAAACTTACTTGGAAACCCACCAAAAATAACACATGAACCAATCACCAGAATAATTAGCAAACAATTAGACATTAAACTTGGACCGTTCACACAAGAAGAACTCGACTCGGTTCTCAGAAAAATTTAAATAGGAAAGCTGCAGGGCTGGACGAAATTCCCCCGGAAGTATGGAAGACCAGACAATTCGACGACATACTGCTCCGACACTGCAACGCAGTATACAATCAAAATCCGATAGATAGATGGACGAAGGGATGCATACTCCCCTTCCCTAAAAAGGGGGACCTCGGATTAGCCAAAAACTACCGAGGCATAACACTTACATCCATAGCTGCCAAAATCTACAATGCCCTACTACGAAACCGAATAGAACCCAAAATCGACAACATACTTAGAAAAAACCAAAATGGCTTCCGAAGAAATAGATCCACGACCTCACAAATATTAACCATCCGCAGAATCCTTGAAGGTGTACGGGCAAAGAACCTACAAGCGACATTAATATTTGTCGACTTTACCAAGGCTTTCGACTCCATTCACAGAGGAAAGATGGAACAAATCCTACTAGCGTACGGCATACCTAAAGAAACCGTAGCGGCAATAACGATTCTCTATAGAAACACTAAAGTAAAAGTACGATCACCAGATGGAGACACAGAATACTTCGACATTGTAGCAGGAGTACTACAAGGGGACACGCTGGCTCCGTATCTCTTTATAATTTGTCTAGACTACGTACTTAGAACATCGATTGACAAAATCAAAGAGAATGGCTTCGAACTGACGAAGAAAAGAAGCAGAAGATACCCCGCAACAACAATTACCGACGCCGACTACGCCGATGACATAGCGATACTGGCAAATACACCTGACCAAGCCGAAACACTTCTGCATAGTTTGGAACGAGCAGCAGCAAGCATAGGCCTCCATGTTAATGCACACAAAACGGAATATATGTGCTATAACCAAACGGGGGACATCTCCACTCTAAAAGGAACCCCTCTTAAACTAGTAGACAAATTCACGTACCTAGGAAGCAGCGTCGAATCAACCGAAAAGGACATCGAAACGAGGTTAACGAAAGCATGGACAGCTATCAATAGGCTATCGACTATATGGAAATCAGACCTAGCCGATAAAATGAAACGCAGTTTCTTCCAGGCAGCGGTCACATCGATACTGCTATATGGATGCACTACATGGACGCTAACAAAACGGCTGGAGAAGAAACTAGATGGCAATTACACAAGAATGCTGCGTGCAATCCTGAACAAGTCCTGGCAGCAACACCCCACAAGACACCAACTGTACGGCCACCTGCCCCCTATCACGAAAACTATTCAAGTTAGGCGAACCAGACATGCAGGACATTGCTGGAGAAGCAGAGATGAACTCATAAGAGATATACTCTTATGGATCCCCACACATGGCCGCGCAAAAGCAGGACGACCAGCTCGAACGTACATTCAGCAGCTATGTGAGGATACGGGTTGTTGTCCTGAAGACCTACCTAGGGCGATGAACGATAGGGAGGAGTGGCGAGAGAGGGCCAGAGATATCCGTGCTGCCAGCACGATATGATGATGATGATGATATATATATATATATATATATATATATGTGTGTGTGTGTGTGTGTTTGTGTGTGTGTGTGTGTGATTGATAGATTGTAGTAAATCTGACAGTATGATAGAAATATGTGGAAAGTTGGATAAATCAATCACTTATCTTCGATTCAGATGCGTGATATTTCGTTTGTTTTATTCTATCAAACATTTTAAAACTGAGGCCCTTTCTGAAATTTTTCTATTGATATACAAAAAACGCTAACGTCGAAGTGACCGGACATCCTTTTCGTCGCTCCTCAAAAAGAGTACATGTTAAGTAAAGAAGGGAAGAAGTGATTATAATTTATTTAATTTTCAATATACATATTTATTCTTTACATCACATATTATTTTATTCAAGTGAAATTATATATATATATATATATATATATATATATATATATATATTTATATATATATATATATATATATATATATATATGCAAATGATTTATTCCTTTTGATTATTTAAGATAAGAAGTTGATACATAACTTCCTCTAGTTTAAAAACCAATGTTACTTACTAAACGGTAATATTTCCCAGTATAACCCTAGCAAGTGAAAATGAACAATATCATATTTAACTTAATTATAAAATCGGTGCACTTTATTTATTTATCTAATAATTTATACAACTATGGAGAAAATAGGAAAAGAAAATATTAAAAAGTAATGAATTATTAGTTTTATTCATCTATTTTTGTAACTGACTGGCAATAACTATTTCAAATTAATTTTGTCATATTTTAAGTTATATTATTCAAATATATTTTCACTGTAGTTTACGTTTATTTAACTATCATCAAACTATATTTTCTTTTGCATATCATAAAATGAAGCACAGTTTCTTCTAAGCAGCGGTAGTATCGATACTGCTATATGGATGCACCAGGTGGACGCTAACAAAACCTATAGAGTAAAAACTTTACAGCAATTACACAAGAATGCTGCGTTCAATATTGAACACGATCTGGAGACAGTACCCCACAAAGCAGCAACTGTACGGCCACTAACCACTCGTCACGAAAACTATCAAAATTAAACGAACCAGACGTGCAGGACACTGCTAGAGAAGTAGGGACAAGCTCGTAAGTGATTTACTCCCGTGGACCACTTTACATGGACGAGCAAAGGCAGGACGTCTAGATCGAATATACATAAAAGTAGCTTTGTGCAGATACTGGATGTTGCCCGGAAGACCTGCCAAAAGAAATGGACGATAAGGAGGGGTGGCGAAAGAGGGTCAGAAATATCCGTGCTGATAGTGCGACATGATGATGATGATATGTCATCTATTTTATTTAAGTTAGGTTTCTTGAATCGTAAGTAGGCGTCTGGAATTCTAATGGTCTTTTTTTTTGCATAACCATATCAATAGTATTAGTAATGGTGGTGGGATAGTAAAAAAGACAAGGAGATATTGCTAAACTACTAATACTAATACTACTAATAATAATAGACTTCGATTCGTCTGCTTCCACTTCAAATGATAAACTTCGATCCGTTTACTTTGATGGCTAGTGTTCAGTAATATGTATATGTATGTAGATGTAAACAAGTCATGTCATCAAATCCGGGAGGTGTATGTCAACGGCTGGTTAAGGTAGTGTAGTAAGAAAGTAAACCCCGACAGAAAATAAGGAGTGGAGCCCTGCAGGCGGTTGGATGGTGTATTGGTCAGGCTCCGGCAGCTCCTGCGTCCTCATCCTTCTTGACCTTGTCTTGCCGCTGGATCCGGCCCGCTGGGATAAGAGAGTGAGACTGAATCGGCGCAACGCTACTTCACCTTAAATAAAGTCAAGCACGTCTCATCAATCAATCTTTATCCCATATTCTTACCGCTAGTCCTGTGGGCGACGGGTGAGCGACGAAGCAACAGGCGTGGGTACACAGCAAGTCATAACCGCAGACCTGCACAACGCGACTCAGGCTGTATGCTCGCTCCTTACTGACTGGAGCAGAAGTAATGTTCGGCAGCCGTCCGGGTGTCTGAGCAGACCACTTTAGGACAGCACTGCTCATCCCCGCAGCATAGGAAACGGGCTAGAAATGTTGCCCCAAACATTGCCTGCTCTAATTCACCCTGGCCGGCGTACTGCTGTCGGAGGGGACCTCTAAATGTGATTCAAACAAGAAAAAATACCTCTGAACATCGCTGTGTGGAACATCCAGACGCTTATTGACTGGGACGACACAGACCTCATAGGCGCACCATTCTTATGGCTTCTGAACTTCCCAGGTACAAAAATCAACATTGCCGCCCTCAGTGAGACAATGCTGGCAGGCAAGGAAAAACTGGCTGAGAAGAGCTCAGGCAATTTCTTTGAGCTGACGAGCACCCAATGATAAACACCACGTCGGAGTGGGCTATGCCTTCAAGATTTCACTCGTAGGCAAGTTACCCTGCCCCCGAAGGAAGTGAATGACCGGCTCATGACTATGAGACTTTCTCTTCATCACGAGAAAAAGTTCGCTACCATCATCAGCACATATACACTCACTAGGACCAACACGGATGAGACAAAAGATAAGTTTTATGAAGAATTTGAATATGTTATCTTCGCTGTTTCCGCAGCAGTCAAGCTCATCATTCTTGGTGATTTTAACGCAAGAATTGGATATGACAGCGCCACCTGGGAAGGAGTATTGTGTAAACACGAGACCGCAAAATGCTTCTTCAGATCTGCGCCAAGCTTAATCTTCTAATCACCAACACCGTATTCAGCCTCCCTACTCACAACAAGACATCCTGGATGCACCCCCGATCTAAGCGCTGGCATCTGATCGACTATGTCATTGTGAGACGGAGATATAGGCAGTATGTGATAGTCACAAGGGCCTTGTGTGGTGTAGAATGCTGGGCTAATCATCACTTAATCATTTTTAAACTAAGCGTCGGATTCCAGCCTAAAGTTAGATCACAGGACAAAAAAGCACCAAAGTAAGCTAAAAGACGTTCCAACCAAGCAATCCTTTGTTGAGGCCTTAGATGAGCTGCTTGATATCATCCTTTTGGACGAGCAAGATGTGGAAGCTGCGTGGATCACACTCTAGGACACCGTATATTGCTTAGCTATGGAGTGTTTAGGACCACCTGCCAGAAGACACAGAGACTGGTTTCATGAAAATCATACCAAGATCATGAACCTCATAGGGAAAAAGCGCCCTGCTCAAATGGTGTACGTCCATAATCCTCAGTGTACTACCAAGAAAAACGGTCTGAGGAGCATCTGCAGCACCGTTCAGTTCAAGCTACAAGAAATGCAAAATTCATGGCTGAGTGCAAGAGCTGATGAAATCCAAGGTTACGCAGACAAAATGACATGAAAAACTTTTACAGCTGTCTGTAAGAGGTCCACGGTCGCACCAGTGGCGGCTCATAATCCGCTACTGAGCGAAGATGGAACCAAGAGAACACGATCATGGATAGGTGGGCTGAGCATTTCAATGGTGTACTAAATAGGACATCTTCTATAAGTGACAAATGAGGTTAAGCAGGGATATGTCCTCGCCTCAACTCTTTTCAATATCATGTTTTCTGCGATGCTGTTTGATGCATTTAATGGCTCGGATAATGGAATCGACATTCGATACCGCACTGACAGCTCTGTCTTCAACCTCAGAAGGCTTCGAGCAAAGATAAAGGAGAAGACTGATATCGTCAACGAGTTTCTCTTCACCGACGACTGTGCACTGAACGCTATAACCAAAACCAACATGTAAAATGTTGGCAAGTTCTCAATGGCCTGTGACAATTTTGGCCTAACAATCAACACAAAAAAGACAGAAATGATGCAACAGCCAGCATTTAGAAAACCATACGTCGAGCCCAACATCGCCATCAAGCAACAACGACTGAAAAGGGTAGAAAAGTTCACCTATTTCGGCAGCACCTTCTCGAAGTCTATCGTCATTGATGATGAGGTGAACATCAGACTTGCAAAAGCGAGTGCAGCCTTTGGTCGACTCAAGAAGAATGTGTGGAATCGGAGAGGCATTTCGGACGCAACCAAAATCAAGGTATACCAATCTGTCGTACTTACCACTCTCCTTTATGGCTGTGAACGGCTAAACACCTTCCGCACGACCTGTCTGAGGAAGATTCCCGGCAACACATGGCGAAAACATATCCCCGACACCAAAGTTTTAACTTGCCTTTCCTTCCCAGCATCTACACGATCTTGATGTAATCACAGCTTCGTTGGGCTGGTCATGTTGTCCGCATGAAAGATCGCCGACTCCCGTAGAAACTCCTCTACGGTGAACCGTCTCAGGGCAAGCGCTACTAAGGAGACTAGAAAAAGTTTTTCAAAGACGTACTGAAGGTTTCCTTGAAATTTTTCGGTGTTGCCTCTAATTGCCTGGAATATCTGGTGCATGGCATAGACTAGTGCCATGAAGTTGTCAAACGTAGAGCAAAAGTCTGTGAAACCAGAAAAAACGCAGCAACTGAGCTGCGTAGGAAACTTAGAAAAAGCACAGCCACTTCAGGCACCATTCTTTGTTCTTACTGACCAATACTCTTCCACGCAAATATTGGTCTCATTAGTCACCTGCGCACTCATATAAGCTTTCATCTATCATAATGTTGATCAGATAGTCCTCATCGAATACGATGGACAATGAAGAAAAAGATATCATATCGTGCCATGATCAGAGATTACCCTGATTCTCCCACTCCATTTGTCTCTATCGTCCATTGCATTCGGCTGGTCCTCGAGACTACATCCTGTGTCTGTTCAGAGCTGTGGTTGATATGTTCTAGCCGGACGTCCCATACATGCTCGTCCGTATGAAAGAGTCCACAGGATAATGTCGCTAATCAGCTAACTCTTCCTTCTCCAGCAGTGTCTTGGAGGTTTTGTTCGTCTGATTTGAATAGGAGATAGGAGACCGTATAGCTGCTGTTTTGTGAGACGTTGCTTCCAGGATTTGTTCAATATGGATCCTAGCATTCTTGTACAATTGTCATCAAGCTTTTTCTCCGTGCACTTTGTCAGAATCCATGTTGGGCGTCCATATAGTAGTATGTACACGACATTCACAACTAGAAAATTGATAGATATGTGCTATTATGAATTTATTTCACCAGCTCATTAACTGTTTTTTCAGATGAGATTTGAACAGAAATATGTTTCATTTTAATGGTTTTTGCTTTGCATGGGATTTTTGAATGTGTTTCTATGTATTAATCAGCCATGCATTGAGCACTCTATTTAGATTATTCATTTCAAGTCTATTCACAGTCTTAAATGATATGGTATATATAAATATATCATCATCATCATGTTGTGTCGCTAGCACGGATATCCCTAACCCTTTCTCGCCATTTCTCCCGTCTTCAGGGCTACATCTCGTATCGTCACATAGCTGCTGTATGTATGTTCGAGCTGGTCGTCCTGCTTTTGCTTGGCCATATGTGGGGGTCCATAGGAGTACATCACTTATGAACTCATCGCTGCTTTGGCAGCATATCTTCAATAATACAAATTTCATTAAACATAATAGACATTTTATATCTATATATTTTCTTCTGGATCTGTTCGAATTCCCGTATTACTTTTATCGTATTCGGGGGGAATTGAATTATGTATTGTCTATAGTTGGTAAAGACGGTCTTACATAGTGGTAATTTTGCTAAAACAAAAGTTACATCACTTTTGTAGTAGATCCTCCCCTGATGATGGCCCAAAGTCGGGCAGAAAGTACTAGGGATACATACAACTATGGATAATACACAAATCAATTCCCCCCGATTACGATAAAAGTAATACGGGAAATCGAACGGATCCAGAAGAAAATATGTAGACATAAAATGTCTATTATGTTTAATGAATATATATATATATATATATATATATATATATATATATATGTGTGTGTGTGTGTGGGTGTGGGTGTGTTTAAAAATGATGGCCTATAGAGAGGCAAAAATATATACTGAAGCCCACTTATAAGTATGCACCAATATTTACGTGCCAATCTCAAAAGCTCCCCTCAAATTCTCACATGTCCTCAAAACGAGACATTCTGACACACACAGACTCACACACACACACACACACACACACACACACACATACATTAATACACATGCAGAATCACAGCCAAATCTAGATATGGACTATGATTCAAAACTTAAATGATGAAATCGATTATTTCTTACTTGAAATAATTCATGATTCTCTTCTTTTACTTTTGTTCCATGTGTCTAAAATTAAATTGAAGATAACAAAAAAAATGTACTCTTTATCTATTCATGGTTATTGTGTATAGAATCAATAATCGTTTTTTTATAAATAAATAAAGACTCGTATATTGCTATCTATCTATCTATCTACTACGTGCCGAGAACATCGATTGATAAAATCAGTAAAAACGGTTTCGAGCTGACAAAGAAGCAGAAGGTACCCCGCAAAAACAATTACCGACGCCGACTACGCCGATGACATAGCGATTCTGGCAACTACATCCAACCAAGCCGAAACACTAGTGCATAGTTTGGATCGAGCCGCCTCAGGCATCGGCCTCCATGTTAATGCACCCAAAACTGAATATATGGGCTTTAGTCAAACAGGTGACGTTTCCACATTAGACGGAACCTCTCTGAAACTGGTAGACAAATTCACCTACCTAGGAAGCAGTGTCTCATCAACCGAAAAGACATCGACACACGGCTAACGAAGGCAAGGACAGCTATCGATAAGCTATCGATCATATGGAAATCAGACCTGACCGATAAAAGGAAACGCAGTTTCTTCCAGGCAGTTGTCGTGTCGATACTGGAGAAGAAGCTATACGGCAATTACACAGGAATGCTGCGAGCAATATTGAACAAGTCCTGGAGGCAACACCCGACAAGGCACCAATTATACGGCCACCTGCCTCCCACCACGAAAACTATCCGAGTTAGACGAACCAGACATACAGGACACTGCTGGAGAAGCAAGGACGAACTCATCAGTGATGTACTCCTATGAACCCCCACATATGGCCAAAGCAGGACGAACATACATACCGCAGCTCTGTGAGGATACAAGATATAGACCTGAAAACCAGCCAGAGGCGATGAATGATAGGGAGATGTGGTGAGAGAGGGTCAGGGATATCCGCGCTAGCGGCACGACATGATGATGATGATGATGATGACTTGTGCATATTTCTGGTCACATTTCTACATTTTTACGAGCGTAGTAATAATAGACTCAAAATTAGAATAAAACAGTCCTCTTCGGTCTACAATAAAATTGGGTGTTTATTAATAGCTGGCAACTTATTTATGGACGTTAATATACATCATGACAATATACACACACACACACATATATATATAGATATATATATATATGTGTGTGGGGGATAGTGTGAGTCTCTGAGTGTGTATGTGTCTATACGTGTGTTTGTAGGAAAGCTGAGTAAAACTGCAATGTTTTATATCTGTATATCGTCAATGAAGATTTCTCGGGAATCCATAATGCATCCCAAAAAAAGTCCCCTTTTGTCTGCAGAGAACTCACTACACTAGTCCAGCATGCAATTTTTCCTTGCCTACAGCAAATGCCAATACCACCTTCCTCAGAACTAAACTTTCTGTGTCATTTTTGCGCAGCTGGTAAAGTCTTCCAAGTAGAAATAAAGAAATGTTATACGATGCTGTACCCACTGAAAAAGGGTTCTTCTGAAAAAAAAAAATGAATAAGAATGAAGCAGGGTACCGTGGAGAAAGAGAAAAAAGTTCTTTTCAATCGAAAATGTCATATTGTTCCTTGAAAATGGACTTGGTTGTAAAAGCCCGCCAGTTGATTGAACGAGCTGTTCACCTCTGATGGATTCCATTTTAGTTCTTCTTAATATCCATATTCCAAGCCTCGTTTTCAATTCGGTTCCGGTTTTCAACTTTTTCATTCACTTAAAGCATATGTTTTTTTTTCTTCTTCTATTTTAATAGTTTTATCATGTGAATAACATCTTCCACTTATACGTGCATGCTCAGTACTACTCGCTACACATACACTCAAGCTCAAATACACACACACACAAAGACGTATATATATATATATATATATGTATATATATATTGTGAGAGTGTCCACGCAAGTGCATGTCTGTAGAGTGTTTGAAGGCATATATTTATGCGAGTGAAATTCAATTAGAATTAAATGTTTCCCATATACATATATGTATATTTGCGTGTGTGTTTGTGTGGTTGTGATGTTTGCGTTTCCGAGTTAAAATGAAATATACATGCACCCCCATATATATATATATATACGTGTGTGCATGTGTGCATGTGGGCATGCGGCTATATATATAAATATATAGATATGTATTAATAACAACAGAACCGAGTTTATGCTTACCCACACACACATATACATGCACATGCACACACACTCCTTCGTACACACACACACACATACACATATATATATATATATATATATATGTATACATTTATCTATATATAGTAATAATTTCTGAGCCAGTTTCATGCACACTCACAGTCATACGAGCAATTATACATACTCACTTACGCACACACACACACACACACACATATGTATATATATATATATATATATATATATATTCCAATACTAATCGAATATAATACGCTTTCATGTTCCCTGAATCACACACATTAGCGTGTGCGTGCGCGTGCACATACACACACACACACACACACATATATATATATATATATAGTGCTATCCGTTTTTGCAACAAGCGAATGGATTTTTTAATCTTATTTCGATTTGTCACACACAAGAAATAATTACAACAAAAAGTGTTTACAATGTTGACGAGAAAGAATAGAGAAAACCTTCCAATCAATTCGTTTATTTTTGTAAAAAACGAAAAGGCAAAACCAGTGAAAGAAGAAAATGAAAGAACAATACTTTTGGTTAGTGAGGGAAGAATTGAAGGTTAAAAAAAGACTTCAAGAAAAATTAGAGATGAAAAATAAAATAAAATAAATAAAACGGGGTCGCAAGAATGACATAAGAAATTATATTTTGAAATCAGTGAAGGATGTAAAGAAAGAAAATAATCTACAAATTGACAAATGAAAATTGGGCTGAAGTAAACTGTGGCCAAAATTGATAAATAATTGGAGAGAGAGAGAGAGAGAGAGAGAGAGAGAGTAAGAGAGAGAGAAGATGGTGGAAATTTAGTAAAATAATAAGTGACAAATGAAGGAGTAAAGAAAGATTAGAGGAGGCAATCATACAGATGTTAAGTTAAAACGATGAATGAGAAAGAAAGAAAGAAAGAAAGAAAGAAAGACAGAAAGAAGATGGTAGGAATTATGAAAATATTAAGAAAGAAGAAAGAATGAAAATAAAGAGTGGGGGTGATCATGATAAAGATGGAAACTTAAAGGTATGAATGAGAAAGAAAGAAAGAAAGAAAGAAAGAAGATGGTGGGAATTATGAAAATATAAAGAAAGAAAAAAATGGAAAAAAGAGAGGAGGAGATGTAGATAAAGATGGTAACTTAAATGTATGAATAAGAAAGAAAGAAAGAAAGAAAGAAAGAAGAATTTGAGAGTTATGAAAATATTAAGAAAGAAAAATGAGAGAGAAAAAGATTGGAAGAAATGTTAATAAAAATGGTAACTTAAAGGTATGAATGAGAAAGAAAGAAAGAAAGAAAGAATAGGATGTGAATTATGAAAATATTCATCATCATCATCATCATGTCGTGCCGCCAGCACGGATATCCCTGACCCTCTCTCGCCACTTCTCCCTATCATTCATCGCCTCCGACAGGTCTTCAAGGTTACATCCTGTGTGCTCACGTAATTGCTGTATGTAAGTTCGAGCTGGTCGTCCTAGTAAAAATATGAATGTGAATAAAGGAGAAAGAATTGGTTAAAGGAAAACAAAAGAAATCAAAAAAGAAGATGAATGAAAAAAAGAAAATAAACACAAAATATGAAGTTTAAAAAAAGAACAACACCAGGAAGAAAATCATTCAATCAATGAATGTATATCCATAATTGGAAATATATTGTATGTTTGTCCTCAATGCAATTTGATGGTAAGACTCCACCTATTTTGGATGGGGGTGTAGAGTCTCACAAATCAGTAGAGGATGCAGTCGACATCTTCTAAACAACGTCGATAAGATGATATCTTTTTTCAATATTTTGTAATATCTTTGTGTTCCCAGTTAATAAAAAAACAGGAATGTCGAGGTAATCAGTTTAGTGACGGAGTTATATTTTGAGGGAGGAAAAGTTTTTATTTCCTCTTGGAAACAATTTCGGAGAAAAACGTCTGTGTATGTATTCACACAACTCTAGGTCTTCTAAACTGCATCCAGTGTCCACACAAGCTGATATGTTAGTCCTTGTTTGGAGGTGCCCGTGGTGTAATCGTTATCGTTGTAGTAAATGGACACGGCGACACGAGTTCAAATCCTGGACGAGACTGATTGCGTTTCACATAGCACTAATACCCTTGGGAAAGGTATGAATCCAATTATTCTTCCTCCACCTATGGGTAAATAGTAGGGCAGACTGGTTTATTCAGCCTTGGTGAGGCAACCAGTCTAAGAGAAGGAAAAATCTGAATTGAAACATGTTAAACTCCGCTTAAAAAATTGACCTTGTCTCATATCCTACCCGAGCGGAGGAGTTGGTAAATATGTTAGTCCTTGTTGGTTGGTCTACACTGGAGTGTTTATATGTAGAAGTCCATAAGAAGAAGTTTCTTATGAGTAATTCTTTAATCTCCAGTAGTGCCGCAGGTTTCCTGTTCACCTGGCTTAGACAGTTTTGATATTAGCGGCAGGTGGCAGTACAACTACTGTTTTGTGGTGTGTTGCTCCAGTATTTATTCAATACAGTACGTAGCATTCTTGTCTAGTTCCTATCTAGCTTTTTCTTCATGCGTTTCGTTTGCGTCTATGTGGTGGACCCTTTCAGTAGCATTAGTACAGCCACAGATTGAAAGAAACTGTTTCAGGGAGATTACATTTCTATATGATCGATAACCTGTCAATAATAATCCATGTCATCGCTTGGTATATGTTGATTTCATTTTCATTAGATTAGATAATACTGTCGAGTTATGTGAAATGGTTGATCAATTTCAAGGAGCTATGGTGATAAGGAGAGAGAGAGAGAGACAGAGAGAGAGGAGGAAAACCCATGGGGTCAGTGTCACTTGATGATGGTGACAATGATGATGAAGATTTATTTAACACCTACTCCGCAGAAAGGATGTGATTCAAGTCTAATTTAAAAAAAATCTAAATGCAACTGGTTTTAATTCAATTTTTTTCTCTTTTTTTAGACTGCGAGTCAAATCAACACGACTAACTCAGTCTGTCTAATTATTAAATGCTATAAAAAACAAGAAACATAAAATAGATTTCTATGCAACTGGTTCTTTCCTTTAGAGTCTGTTGCCCTGTCAGCTGTGACTGTAGAATACACCCACTGCTTCTCTACTGCAGGGTAAGACCCTCCCTACAAAGAGTGTCCTGGATATTACGATAAACAATCGGAATGTTAGTTACTGGAGTGTTGGGGAATGCGGAGTACCCTTTCATTGCCATCGCTCCCCGGTTCACTCGGGACTGGTGTGGCAGCACGTGATAGAGTTCTATCCATGTGTCAAAGAGAAATTAACTGTACTTAAGCTAAACTAAGTAGTTTGAAACAGAACTGTTTTTTGGCTCTTAAGCTGTGTTCTTATGCTAAACTGAATTGTTTGAAATGGAACTGTTTTTGACATTGAAACTGTGTACTGATGCTGAACTGAATTGATTGAAATAGAACTGTTTATGTATGCTAAGCTGGCGCAGCGGATAGAGGCCTTGAGTCTCTACGGTTCCAGGTGAGCATTGTCAAAAGATAGCTGTTTCAATTCCTACCCAAGCCGGCCAGAGGTTTACTTGGTCAAAAACTTGGTGCGATAGACAACAACTATGGAAGGCAGTAAGTACTGGGGATACGATTACAAGACTCAGCATTCCTATCCGAGGTCGCGGTTAATCACCTGAAGAAGGCCAGAGGTGAAATTTGGCCAAAACGCAGTGAAAAAAACAACAAAAAACTACCAAGGTAAGGACAAAAGTCCGCAATAAGATTTAAACTCAGAAGCCTCATCTCAAAAGGGATTACCAATAAAGACAAGAACTGTTCTTGTATGCTAAACTGAATCATTTGGAAACAAAATGTTTTGTTTTTATATATATATAAATGGATTTGGCATTAAATGACCTACAATGGTTTGTATGCCATAAAACCAAAGCAAACCAAACCAAACCAAATAATCTGCACTAATTTATTACTGAGCTGTGATTTTGCTTTTTACTGTCACCCCTATATTGTGCTTTGAGCAAAATTGAAACTCTTCAGAATTTTTAAAAGGCACCTTGCGTGTGGAAGCTGCGATTTTTTTAGACCGTTTCTACTGAGTTCGTTTTCAATGGCTGTCCTTGTTCCAAACTAACTATGCTAAGGAAAAGAGAAAAAAAGCTTTGCAATATTAAGTTCTTGCTCGTCTATTTTAGAAATACTTACCATAAAATATTTGCTAAGACACTTCCTTGTGGTGTAAAAATTAACAAGATTGTCTCGCAAATACTGAGTTATGCTAAATATCAGGTGAAGCTATCTTGCCTTGTGCTAAATTGAAGTTGCATTTTTATTTTTCAAGGTTGTATTGTGACGTGAAGGGGTTAAAGTCCTAGGTGTTGCTGGAAAGAAGAAGAAGAAGAAGAAGAAGAAGAAGAAGAAGAAGAAGAAGAAGAAGAGTGAGGATTAGAAGAAGAAGAAGAAGAAGAAGAAGAAGAAGAAGAAGAAGAAGAAGAAGAAGAAGAAGAAGAAGAAGAAGATATTCATTTGCTATAATTGAAATGCCAAATTTATAGATTTTCAGTGGGGCATAATTATTTACCGACTTCTTACCAAACCAGAATCGACTCAAGGTCATTTTATAGTGAGAAGTTTCACTCTTGAAACTGTATACATTCATTTCAAACATTACTTGTACCCAAGTCAAACAGTTAGTTCTTCTCAGCACTTGGGATGGCTATGATTTGAACTGATTTTATCTTTCAATGATCTTTTTTAATCGTTCAACACACACACACACACACACACACACACACACACACATATATATATATATATATATATATATATATATCGGACGAGAGTCCAGGTGTGCTGCTTCTCCGTTTTAACCCGAAGAGCTATTCTCCCAAGTCAATCTATTTCAGTGTAACAAAACAAATGAATCCCCCCACCCAAAAAAGTAAATGTTTTTGGTTTATCAACAATCGTTTGTAAATATTCGGTGTACATTCTTAATTAGTAACAACATTTGTAAAATAATAAATTGTAAAATAATTGTTGTCTTCTGATCCAATGGAGATGTTTACGTCAACTAGTACGTGAACGTTATCAAAATAGAAATTGAGAGTTAACAAGAATAAAGAGAGAGAGAAGAAGAAGAAGAAGAAGAAGAAGAAGAAGAAGAAGAAGAAGAAGAAGAAGAAGAAGAAGAAGAAGAAGACTGTAAAATGCATAACAACAAAAATAGAAAAATTAAAAGTAAGAAAATGCTAAAATCCAAATTAAGGTGAGTAAAAAAAAAAAGAATAAGAAAACGAATACCCCCCAAACCCCAAAACAAAACGAATAAATTAACTAATAAAGAAAGAAAACTGTAAAGAAAAAATCATTAAAAAAAGAAATAGGAATGAGAAATGCGGAAATAAAGAAGGAAAAATGTTTAAAAAATTAAAAAAAAACTGACAATATAAAAAAATGAATAAAATGAATGAACAAAGAAAGAAACGAATTAGTAAATAATAAAAAAATAAACACAAATAAAAATAAGGAATAAAAATGTAAAAAGGTCTAAGCAAAAAAAAATAATAAATAAATAAATAAATAAATAAAAAAATCAAATTAAAACGCAAATATACAAAGAAAGGTGAAAACTCCAGAGCGAAAAGAGCCCGAAAAAAAAGACAGCCCAACCGACGCTAGCCTGCTTTGAGCGCCTTCTGCATTTTGTCAATAATAATCGGCTTATTCGATCCAGTCAAATGGCTAAACACTGAAAAGGGACTTAAATGCGTCTTTCGATCGATTCAGATGACTCACCAGAGATAAATAGACAACTAGATAATAAATATGTAATAATAATAATAATAATAATAATAATAATAATAATAATAATAATAATAATAATAATAACAACAGCAACAACAGAAACAACAAGAATAAAATACCACTAAAGGTATAAAGATGGCGACAACTCCGGAGTTTGGTGAGGTCGAAGTCGTATTTGGGGAAAATTTTTACTTCTTTTAAGACTTGGATCAGGGAGACAGGTACAATGTTGTGGGGGATTTAAGAATGAATTTTTAGGAATGTTCATGCATGTGCGTAAATAAATATAAGTTGTCAATCTACATATATAGCTACATATTTCTCTCTCTCTCTCTCTCTCTCTCTCTCTCTCTCTCTCTCTCTCTTACTCACTCACTCACTATGCCACTTTTTCTTATAATTCAATCTATGCAAATGTGTACATGAATATTAAATTCATACATGTGCTTGTGTATGAGGGAGTTATTGTAGATATATATATATATATATATATGTATGAGTATATATATATATATATAGGTATGAGTATATATATATATATATAGGTATGAGTATATATATATATATATATATAGGTATGAGTATATATATATATAGGTATGAGTATATATATATATAGGTATGAGTATATATATATATATATAGGTATGAGTATATATAAATATATATATACACACATATGCATAAATCTATATACTCAAATGCACACACAATGACGTACACACACACACACACGCAAACACACATATATAGGTATGCGTATATATATATATATATATATATATATATACGCATGCATAAATTTACATAGACAAATGCATACACAATAACGTACACTTATATATATATATATATATATATGCACACACACACACACACACACACATATATATATATATATGTATGCATGTATGTATGACACATTGTAAGCATACCCAAACACACGCACGCACGCACGCACACACACACACACACACACACGCATATATATATATATATATATATATATATATGAGCATTTGTATATATATGAACGTCTATATATATGGATGTTGATTTGCACGTACATCCACGCAAACACAGGCATATATATATACACCACATTGTACTCACGCATACCTATGTGTGTCTTATTGTGTATTCAGGCATACATATATATATATACATACTTGTGTATTATTGTGTGTATGCCTCATTATATGTAAACGAATATGTATAAATATATATGAACGTATATATATATGTACATATATACCCAATCATAGACACATTACCTTCATATATGTGTGTGTTTTGGTGTTGTTATATATATATATATATATATATATATATATTGTCATCCACAGACTGTTTTGTTGTATCCCAACTCTTCAGTGTGGGTAGACACGTAGGACGCTTGAAGCTGGGATCGAAACCCGCCCAACTTTACGTTACATTTAGTATCAGACCGATCGGCAAACAAACGTACCACGTCAGCTAGGGAATTATAAGGTATTAAGTAGCAACAGAAGCAGCAGCGTTTGTTTGTATACATTTTATAGCAACTTTGTGTAAAGTTTTTGTAAAATATTACATTCATTTGATAAGCATATTTCTTTTTGTCTTTTTTCTGTCTCCGGTACTCATTTTTTTATGCATGCATGTGTGTATGGTGTATTTAAATACGCATAGTTTGTAATAGCTTGAGTTTTTAGATACTTTAAAGTACTTTAAATTACCTTAAAATACTTTAAAGTACAACTATTTTCAGAAATATAACAGTTATTTTAATATGATTGTAATATAATGGCCGAGGGATTTCGTTTTATATATCCTGCCTTTGGGTTTAGTTAGGCTGAAAACCTTTCGCTTAGCGCATTGGTTAGTTAGGTGCAAACTTGAGCGCAGGTGTTGACACGCGCGCGGGGAGGATGTGTCATTCACAGATGTCAAAATAAAAATCCCAAATCGATAGGTTGACCAGTGGATGTGAATGACGTCATGCACCGGAAGCGTGCGCGGAGGATTTTGGGAGATTTGAGAAAAGTCAGTTAGTTGAGTTTTGCCGCCTGGAGAAGAGAGTTGACTATCGCTTGCTCGCTGAGGCCTTGTGGCGGGTGCCACACGTGATTTGGGGCAGATGGAAAAGTCAGCATAGAAAGATGGTATCTCTCTCCTTACGTCGAAAAACATTTTAACTCAAAGGTAATGAAAAGTTTCGTACCTGAACTAAGAAGTCATAAGTGTTTTTGTGTTTCGGGATTCCTATGTTCTATGCATATATGTTATGAACATTCTATGTACATTTCACATATTCATGTATGGCTAAGTTACATCATTACACGAAAACAGATGCTTTCAAATATCATCATCATCATCATCATCATCAAGTCGGGCTGCTAGCACGGATCATCTTTTCTCATCCGTCCACTTTAACCATCACTGTAGGTAAGTCCTCTAAATGGTACAATGTGTCCATGCAAAGCTTAGTGTATTCATTTGTGTGTGTGAGTGTGCGCGCGTGTGTGTGTATGCTCAAAAAGAGTTTAATCTGGTAAACTCATTATCATCTCAAATTGTTGTATTTGACTTGTAGATATGACCCGGACACTGCTCAGTTTGGACTTGTGTGTAAATAAAACAGAAAGGCGGCTCCCTACACCCCTGAGAGCCAGGTTTGGAGTATGGTAAGAGATTTAGTTCACTGTCACATTCAGGATACGCTTATTTCTGCGAGTGTCTTGCAAGGGAATGAAATTTATATATTTTAGGCCCAGAAGACAATCCCAGGACTACATGATTATTTAGATACATATGCATTCAGATCCAGGAATATTAGTCGAGCAGTCTCTTGTTGAATTTGGAGGGGAAAACAATTTTTTACAAATGCTGCATATGTAACTTTTGGTCACATGATGTAGTCTCGTGACAACAGAGATTAAGTTGTCTGATCACTAACTCTGTACTTGAGAATCAATAAATAGTAAAATTAACGTAGTGAGTTGATAATTTTATTAGTATTTTTTTTTATTGTTACATTGCTTCAAGAGATTTTCATAAAGAACTCTATTTTATTGACTGCAGTTAACATAAGCGTTTTGGTTTTTAAAATAATGTCCTCTCAGTCTTTAAAAGAAAAGTGATCGTTTTTATATAAAATATATTCGAAATTTCTAATATACACGGGAGGCATCCCAGTGGGGTTATAGCTAAAGTGCTGGGGTACGGTATTGAGGTTAACAAGTTCAAACTCCAGTTCTCAACTACCTTCACTTTTGTTCAAATACCCTTTGGAAGGCAATGAACCTCTCTTATCCTTACAGCCATGGGTAAAAGGTAACATACATGTTATTCTAACAGGACGGGTTTGGCATTAGATATTCCACAAAAGTCGATATGTCATTAAAGAAAGAAAGCAAACCAAATATATGCACACACACACACATATATATATATATATATATATATCATCATCATATCGTGCCGCCAGCACGGATATCCCAGACACTCTCTCGCCACGTCTCCCTATCGTTCATCGCCTCTGGCAGGTCTTCAGAGCTACAACTTGTATCCTCATAGAGCTGCTGTATGTATGTTCGAGCTGGCCGTCCTGCTTTTGTCCGGCCATAGGTAGGAGTCCATAGGAGTACATCACTTATGAGCTCGTCCCTACTTCTCCAGCAGTGTCCTGCATGTCTAGTTCGTCTAATTTGGATAGTTTTCGTTATGGGAGGTAGTTGGCCCTATAGTTGTTACTTTGTGGGGTGTTGCCTCCAGGACTTGTTCAATATTGCTTGCAGCATTCTTATGTAATTGCCGTCTAGCTTTTTCTTCAGCCGTTTTGTTAGCGTCCAAGTAGTGCATCCATATAGCAGTATCGATACGACCGCTGCTTGGAAGAAACTCCGTTTTATTTTATCGGACAGGTCTAACTTCTATATGATCGATAGCCTATCGATAGCTGTCCCTGCCTTCGTTAGCCGCGTGTCGATGTCTTTTTTTCGGTTGATGAGACATTGCTTCCTAGGTAGGTGAACTTGTCTACCAGTTTCAGTGAGCTTCCGTCTATTGTGGAAATGTCACCTACACACCCCTCCACTGCAGAATTAAAGAACACTCCAGCATACGTGCATCCTCATTCCATAAATATTTAATTAGAAGAAAAAAAAAACGATTATTATTTTTCCATTCTTCCAGGCAGCGGTTGTATCGATACTGCTATATGGATGCACGACATGGACGCTAACCAAACGGCTGGAGAAGAAACTTGACGGCAACTACACAAGAATGTTGAGAGCAATATTGAACAAGTCCTGGCGACAACACCCATCGAGACGCCAACTGTACGGCCACTTGCCTCCCATCACGAAAACTATACAGGTTAGACGAGCCAGACACGCCGGACACTGCTGGAGAAGCAAGGACGAGCTCGTAAGTGACGTACTCCTATGGACCCCCACATGTGGTCAAGCAAAAGCAGGACGACCAGCCCGAACTTACATACAGCAGCTATGTGAGGACACAGGATGTAACCCAGAAGACCTGCCGGAGGCGATGAATGATAGGGAGAAGTGGCGAGAGATGGTCAAGGATATCCGTGCTGGCGGCACGACATGATGATGATGATGATAATAGAAGCAATTGTACGCAATGTTGGTAATCTCAGAATTAAAGGGACTTTATCAATAGCTAAGTTATACCCTCAGATTAACAATTGGTTAGAATTAAATACTGAATATATCATTAATTAACATGCAAACTTTCTAAATACATATTTAAATTAAAAAGAAATGAAAATGATTAAGTCACGTCTCTTCCGCACGGCATATAAACACCCCACATTGTTTCATGGTTACAACAACCAACATATGATTCTAACACCCCACGTGACACCAAACTATCCAAAGTCTCTGATGATGAAGCTTTTACTTCGAAATAAATTAGACTCGATTATTTATCTTACATTACAATACAATACAATAAAATAGAATAATTTGTGCAATGCTTCAAGCAAATTATATATATATATATATACTAAAGGGTGGTCCTCTGAAACTTGTGGACAATTTCACCCACCTCCGAATCAGCGTCTCATCACCCGAGGAAGACATCAACATGTGACTAGCAAAAGCATGGACAGCTGTTGGTAGACTATCGGTCATATGTAAATCATACCTTACCGATAAAATGAAGCGCAGTTTTTTTTTTCCAAGCAGTGGTTATGTCGATAATGCTATACGGATGTATCACATGGACCCTAACTAAACGAAAGGGAAAAAAAGCTTGACGGAAATTACACAAGAATGTTGCGTGCAATATTGAACAAGTTATGGAGGCAACACCCTACAAAGGAGCAGCAGTAAGGACACGTACCACACTTCACGAAAACTATCCAAGTTAGACGAACCAGAAATGCGGGAAACTGCTAGAGAAGTAAGGATGAACTAGTAAGCGACGTACTCCTGTGGACTCCTTCACATGGACCAGTTGGACGATCAGCTAGAACATATATATAACAATTATGAGTCGATACGGAATATACCCTGGAGGACCTGCTGGAAGCAATTGACGATAGAGCCGTATGGTGATCAGTGCTGGCAGCGCGATAGGATGATTGTGATTATATATACAGATATATATATATATATATATATATATATATATATATATCAATTTCTTCATCACTCTCTCTTTCTATATATATATATATATATATCAATTTCTTCATCTCTCTCTCTCTCTCTCTACACACACACACATATATATATATATATATATATATAAATTTCTTCATCTCTCTCTCTCTATATATATATATATATATATCAGGCCACACTGACAGTAAGGATTTCCTTGACTCTCACTTTATCAGTCCCAATTATCCATCGCTCACGGCAGGTCCTCCAAAGTACATTCTTTTTCAGCACAAAACTGGTCTATTCAAGTAAAATACAATGTCACATCGATATATATATATATATATATATATATATATATATATATATATATATATGTATTGTCATCCAGAGAGAGGCTGTTTCGTTATATCACAACTCTTCAGTGTGGCTAGACACGTAGGACGCTTGAATATATATATATATAGACGCATGCACACACATACATAGAGGAACACATAGATAAACAGACACACACTTACTCACTTACACACACTCTAATATCCAAATGCACAGACATACACACATACACACAGACACACACACAAACATACATATATATATATATATATACGTATAAACAGACGTATACACATGTATACACGTACATACACATAGACATATATATATATATATATATATATATTATATATATATATTCTGTCACATATACACAAACATATGAACAAAGATACGCCCACAAACTCACACACACACACACACACACATATATATATATATATATATATATATGCAATATGTTATTTATTCACACGTATAACTAGAATAGAGAATAAAAATTTAAAGCTACCTGAATCCTTGTTTTTAGTCGAACAGCAGAAAATAAATGTTTCAACCAAGTACTGTGTAAATTATTCATGAGGGTGGATTAAATAAAGACACGACACACAGACCGACACACACACACACACACACACACAATACATCCATCAAACAGTTTAAAACCTTCTTAAATCTGTTCTGCTTCTTTTACTTATTTATTTCTATAGTTTACATATTTCCCATTTTTTTATCAGCTGTTTTTTTTCTTCGTTCTCAAATAAGAAGAGAAAATAAACGATGGGATTTGTTGTTTTAAACGTCGTATTTTGGTGACATGGTTCTAGCACCACTTTGTTACGAAGAAAACAGCGCCACTATAAGAGAAAGGATTATGCACAATAATATACACTATATAGCAATGTACCGGACATTGGCCTAGCGGTTAGAGTGTTCGCCAATGGCCCGGGAGACCTGGGTTCAGTCCCAGGTCGAGTCATACCAAAGACTCAAAAAATGGTACTTGATGCCTCCTTGCTTAACACTCAGCATTATTAGGTACGGATCAAGGGTAAAGTAGAGCAATCCTGGGAAAGGAGTTGCGCCCTCCCCTACACCTTGGTGTAGTAGCTATCGAAAAGGGAGCCTTCGGGTTACCCTCGACTATGGTCGCCAACTTTACTTATATAACAATAGGTTACCTCGTTTCTATATACCTATCTATACAATGCCACAGTATTCGTAGTCTCCAAAAAGCTTTTTGACACTATTCTCACACAACTCATTAATGTTCTGGACCAGATTATTACGATGTGCGTGCAAATGGCATATATTGATAGATGGATAGACCATGAGCAGAATAAGACAGCTGAATAGATGTTATATAGTTATTTACACGTTCATTCAGCATCACAAGGACACCATAATTAAGACGCATGAAGGAAAACGCCGGAAGACTTCTTTAGAACATATTTACCTCTCACTTTATTTGTAAGGTTTGCGTGTGAGAGGATGCTGGAGACCGAACGTAAACTTCATATTTGACCCCACTGTTATGACCGTCACGTTGTGTCTTTTCCCCTGATGTTGGGGTCTACTCCATCGGGATTTTCCGAGGGACTCCTCGGTCGGGTGTGGCCTTCCCTACTACATCCGGTCTCTAACTCTCTGGGAGTCTGCTGGCAACTGCATCGGGGTTTTCCGAGGGCCCCCTCGGTCTGGTGTGCCTTCCCTACCACATCTCGTCTCTAACCCTCTGGGAGTCTGCTGGCAACTATTCTGGGACCCAAACTCAACTGAGTTAAATAATAACTCAACGCCCACACGATCGCCTACTGGATCTTTGAAATCGAATGTTTAATCGTCATCAAGCGGAAATAACTGTCATGCAGTTCAGAGGTTACTCTCTTCCGGTGCATGACTGTAATGGCAGAATGGGACCTTCACCTTTTCCCATATCATAAGCCTTAATCCGCCCACGTGATCTCTTTCGATTACTGGCCGTTGGAATGTGTCACTTCCTTCCGGTGTATCACCTTGGAATAGCATTTTTAGGCCGGGGCGAGGCGTCAAAATATAACATAGATATATAGAAAATGACAAGACTAATATTGTTGAATACTCACATGCATATACATATGCATGTAGAATACATATTGATGCAATGAATAAAGACGAGCGACACAGTCTTTTAGAAAAATATACCTCTCACTTTATTTGAAAGGTTTTGTTTGTGAGAGGGAGTTGGAGACCGAACAGAACAGCAATATATTGACCCCCACTCTTATGGCCATCAGCGTTGTGTCTTTCTTGTTCTCCTGATACTCAACCGGAGGCTCGAGGGCTCAGCTTTCTGCTGAGTGCTGGCTTTCTCTACCACATCTTGTCACCAACGGGTCTGGCCTCCAAACTCAATCGGGGTCTCAAACGCCCATTCTGCCGGGTGGTGGCTTTCTCTACCACATCTTGTCTCTAACTCATCTGATCTCCAACTCACTGGCTTCCTATCACCACCGAGTTATATAATAGTTCAATCGCCCACTCAATCTTTGGAATGGCATGCTTGATCGTCAGGTCACTCTTATCCGGTGCATCAGTCTATGAGTGTACCATGGAATTTTTACCTTGTCCCATTTTTTCAGCCAAGCCTGCCTACGCGATTTCTTCTCCTAACTGCCATCGGAATGTGTCACTTCCTTTCGGTGCATCACTTTGGAATAGCATGTTTGGCCGGGCCAAAGGTCAATATACAACAATATCGATTGATAGATAAGGACTAAGTAAATAAAGTTGGCAACCATTGTTGAGGGCGACCCGAAGATTCCCCTTTTTTCAATAGCTACTATACCAAGGTGTAGGGTAGGGCGCTACTCCATTCCCTAGATTACTCCATTTTATCCCTGATCCGTACCTTATAATGCAGAGTGTTGAACAAGGTTGCATCAAGTACTATATTTTGAGTATCTGGTATGGCTGGACCTGGGATTGAACTCCGGTTTCGCCATCATTGTCGAACACTCTAACCATTATACCAATGACTAGACTATGATAATGCACATATTGAGACAGATAATGAGTAGATAGATATAGAGAAATTTGTGGAAGGTGAAAGAGAAATTGATCATGATTAGAACGAGGGATATATATATATATATATATATATATATATATAATTAGAACAAGATTGATAGATAGACAGATAACGAGTAGAAAAATATAGATAGATAATGAGTAGACAAATATAAATAAAGTGCGAAATAATGTATAGAATGAGATACATAGATAATTGTTAGACTGTGATTGATAATGAGTAGACTTATATATATATACATATATATATATATAAGTTGTGAATTCAATAAGTTTCCAGACTTTTTATACAGGCAATTAAAATTACCGTAGATTCTTGAAAATTCAGTATGTTATTGCTATACATCTTATGAGATGACTGAACAATTTTTATGATTCCAGGTTAAAATGAACAGCTACAGCAACAATTGAAATACACCCTATTAAGACCTGATTGTCACTGCTGGTGAATTTCAAAAATGCAATCTGGACGTCAGGACACTTTAGAAGAACGATATGCAATAAAATTCTGTTTTAAACTTGCAAAAAATGCCACAGAAGCGAATGTAATGCTTCAGACTACTTTTGGAGCATCTTGCATGAATCGAGCAGGAGTTTTTCAGTGGCATAAAAGATTAAAGGAAGACAGGGAGTCTGTGAGGGATGAGGAGAGGTGTGGTAGGTGTAAGGAAGTCAATACACCAGAGTTGATTGGCCAAAGAGTTATGGTTAGGGTTAGGATTACTATGATGAGGTTTTAAGGGAGTTCAGGAAGAGATTCCGACGGAAGAGGCCAGCATTCTTCAAATCGGGCCAGCGGCATTTCCTCCAGGACAATGCACCAGTCCACAACTCCATACTTGTCACAGTCTACTTGAACAAGATGGGCATCAAGACAGTTCCTCATTGTCCCTATATTCCAGACCTTGCTCCCTGTGACTTTTGGTTATTCTGTAAGCTCAGAGGCTGTCGTTATGAGACAATTGAGGAGACAAAGAGGCTGTGATGAAGGTCGTTGACACGCCCACACAAGAGGACTTCCCTGGGCCCTTCCATAAGTTGTTGGAACGGTATAACAAGTGCATTTCAGTCGAAGGAGATTACTTCGAAGTAAAACATCTGAACCATACGCGCATTTAAACAGCGTGTCACTGAGGAAGAAACCTTTTCGTCAATCAGCTGACTAGGAGACCCAATACAAACAGGACATTTAGGAGGATCAAATGGAACAATGTTATTCTTAAACTTATCAACAGTCTTGTTCATGGTGTCAACAATAACTTCATCAGGATACGCGTGACCCAAAAATAAATTTTTAATCTGTACGAGTTCCTATATATATTTTTTTGTTTTTGCCTTCTTTTAAATATATTACCTCCTGATTGCATATGTCGCTTGGCATTTGTCTATATATATATATATATATATATATATATATGTGTGTGTGTCAGTTTGTCTGTCTGTCTATCTGACTCCCTCACTTTATATATATATATATATAGCATATCATTTAAGTTTGCGAATAGAGAGAGAAATAATGTGGAGAATTAGATTTATAGATAATTGTTAAACTGTAGATGATAAGTACACTTATATATATATATATATATATATATATTAATACTCATTAGAGTTTTTCACGTTACCGTAAGCTGATGGACTTTCACTGGAAATTGAGTGACAGCTAGTCTCCTTAAGTCTCCAGGACTCTTCTCAGTATTCTGGCCGTTTTCGATAATGCTGTTGTTTAAATGGTCTCCACTCAACCGCCAACTTCCAAGTCTTCCAGGCCCTTAAATAATCCTTTAGTTACTGTGCCAAAAGTACCAATCACGATTGGTATAATTGTCACTTTCATGATCCATTGTTTTTTTCAATTCTCTGGCAAGGTCGAGGTACTTATCTCTCTTTTCACATTCTTTCAGTTTTATTCTGTTGTTAGCCGGGACAGCAAAGTCGACAATTTTGCAGATTTTCTTTTTATTGTTGATGATTATAAGTTCTAGTCTTCTGGCCGCGATTAGGTAATCCGTTTGTATATCAAAGTCCCATAGGAGTTTGTGTGTGTCATTTTCAAGGACAGGTGCTGGGTTGAGCATATACCATTTGTTGGCATGGTCAAATTTAAATTTCTTGCACATTTCCCAGTGGATCACCTTGCCCACCCAGTCGTGTCTCCTTCTGTGCCAATTTGCTGCATTCGCTTATTAAGTGATTGATGGTTTCATCTTTGTCACCGCATAGTCTACATTTGCTATTTTGTTGCGTCTTATATATCCTCCTTTTGATATGATTGGTTTTTATGGTACTGTTTTGTGCTTGCATTAGAAGAGATTCTGTTTCTCTCTTAAAGTTTCCTTTTCTTTGCCACGTCCAGGTTTTGTCGTGTGAGATGTTGTTTATTAGACGTTTGAAATGCCCATGGAGTTGTTTTCCTTCCCATTTTTGTTTCCTAATTTTTGTAATTCAGCTATCTATCGTGTTGTCAGTATTGTTTCTGATGGCCGTAATCAGTCCTCTTTCATGTTTATCTATGTAGTCTTCGAGTCGTTATATGGATGTGTCAACGCTGTCTTCGATACTAGCAAGTCCTCTTCCTCCCTCTTTTCTTGGTACATATAGTCTGTCCACGTCGTCTCTGGGATGTAATGCCTTGTGCATGGTCATTAGTTTTCTAGTTCTTTGGTCCATTTGTCTAATTTCATCTCTGGTCCACTTGGGAAAGGGTCCCGAGTATCTAACGAGGGATACAACCCAAGTATTTATTCCTTTGATAAGGTTTCTGCCAGAGAGCTTTTTCTCGAGTAGTTTTCTAGTTCTCATGAGATATTCTTTTTGAATTTTGATTTTCATTTCGAAATGTTTGATGGTGTCAGCCTCCAAGATTCCTAAGTATTTGTCGGTCTCGTTTTCTGCGAGCGTTCTGATCATGTCTTGATTTGGTAGTTCTATTCCGTCAGTTAGATGTCGTTTGCAACTTTTTATGACGAGCAGAGCGCATTTTTCAAAGTCAAATCCATCCCTATGTCTTGGCTGTATATTTTAACTGTGTGTATTAGGGTTTCCAGTTCTATTTTATTTTTTGCAAATAGTTTGATGTCATCCATGTACATTAGGTGATTGATCTTTTCTTGCGATCTACTAAGTTTGTATCCAGCCGTCCATTTTCTGAGTATGTGGTTTAGTGGCATCATGGCAATTATGAATAGTACGTGTGATAGTGCATCTCCTTTGAAAATCTCTCTTTGGATCTTGGTTTCAGCCAAACTTTTTCCTCCTGCTGTTAAGTCAACTCTCCAGTTTTTCATGGTTTTTTCGATGAAGTTTATGATTTCGTGTGATATTTTGTACATTTATAGACAGTTTATTATCCAGCTTTGCAGAACCATATCACATCCCATTTTGTAGTCAATCCAGGCCATAGCTAGTTTTTTTCCGTCTGTTCTTGCTTTCATGTAGGATGTGTTGATCTATGTAGAATAATTCTGTTGTGCCTCTAGATCCTTTGCGGCATCCTTTCTGTTCGTCAGGGAACAATCCGCGGCTTATTACCGAGTAGTATATCTCTTCCCTTATTTGTGCTGTTAATATTTTCCACATCATCGGTAAACAAGTTATGGGTCTATAATTTTTTGGAACAGTTCCTTTACTTGGGTCGTTTTGGATCAATGTGGTCTTTTCTTTGGTCATCCATACATGCATAAATTTCTTTGGAATGTAGTGATACAATCAGATCACCTAATCTCGGCCAGAATATTAGAACTGGTGATAGTTTACAAAAGAGAAAAATCTGCGGGCTCAGTCGGCTGGGGCTGTAGAATACACCGGCTGCATTTCAGCACAGGCGTAAGACTCCTCCAATGAGTGTCTTGCCAATGACACTAAACAATCTGATAGTGAGGCTCCTGAAATGATGATGCTTTGGGGAATGCAGAATACCCCTTTATTGCCATCACTTCCAGGTCCACTCTGGCTTGGAATGGTAACACGTGATAGGGTCCTATCAATGGGTTGAATAAAAGTAAGCGGTGTACATATGCTAAACTGAATTGTTTGAAATAGAACTGTTTGACTTAACGGAATATCTTGAAATAGAAATGTTTTTGACAATTGAACTGTTTGGTTTGGTTCGGGTTGGTTTCTTTGTTTAATAGCATATCAACCTTTGTAGGTTATTTAATGCCAAAGCTATTCTCCGAGAAGAACAGTAGTGGTACTATTTTACCTATAGCTGAGAGGATAACGGGGTTCATGCCTTTCCCCTGGGTATTTGCCAGAAAGTCAACGTAATAGCGCGACTGGAGTACGAACTCGCTTACTACGTTTCCGCAGTCCATCGCTTTAACCATTACACCACGAGAACCCCCCCAATTAAACTGTGTACTTACGTTTAACTGAATTATTCGAAATAGAACTCTGTATTTGTATAAAAATCGATTTGACTTTAATCTACCTAAAATGTTGATATGCCATAACAAACAAACAAAACAAACAAACAAAAAACCTACCGAATGATTGAATTTGCTCACACGGTGGACCACAAAGTAAAAATAAAAGAATTCTAACGTAGATGTAAGCACCTAGACGTTGCTAGAAAACTAAACTAAAATTCCAAAAAAAATAAAGAAAGAAAACCGATCGAACATGGTGACAGTGATACCAACTGTAATTGGCGCGCTCAGAACAATCCAAGAAGGCTTAGAAAAAAAAATTGGAAGACTGAGAAATCAGAGTACTGCATTATTAAGATTATCCAGCATACTGAGCATAGTTCTGGAGACCTGAGGAAACTTGCTGTCCCTTAAACTCCAATGAGAAATCATCAGAAAACGCTGGCGTGAAAAAAATATCCAGGATAAAATACAATTAATAATAATAATAATAATATGATTTCAACTAACTTATAATAATTCTTTTTTTATGAAGCCATTGGTTAAAATATCTACTCTTAAAAATATTCTGCAAGCAACTACATGGTTTCATTTATCTAATTATAATTATTTGTAAATAATGATGTCTTCTAGTAACTCTTATATATATATATATATATATATATATATATATATATATATATATATATATATATATAACGATGGTTGTTGTTAGTCCAAAGAGAGAATAAGGATATATTTAAAATCGGAAGGTTCACGAAGAAATTTGTATTTTTTGAAAAAAAAATTTGTTCAGTCCGAAATAAACCTTGGTCTTCTCAGTCCGCGGAAGAGATAAAACCGATAACTATGATTTATCCCCTTAAAGATGAAAATTTAAAAATTGTAACATCGGAACAGGTCCCTTCACGTCTGTCTAAAAAGAGCGCCAAAACTACTAGACAGACGTGAAGGGACCAGCTCCGATGTTAAAATTTTTAAATTTTCAATTTCAAGAGGACAAATCCCAGTTATCGGATTTATCTCTTCCGCGGACTGAGAAGTCCAAGGTTTATTTTGGACTGAACAACAAAATCTTTCAAAAAATACAAATCTCTTTGTGGACTTTCCTATCTTACATATATATATATGTGTGTGTGTGTCCCAGTGTTATATTGTTTAACGTATTCTTACCTGATACAATTAATTCATACACAACCCTATTGTTAAAAGTATTCTCATCAAGTAAAACGTCATTTACAACAAGATGGCTTCAATTATTTTATAATAATAATAATTTATAGAAAATTTTCTATTCATATAACTATTCTATTCATACAAATATGTTTTAGAGTTACACGGATACAATTATTATTGTCTAAATGTTCTAATTTTTTAACAAATTAATCTGATCCATACATGTAAACAAAAAGGTTATAGCCATTAAACATGGAGCAATGGCAACGAAAGAATGACTTTAGATTCACCAGAATTCCAGAACTGGAGCCTCAGTCCTGAATGTTTTTGTTCTTACATAATCCACTCGCAATGACGTCGTTCTTCCGTCACATGTCTCCTTTGTTTACATAGTGATCGGCCCACTTGAAATCATTGAGGCGAGAAAATAATGTGTGCATGAATGAAGCTAAATATTTTTTCCAGACACGATTATGAAAGAAAAACGTAAATACGTCTAGACGTTATTTTGGCGACCTTTTCAAGAGCTTAGCCATCAGAAATGATGAAGAACGTAAAGAAAAGGTGGGAAACGAGCATCTAACAAGAGAGAGAGAGAGAGAGAGAGAGAGAGAGAGAGAGAGAGAGAGAGAGAGACTGACTGGACAAACGAAAACGAGAAGTATTAGAGGAAGTAAAGAGAAGAAATACTCTTTTAAATGTCCATATTTACAAATCAGTTAGCTAAGACCAAGTCAGACAAATATATTTACTCACTTGCATAAAGATATCAGGTTCCCTGACGCATGTACTTAAATCTCCGTATCCCTCCACACGCTCACTCACACATATATTGCCAATCATAAATAACATCTATGACAATATTTAGGAAGAACGTTGATTTCATTCTAAACCAAATCTAACAGAACTTTATTATTTCAGGTAAAATACTATAAAATCAAAACGTACATCATTAAGGAATGTTTATTGCCAAAATCTACAGGACTGAACCACCAATATATATATATATATATAGATATATATATATATATAGCGAGCGAGCGAGAGAGCGAGAGAGAGAGGGGGTATAAAAGATAGACTGAAAGTCCTATCTACACATTTATAAATGTTAATTTCTTTAAATTGAGTGAAAAGTTGGCTAAAAAACAGAAGTTTCAAAATATTTTTTGTAGCAAAATTAGTATTTGCCAGTGTGCAAATATTTTTAGAAGACATTGTTAAGATTCATGAATGAAATAATGAAGTTTCTGTTTGCCAAATATAAAGAGACATATTTTATGTGGGTAAAAACAATCTTGAGCGAGAGTGTCCCGAAGTAAAGAGAGAAATACATGAGGGGCATACGATAAGTTTCCAAACTTTTTTCGTATTGGCATTTAAAATTATCCTAGACTCTTGAAAATTCACTATGCTATTACTATACATCTCATAAGATGACTGACCAATTTTTATGATTTCAGGTTTAAATTAGCAGCTACAGTAGCAATTGGAATACACCCTACTAAAGCTTGATTGTTACAGCTGGTGAATTTCAAAAATGCAATCTGACACTTTAGAAGAACGATATGCAATAAAATTCTGTTTTAAACTTGGAAAGAATGCCACAAAAATGTATGAAATGCTTCAGACTGCTTTTGGAGCATCTTGCATGAATCGAGCATCAGTTTTTGAGTGGCATGAGAGATTGAAGGAAAGCAAGGAGGGATGATGAGAGGCGTGGGAGGAGTAAGGAAGTCAATGCACCAGAGTTGATTGGCCAAAGGGTTAGGGTTAGGGTTACTATGTTGAGGTTTTAAGGGAGTCCAGGAAGAGACTCCGGTGGAAGAGGCCATCACTCTTCAAATCGGTTCAGTGGCATTTCCACCCGGACAATACACCAGTCCACAACCCCATCCTTGTCACAGACTACTTGACCAAGATGGGCATCAAGACAATTCCTCATTGTCCCTATCATCCAGACCTTGCTCCCTGTGACTTATGGTTATTCCGTAAGTTCAGATGCTGTCTTTATGAGACAATTTAGATGAAAGAGGCTGTGACGAAGGTTGTTGACACGCTCACACAAGAGAAGTTCCATGGGGCCTTGCAGTAGTTATTGTAACGGTACAACAAGTGCATTGCGGCCGGAGGAGATTACTTCGAAGGGGACTAGAGCTTCATGTGTGTACTATCAATAAAAGTGCCCATACGAAAAAAGTCTGGAAACTTATCGTATGCGTCTCGTATTTATGTATCAAACATATATGCGACTGCAAGTGAAATTTCATAATCAGCTGGTGACAAATGGAATAGTCGTACGAATATTTTTAATGCAATGAATATTTTAAAAACACGTTCGTTCTATTTAAGAAAAATTAAATGAAATTGGAATTAGATGCATTCGTGAAAGAAGAAAATGAAGATTTACAATCAAAAGACGTAAAGGAATTGGTAGTATGTATGAATAATTCCATACTTTTATTCATACGTATGTATGAATAATTTCATACTTTTTGAAGAGATATTTACTTCTTCGCTTTTTTATAGAATTTTGCTAGGCTCGAAATTTTAAAAAATGGTTGATGATTATTCTCTGATTCTAATTTACCTAAAAGAGATATTTTTAACATTATTTCAGGGAAAAGATTTCTGGAATAATTTTGGGTTTTGAACGGTCAAATTTTTTGTAGCACGTTAAATATTATACGGAGGATATCAAAATTCAAAAACATGTACGGCAGAAGCGATTAGTTAATTAAATAAAGATACGAAAATTACTGCGTTGGAAACATTTTTTGCTAAAAATTAACACGTTTTAACATTTAACGGAAATTAATCACTGGTCGAATCATACCAAAGAATCACAGAATGGTACTTGATACCTCTTTGCTTAAGTATTCAAGGATAAAGTGGAACAATCCAGGGAAAGTAGTCACGGATTTTTGCACCTCGGTGTAGAAGCTATTGAAAAGGACCCTTCAGGTTGCCCTTGACTACGGTCGCCAACTTTACATGCTTTACGATGGAAATCAGTTGATTTCCTATATATATATATATATATAATTTCATTTTTGCATACTATGTTTTTTGGAATTTTATTCTTAATGATAATAATAATTATAATAATAGATTGAAAGAAAGAGAAAATACAGATTAGAACCTAAAGAACTAAAAAAAATCTATGGAACATGAAGGTGACGGTGATACCAGTTGTACTTGGTGCACTCGGAATACTCCCCAAAAGATTGGTAAACGAATCCGAAGACTTGGAAATAAGAGAACAAGTAGAGACAATCCAGACTACAACATTCTTAAGATCGGCTAGAATACTGAGAAAAGTCCTGGAGACGTGGGAAGACTGGCTTTCACTCAAACCATGAAAACCATCAGGTAGTGTTAGTTTGAAAAACCCTCCAAGAACTAATGATAATAATTATTGGTTTCTTCTTGGGAGATGCGCTTTCATCATTACTATTTCATAATAGCGATGATGCCACTCAGTTACATTGAAAATGCACAGGGAGCAACAAATTTTTTATCTCCCAGAAAAAAAATCAATCACCTAATGTGCATGGACAACATCAAGCTGCCTGTAAAAAATGAAGAAGAAAAAATGGAGAATCTAATTTAATAAGAATATACAGTCAGGATATAGGGATGGGATTTGGAATAGAAACATGTGCCATGCTAATAATGAGAAGTGGAAAAGATAAAAACAGAAGGAATATATCTGCCAAATGAAGAAAGAATCTAAACGATCGGAATTTGTTTTTTTTAAAAAGCTTAACTCGGGAGAACGAGGAAACTACTCGAAATAAACTATGTGACAGAAATCGCATTAAAGAGATAAATACTTCAGCTGTCCCTCTTGTCATATTCTAGGCACCATTTTTGAAGATCAACAAGGGAGGAACTTTTACTAATGGATGTTGGTTGGGCGTTTGGTTTTTATGGCATATCAACCTTTGTAAGTTATTTAACGTTAAATCAATTTTTATGCAAATAATCAGTTCTATTTCAAACAATTCAGTTTAGCATGAGTACACAGTTTAATAGTTAAAAACATTTCTTTTTCAAACTATTCAGTTTATTCAAACAGTTGTAATTCAGCTAATTCAATTTAGTATGGGCACATATTTTGTTTACACGCAGTTAAATGTCAAAACAGTTCTACATATAACAATTCTGTTTAGTGTATGTAGAGTTTAAAGGTCAAAAGCATTTCCATTTCAAACAATTCAGTTTAGCACAAGCCCGCAGTTTATAACGTAAGTACAGTTTAATTCTCAAAAACATTTCTATTTCAAGCTATTCAGTTTACTCAAACTGTTCTAATGCAAACGATTCAGTTTAGCATAAGTGTGCAGTTTAGTTCTATTTAACCCATAGATATGGCCCAATTAGGTGCTACCAGTCTGAGCCAAAGTGGACCTGGGAGCAATGGCAATGACGGGTTGCTTCGCATTCACCAAAGCTCCAGCATCAATGGAACTTAACCATCAGATTGTTTAGAGTCATATACAGCACACTCATTGGGGGGGGCTTACCCCTCTGCAGAGGTGCAGTCGGTGTATTCTACAACCCTAGCCGACTGGGCAATAGACAAATGGACTAGAAAACAAGAAAGCTAATGACGATGGCCTTACATACTATAGATAACATAGACTGACGATATCTGTCAAGTAAAGAAAGAGGAACGACTTGATGACTACAGAAAAAAAAAAAGAGCAAAGAAAAACTGATTACAGCGACCAGAAAAAGATCCTAACAAAAAGGCTCAACAGAACAACAATAATGAGAAAACAAAAGTGGGAAGAAAAGTAGTTGTATAGTCATTTTAAGTTTCAAACGAGCGAAATCTCACACTAAAAGACTTGGACATAGCTAAGAAAAGGTGAATCTTGAGAGAAACTGAAAACCTTTAATAGCAGCATAAAACAACACCAGGAAAATAAACTATGTCAAAGCAAGAACAAATCATCATCATCATGTCGCGCTGGTAGTACGGATATCCCTGACCCTCTCTCGCCACTCCTCCCTATCGTTCATCGCCCTAGGCAGGTCTTCAGGACAACATCCCGCACATAGCTGCTGAATGTAAGTTCGTTCTGGTCGTCCTGCTTTTGCACGGCCATGTGAGGGGATCCATAAGAGTACATCTTTTATGAGTTCGTCCCTGCTTCTCCAGCAGTGTCCTGCATGTCTGGTTCGTCTAACTTGAATAGTTTTCGTGATAGGAGGCAGGTGGCCGTACAATTGGTGTCTTGTGGGGTGTGGCCGCCAGGACTTGTTAAAGATTGCTCGCAACATTCTTGTGTAATTGCCGTCTAGGTTCTTCTCCAGCCGTTTTGTTAGAGTCCATGTAGTGCAGCCATATAGCAGTATCGATGTGACCGCTGCCTGGAAGAAACTGCGTTTCATTTTATCGGTTAGGTCTGATTTCCATATAATCGATAGCCTTGCTATGCAACTTGCTATGAAGACGTCAAAGTATTTTATGTTGATAGCGACAAAATGATCAATCATTTAATAAGCGAATGCAACAAATAAGCGCAAAAAGAGACTAAAACTAGAAACGACTGGGTGGGCAAGGTGATCCCCTTGGAAACGTGCAAGAAACTGAAATTTGACCATACGAACAAAAGGTATGTACACAGCCCTGGAGAATGAGACGCAGAAAGAGCTCTGCGATTTTGAGTTATAAACAGATCCCCTAATCTTGGACAGACGAACAGACCTTATGATATTAAAAAAAAAAAAAAGGAAGGAAGTTAAACTTGTGAACAGTTGACTTTGCTGTCCCGACAGACAACAGAATAAACAGAAAATTAATAATAATAAGTAAATGTTGCAACCTAGGGCAAATGTAATACAAGACGAGTCACGACTTTTTAGGGAAGGTTATCCCGAGAAAAAATGTCGAAGAAATTGAAATTTGACATTTCCATCGTTCTGGAGAATGAGACAAAAATATTTTTGATTTTGTGATAAAATCAGATATACTAATCTCAGTCAGAATATCAGACCGACTGATAATTTGGAAAACAATCAAAATTGTCGCATTGAGGATTTTGCCGTCCAAACATACCACAGAAAATCAAATAAAAAGAAAATAGTCAAGTACTTGGCGTTTATCTACGAAATAAGAAAGTTGTAGAATGCGAGGATGACGTTAATACGTATTGCTACTGGCGCTCTCGGAACGACCCTCAAGGCATTTGGAAACGGGACTGGAATAGTTTTAAATCGGAGTACAAATTTTGAGACCATCCAAAACACAACATTTTTGAGATCGGTCGAAATTCTTAGAAGACTTTGAGACCCAGGGTAACTTTCTGTCCCTCAGACTTCAATGAAAGGCTATTAGCTAACGCAGGTGTGAAAAAAACCACCAGGAGTTTAAAAACAACATCACCATCTTGCCATAGAACTGAAAACAACTGTAAAAGATTACTGTGACAGTAATATTTGTTATACTCTGAAACTGTTGAAATAAACCAGAAAACAAGACTGGGACGAAAAGATTTGGCGAAGGATCACAACAGTCAAGACCACAACACTTTTGAAATCGACTACGTTAAAAAGACTCATGAAGAACTGACGAAGTAGTGTCAATCAGACTTCAGTGAAGGCCTTCAGTTCGAGCTGGCTTAGTCTTAGACAGCTTGTAACATTCAAATGTAGTAGTAGAAAAAGCTAACCTCTAGGTGAGACTAGAACTCACACAAACTTTTACCACGGTAAAAACTGATTATTCATGCCTTACATTTTAAGAAAATGAACGAAAATGGTTGTTTTGTTTTAAGGCGTATCAACCCTTTTCGGGTCATTTAACACCGAATTAGGTCATTTTGTTAAAAGTTTCAAACAATTCAGTTTAGTAAAAGTACAGTTTTTTTTTGTTTATACACAGTTACATGTCAAATCAGTTCTATTTCAAACAATTTAGTTTATAACCAGTGAGCAGTTTAAACACGCTGCTAAATGTAAAATCAGTTGATTTAAAAAATTCAGCTCAGCATAATTACACAGTTTAATTAATTGAACCATAAATAGGACCCTCTCAGATACTACCATTTCAGGCCTGGGTTGACCTGTGCACGATAGCATTCAAGGGGTACCCTGCATTCCTTAAAGCTGCAGTATTACTGGAGCCTCAACATCGGATTGTTAGTGTCAAATCCAGGACACTCGTCAGGGTAGTCAAACCAATCTGCAGAGATACAGTCGGTGTATTCCATAGTTCCAGCCGACTGGATTTATATGGTTAAGTGTCATATTCAGGACACTCGTTGGGGAGCCTTACCTATCTGCAGAGATGTAGTCGGTGTATTCTACAGCTCCAGCTGACTAGATTTATATGGTTTAGTATCATAATCAGGACATTCGTTGGAGGAGTCTTACCCGTCTGTAGAGATGCAATCAGTCTATTTCACAGCCCCAGCCGACTGGATGTATATTGTTTAATGTCATAACCAGGACACTCGTTGGGGAAGTCTTACCCATCAGCAGAGATGTAGTCGATTTATTCTACAGCCCCAGGTGACTGGACTTATATGGTTTAGTGTCATATCTAGGACACTCTTTGGGAGAGTTTATTCCTCTGTAGTGTAGCGATCGGTGGATTCTGCAGCGCCAGCTGACTGGGCTAGGAAAGAAAATACTAAACAAAATCTAAACCAATAATTACAGCAACAAAGAAAGATATCAAATGTTGGTCAATATATTAACAGAGATGAAATAGTTAATCACATAATAAGCGAATGTCGCGAACAAACACAAAAATAATCTAAGAAAAAACATAAGAATCGTGTAAGAAAGGAAAATATTACTGTGCTAACAAATGTCCCTGAAAATGAGACAGATAAAATTCTCAGTGAACTCGGAGATACAAACGCGTCATCTCATCTCGCCCAGAAGATCAGACGTGGAATTAATTAACGAGAAGAGAACATCTTTCAGCTAGTTGAATTTGCTCTTTCTGCTGACCACTGAATGAAAACAAAAGAAAGAGAAAAGATAAACTAATACATGAGGAGGTGCCCGTTGTGTAATGCTTATCGTCGCAGGAATTGGACACGGCGACACGAGTTCAAATCCTGGGCTGATTGCATTTCACATTGCACTAATACCCTTGGGAAAGGTATGAATCCAATTATTCCCCCTCCAACTATGGGTAAATAGTAGGGCAGACTAGGTTCTTCAGCCTTGGGAAGGCAACTAGTCTAGGAGAAGGAAAACTCTGAATTGAAACCTGTTAAACCCCGCTTAAAAAAATTGACCTTGTGTCATATCCTGCCCGAGTGGGGGTGGGTGGGTAAATATGATAAACTAATACATGAAACAAACTGTGGGACACGAAGTTGAAGGTGATAGCGATTATATGTGATGCCCTTGAAACGGCCTCAAAGAGCTAGAAAAGGAAATTAGAAAAACTGAAGATCGGGGGAAAAACCGAAAACATCCATATCTCTCTACGTGGGAAAAGGAATCGATGAACTGGAGATCTGAAAAAGAATGGAGACTATTCTCATCACGGAATTGATGAGATCAGCTATAAAATTGAGAAGAGTCTTGGGGAGACTTACTGCCATGTTGACTTCAAGGAAGATCACTTGTTAGAACAAGTGATCTTCCTTGAAGTCACATGTGAACAACTAGTAATTCAATCATTGATTTTAACGGCAAATCAACGCGTTCAGATCGGCTATGAAATTGAGAAGAATCTTGGGAAGACTTACTGCCATGTTGACTTCAAGGAAGATCACTTGTTAGAACACGTGTGAACAACTAGTAATTTAATCATTGATTTTAACGGCAAATCAACTCGTCCAGCCCTATTTTATACACTGAGGTTAGGAAATTTTTTTATTTGCATGTTTATATTTACATTTTTTGTACAGTTTTTCAGATTTTAGATTCAATAAAGGGATATCAAGTATGCCTATCAAATTGAAATAATTTCACCATTAACACTAATAATTGTTTTGTTTCAAGTAATTATTTATATTCAACAATGTAGAGTCGACTGGGATCAGCGGCATAAGTTATTGGTCGATGTCGGACTGAACTGTTGACAATACATACGGGACGACATCAGGAAAGGTTACGAGTCGACTGCTTGACGCCGCTTATATTCTTTCTGTATTCACTCTGTATATTAATATTTGCAAAGTCACGTGCGCCTGTATGCAAATATACAGGACCATCAGCAGGCGGTGTCATTTCGCCAAAACAACACCTCATAAAATACTTCCAGCCTATGCAAAAATGACAGTCATTTGTTCACTCACAGTCACATAGTTTAAAGAAACTGACAATAATCCTTAAAAAATAATTTTATTTTACTGTAACAGTCCAAAAGAAATCGGACGCTACATTGATAAGTGTCTTGATTTTAGGTTGGAATTGATGCTTAGATAAAAGACTACTGCCCAACCACACACAGAGAAACACACACACACACACACACACACACACACACACACACACACACACATATATATATAATTTGGAAGTGAATCGTATTGTTATATAAATACGGAATGTTTTTTTTTATTAATTGTTTTCGTTAATTATATTTTATCATTCAGTTTGGTGGGATTTTGAACTATTCGGCTTTGTGCAGGTGCTGGTGCAGACATTGAGTACAGTTCACGCTCGTGCGCAGAGGATATGATAATCACAAATGTCATAATAAAATCCCCAGATAGGAAATGTGAATGGGGTGTGAATGACGTCATGCCCGGAAGCTATGGGCTGGAGAGTTTCGTGATTTCGAAAAAGACGTTAGTTGAGATTTTACTCTTGGCGAGGCCAGTCCAGTTAGGGGCTACAGGATGCGCGGTGCATTTGTTGTGTCAGTGAGTTGAGATTTGACTCTGGGCCGGGGAGTCTAGCTGTGGGCGATTTAGGAACAGTCAGCATAGTAAAAATCGTGTCTCTCTCACCTCGTGTCGAAAAACTAAACTCAAGAAGTTAATAAACGTTTCGTACCTGAACAACGGAGAGTCGTCAGTGTTTCGGGATTTCTCTGCATCTGAATATTTTACATATAGTTATTTTGGTCATATATTAGAGTATGTTGGTTACATTTTAAACCAGCCTGTATTTATTTGGTTGCACATAGTTCATTTGATACCAGTTTTGCTATCTAACACGATTAATTTTATTTTGTATCGAACATCTTTTGCTCATAGTTAAATTGTTTCAACAATTGCTAACTTTTCAATTTTTTTATTATGTAACAATTCAATTTAACATCAGTCTTTGTTTGCACATAGTTATATTGTTAAAATGTTCTATTTGGTCTATTAACCGAACCGGAACATGTACCACAACTCCGGTTCAGAATAGAACTTCTGGAAGTGGGAATTAGGGTTATGAAGGAGTACTCAATGTTCCTCAATTCGCCAGAAGTTGAGCCTCACTATCAGATCTATTTTAGTCATACTAAGGATACACATTTTGAATGTGTTACACCTCTGCAGGTGTTACACTTTAAGTATTTTAAGTCCGAACCGACACACTGAAATATCTCAAGGAGAAAAACAAGATCTCCTGATATTGAAAATCTGATTAGACAATTGGCATATGTATTTGTGTCTAGTAAAAATACGATCCAATTTACAGCAACCATCTTTGCAGTATTCTTTGCAGTAGTTTGGACGTTTCTTAAAATCTACGACAAATTCTACAACGCAACCTATTTTCTGTTTCGTTTGTACCACAGCCAAACATTCAGTCCATTTGCTTTGTCTACTTTTATATTTCTCTAACCTCGAAACATTACGATTAATAGTACACAAAACACGTCGACACTCTCGCTATCTTACGACCCTACCCTTAGCAGCCACGAATCATATAAATCCCACCGCCACCATTCCTAGACGGACGGACAACCACTTCTGACCCACGCTATTTTCGAACGTACCACGTGATCACTAACCTCACCACGAAACTTAATTGGCTTGCTGCGTTGTCTTAAATCTTGGACCGGTGACAAGTGGGTCCCCAGAAAATGCTGCATCCATTCATCATGGGGGCTAAAGACGAAGACTTGTACGCATGCGCTGATGGCTGGGACAAGCGACTGGCAATAAGATCCGAGACTCATTAATTCCCGTTTACTGGGAGCAAAGAAACGAGCTGCTATTGGTTGAGCGTAGCATCGACGAAAAACCGGTTGTGGTCGTGGTTGGTTGGGTTTTATGGCATATCAACTTTTGTAGGTTATTTAATGCTAAATCCTGTTTGTTTGTTTTTTTGATAATATATATTTATTACGTTTTAAATGAACAAGAGCTCATCTGCTTGCACAATTAAATTGTTTCAAGTATTGCTACGTAATACCAGTAATTCAATTTTTGTACTCAAATAAATCGTTTCGAGCATCTTTATTTATCATGAACATTCAGTCATTTCTTTGCGCTTAGTTAAATGACTAAACAGTTCTATTTGATGGAAACCAAATGGTTTGATTTATTATAGTTTTATGGCATATCATCCATTGTAGGTTATTTGATGCTAAATCCATTTTTATACGTATAAACAATTCTATCTCGAACAATTCAGTTTAACATAATACATTTTTGTTTACGCATAATTGAATGTAAAAATGGTTCTATATCAAACAATTCAGTTTAACATGAGTAAATTTTTGTTTTCACATAGTTAAATGTAAAAATGATTTTATTTCAAACAATTCCGTTTAGCATAAGTACGCAGTTTGAATGTAAAAATAGTTATATTTCAAGAGATTCACTTTAGTATAAGTTCACAGTTTAGTTCTATTTGGCCAATAGATAGGACCCACTCCAAGCCATAGCGGACCTTGGAAAAATTGCAAAAAAAAGGGGTAATCCGCATTTCCCAAAGTTGCTGCATGACTGAAGCCTCATTATCTGATAGTTTAGTGTCATATCTAGGACTTTTATGGGGGAGTCTTGCCCCTGTGCAGAGATACAGTGGTAGTATTCTACAGCCCAGCTTCGAAATTCTCTAATTACTTGTAAAACTAAAATGTACAAATAAAAATCTGTTAATTTGATTTTAGTCTCCGCCTTTTTTTATCATTATTTTTAGAACAAACCATATTTTTTCTTTTTATTTTTTTTACTTTTAGTTGCTGGGTGGATTTTATGACATGTCAACTCTTTTCAGGGCTGAAGACAGTCTTTCTTTCTTTCTTTCTTTCTTTCTTTATTTATTTATTTATTTATTTTGCAAGAAATTATATTTGCTTAATGAACTTTTCTTATTTGACGATAATCATAGTCAAACAATTAAACGATATGAATACAAATCCTAAAATCAGAATGCAGGATATGTAAGCGTTGGCACCGACTAAATTCTATAACAAATACAAAAAAATATAAAATAACAATTCGTACTTGGATATATATATATGAAAGTATTACAGTATTATTAAAGAGTGTTTTCTACGGACAATCATATTGTTTCAAGTAACAAATGATGGTCATTTGAAAACAATTATAGTGACAAGAAATTATTTCTAATTTAAATGATTTGCACAGTTATATAGTTTTAGACATTCCTGTTTAATAATAGCTGAACAAAACAATGCACCCAGTCGGCTGGGGCTGTAGAATACACTGACAGCTTCTCTACAGAGGGGTAAGACTCCCACAATCAGTGTCCTGGATATGACACTAAATAATCTGATGGTGAGGTTCCAGTGATGGTGGGGCTTTGGGAAACGTGGAGTACTCCTTCATTGCCATCGCTCACTGGTCCGGAATGGTAGCACGTGATAAGGGTCCTATCTATGGGTTAAATAGAATTAAATCGTGCTTTCTTCCCTGAACTGATTTTTGCATTTAAACTACGTACTTATCCTAAACTGAATTGCTCGAGGTAGAATTCTTTTGACTTCTAAACTGTGTACTTCGGCTAAACTGAATAATCTGAAATGAAATTGTTTTGACATTTAACTATTTGTATTAAACACTCGGCTGGGGCTGTAGAATACACCGAATGCACCTCTCCATGGAGGTAAGACCCCCCACCCCAATGAGTGTCCTGTATATCACTCTAAACAAACTGATGGTGAGGTTCCAGTGATGTTGGGGCTTTTGGGAATGCGGAATACTCCTTCATTGCCATCGCTCCCAGGTCCACTCTGCACCGGCGTGGTAGCACCTGATAGGGCCCTATCTATGGGTTAAATAGAACTAATGACATGCTTATGCTAAACTGAATTATTTTACTAAACTGAAAAACTTGAAATAGAAATGTTTTTGACAAATAAACAGTATTTAAATTTAAACTACGTGCTTATGCAAAACTGAATTATTTGAAATGGAACTGTTTTGACATTGAAACTGTACTTACACTAAACAGATTTGTTTAATACTGAACTGTTTTGATGTTTAACTGTGTGCAAACAAAACCTGTATTTGCACTAAACTGAATTATCGGAATTATAAGTGTTTGACTAAACGGAATAGCTTGAAATAGAATGTTTTTGACAATTAAAGTGCACGTACATTTGAACTGCGTACTTGTGCTAAACTGAATTGTTTGAAATAAAACTACTTTCATAAAAATAGATTTGTCGTTAAATAACCTACAAAGGTTGGATGCCATAAAACCCAATAACCAACCAACCAACCAAACAATACCATAAGGGCAACTTACGTTAAAAATTGATAAGACACAACAAAATAGTAAATATATGTCATGTGGTAATAGAGACGAAATGAGCAATCATATAACAAGCAAATGCAGCAAATTAACGAAAATATAATCTAAGACTACACACGACTGGGTGGGGAAGGTGATCCACTGGGAATTGTGCAAGAAATTTAAATTTGACCATACGAACTAGTGGTTAATGCTCAACTCGGAATCCTTCCTGGAGAATGAGACGCAGAATGTTCTCTGGGATTTTGAGATACAAATGGGTCACGTAATCTCAGCCACACTACCAGAACTTGTGAGAAGAAAAAGAGAACCTGCTGAATAGTGGACTTTGTCGTCCGAGCTGATCACAGAATAAAATTATAAGATTAAAAGGTTAATAAATACCTCGACCTTCCTCGAGAGCAGAATAGACTATGGAACATGAAGGTGACTGTGATACCAATTGTAGTTGGTGCACTTGGAAGGTCCCAAAAATACTGATAAAAGGACAGGAAGACTCGAAAATCAGTGGGCCATGTTGTTACAAACCGGCTTTCACTGGGACTGTGAAAACAGGCACGTAACGAGAATAATAAAAATATGTATAAAATTGCGAGAATGTCCCAAGGTTCGATAAAAAAAAAGGGTGAACTATGGGAAGGGAATTTCTCCACTCGAAGACTCTCGGTAAATCACAGTGGAATAAGCGACAAGTACTCACAAAACTAACATAACACAATTTGAAGATTTAACAACAAAATTTATTATAACATTAACGACTTAATTAGGGAAAAATAAGAATAAAAAAAGGCTTTAAGAACAAAAGGGGATGGAAAACTAACGTTACTATGTATATATGAAGTCCGAGACGAATCACAATTCAAACAGATTTGCAAGGTAGACACATAGAGGCAAAAGAAATATGAAACTCACTGAGGGTTTAGGACTTGTTAATAATCTTTTTTCTGTCGTTCCTTTTTTTTTCTTTCGTTCTCTTTTTTTTTCTTGAAAAAGCTTGAACTTAAGTGCCACGAGGAGTTAGGTTTCTGCTGTCTTTTTCTTAGTCACATTTCGGGTGTATTGAAACAGAGCTCTTGGATGGATGTTGACGCCTCGAAGTCAGGACTGCTACTACTATAGTCACTTTGCCAGTCAAAAACCAGAAGGGTCTCTTCCCTGACTCTTAGAGCTGAACACGTGGTTGATAAGGTCCCCCAAAGTTCACTCCAAGAGTTCAAGGCTAGCTGAGATGGGTAAATAGTGGAAAGGGGTTGACTTGCAATTCAATTTCTTGTCGTCATCGTTTTTCTTTTATCTTCCTCCTTTATCCCCGTGAACCTCCGAGCAAATCATGCGTGATTAAAAAGGGTACGCTTGGCGCCTCTCCTTCCCAATTTTATTCTTCGTCTCTGAATAATAAGGGCAAATAAAACACATTTGTAATGTACATAAAAAAATATATTTCTCCTATTTTCTACCTCACGTAACAATGTAGAGACTATCCAGAGTACAGCATAATTAAGATTGGTCAGAATAATGACAAGAAAGATGGAGAATTGACGGGATTTGCTCTCAAACAAACCTCGATAAAAATCATCAACTATGGTTGGTGTGAAAAACTCACAAAAGAATTTAAATAATTAATACTATGAAAATCGGTTATGCTAAAGCAAAGAGCAAAAACTAAAAAAAAGATAATGCGCTGAAAGATTGCACGGGTAGGAGAAATGAATAAGACGGTTAATCACAGTACAAACTAATGCGGCAAAAGATATATTACTAGGGATGAAAGGGTGGGAAAAGGGATCAACCGGGAATTGTGCAAAAAATCAAAATTTGATTAGTCTTAAAAATGTAATATATACAAATTAGAATTTCTTCGAGAAACTGAGGCGAATACAAACGGATCGTCCACTCCAGGCGAGAAGACCAGACATAGTTTTTAATTAAGAAGAAAGAAATTACTTTTGATCAAGTGGATTTTATCGTGCAAACAGAACATAGAGAGAAATAAGATAAAGCGAAAAAACGATCAAATAATTGGATCTTGTTAAAAGACTGAAAATCCTATGAAACATGAAGGTGATGCTCGAAAGACAAGAAAAAAGTCATTGAAAAGACTGTTAAAAGGCTGGTAAACGACTGAAAATCTTATGAAGCATGAAGGTGATGATCGGAAGATAAAAGGCATTGAAAAGACTGCTAAAAGAATGTTAAAAGACTAAAAATCATTGGAAGTATGTAGGTGAACCTCGGAAGGCAAGAAAAAAGACCTTGAATAGACTGTTAAAAGACTGTTAAATGACTGAAAATCCTATGAAGCATGAAGGTGATACAAGGAAGGCAAGAAAAAGGGCCTTGAAAAGACTGTCAAAAGACTGAAAATCCTCGGAAGGCAAGAAAAAAGACCTTGAATAGATTGTTAAAAGACTGTTAAATTACTGAAAATCCCCTAAAGCAGGAAGGTGATGCTCGGAAGACAAGAAAAAAGTCATTGAAAAGACTGTTAAAAGACTGTTAAAAGACTGAAAATCCTATAAAGCATGAAGGTGATCCGTGAAAAGAAAAAAAAGGCATTGAAAAGATGGTTAAAAGACTCTTAAAAGACTGATAGTCCTATAAGGCATGAAGGTGATGCTCGAAATGCAATAAAAAAGGACTTTAAAAGACTCTTAAAAGACTGAAAATCTTTGGAAGCAAGAAGGTGATGCTTGGAAGGCAGGAAAAATGGCCTTATAAAGACAGTTAAAAGACTGTTAAAAGACTGAAAATTCTATGAAGCATGAAGGTGATGTTCGGAAGGCCTTCAGAAGACTGTTAAAAGATTGAAAACCCTAAGAAGTATGAAGGTGATTCTCGGAAGGCAGGAAAAAGGACATTGAAAAGACTGTTAAAAGACTGTTAAAAGACTGAAAATCCTATGAAGCATGAAGGTGGTGTTCGGAAAGCAAGAAAAAGGGCATTGAAAAGACTATTAAAAGACTCTGAAAAGACTGACAATACTATGAAGAATTAAGGTGATGCTAGGAAAGCAAGAAATAGGGCATTGAAAAGACTGTTAAAAGACTCTGAAAAGACTGACAATACTATGAAGAATTAAGGTGATGCTAGGAAAGCAAGAAATAGGGCATTGAAAAGACTGTTAAAAGACTCTGAAAAGACTGACAATACTATGAAGAATTAAGGTGATGCTAGGAAAGCAAGAAATAGGGCATTGAAAAGACTGTTAAAAGATGGTTAAAAGACTGACAAAACTATGACTCTTTAAGGTGATGCTCGGAAGGCAAGATGAAAGGGCACTGAAAAGACTGTCAAAAGACTGAAAATCCTATGAAGCATGAAGGTGATGCTCGGAATGCAAGAAAAAAGCCTTGAAAAGACTGTTAAAAGACTGTTAAAGGACTGAAAATCATTGGAAGCATGAAGATGATAGTCGGAAGCCAAATAAAGAGCATTGAAAAGACTATCTAAAACTGAAAATCCTATGAAGCTTGAAGGTTAAGCTCAGAAAGCAATAAAAAAAACTCATTAAAATGACTGTTAAAAGACTGTTCAAAGACTGAAAATCCTATGAAGCATCAAGGTGATGCTCGGAAGGCATGAAAATGGCATTGAAAAGACTGTTAAAAGACTATAAAATTACTAAAATTCCTATGAAGCATGAAGGGGATGTTCGGAAAGCAAAAAGGGCATTGAAAAGAATGTTAAAAGTCTGTTAAAAGACTGAATATCCGATGAAGCATGAAGGTATTCCTCAGAAATCAAGAAAAAGGGCATGGAAAAGACTGTTAAAAGACTGTTAAAAGACTGAAAATGCTATGCAAAGTATGTAAAGTTGGCGACCGTAGTCGAGGGTCACCAGAAGGCTCCTTTTTCAATAGCTACTACACCGAGGTTTAGGGGAGGGCGCTACTACTTTCCCTGGATTGTTCCACTTTACCATTGATACGTACCTTATATTGCTGAATGTTAAGCAAGGAGGTATGAAGTACCATTTTAAAAGTCTTTGGTATGACGCGACCTATGATTAAACACGGGTCTCCCGGATCATTAGTGAACACTCAACCCACCAAGCCAATAATCCAGTTAAGGGACATGCAGTCACTCAAATTTATGTGATAAAACTTGCTTAGAGTAAAATGTTGTTGCCTTACATCAGCAGTTATACCAGTAATAATTAAACTTCTAGATATGATCAAAATAGGTACAGTTCATTGAAAAGATGCTTGGTAGCACCTCAAGTAAGGAATTCTACAAAAGGAAAAGGAAGTACCCCTCGTTAGATGCTCGGGACCCTTTATCAAGAGGACCAGAGATGAACTTAGACAAATGGACCAAAGAACTAGAAAACTAATGACCATGCACAAGGCGTTGTATCCCAGAGACGACGTGGACAGACTATATGTACCCAGAAAAAAAGGAGGAAGAGGACTTGCCAGCATCGAAGACAGCGTTGACACATCCAGACAATGACTCGAAGACTACATAGAAAAACACGAAAGAGGACTGATTACGGCCATCAGAAACAATACGGACAACACGATAGATAACAGAATGACATAAACTAGGAAACAAAAATGGGAAGAAAAACAATTACATGGGGGCTCTAAACCACTAATAAACAACTTCTTGCACGACAAAACCTGGACATGGTTAAGAAAAGGACACTTTAAGAAAGAAACAGAATCTCTCCTAATGGCGGCACAAAACAGCGCCATAAGAACCAATCATATCAAAGTGAGGATAGATAAGACGCAACAAAATAGCAAGTGCAGACTATGCGGTGACAGAGATGAAATCATCAATCACTTAATAAGTGAATGAAGCAAATTAGCACAGAAAGAGTACAAGGCTAGACATGACTGGATGGGCAAAGTGATCCACGGGGAAATGTGCAAGAAATTAAAATTTTACCATGCCAGCAATTGGTATATGCACAACCCAGCACCTGTGCTAGAAAATGACATTCACACACTCCTGTGGGACTTTGATATACAAACAGATCACCTTATCTCGGCCCGAAGACCAGATCTTATAATAATCAACAAAAAAAAAAGAAAAGAAAATCTGCTGACCACAGAATAAAACTGAAAGAATGTGAAAAGAGAGATAACTACCTTGACCTTGCTCGAGAATTGAAAAAACTATGGAACATGAAGGTGACAATTATAGTGATTGTGATTGGTGCCTTTGGCACGGTAACTAAAGGATTTTTAAAGAGATTGGAACATTTAGAAGTTGGCGACCGAGTGGAGACTATCCAAACACCAACATTTTTGAAAACGGCCAGAATACTGAGAAGAGTCCTGGAGACTTGAGGAGACTTGCTGTCATTCAAACTCCAATGAAAGGACTTCAGCTTACGCTGATGTGAAAAACTATAATGAATAATAATAATAATAATAATAATGATCAAGCATATTATAAGCGAATGCAACAAATTAGCACAGAAAGAGTATAAGACTAGACAGGACTGAGTGGGCAAGGTGGGCCACTGTTAATTATGCAAGAAATTTAAATTTGATCTTACGAACAGATGGTATATGCACAACTCAGTATCTCTCCTGGAAAATGAGACGCACAAACTCTTATGTGATTATTGGGCGCCTCTGGTGGCGTAATGGTTAGTAAGCTTGACTTGCAGTCCTTCACAAGTAAGTTCGAGTCTCATTAGGTGCTCCATTTAAACGGCCTTGTAACACATATAAGCAGTATGCTTAGTAAATTGCAACTGCTCTGAGGTTTTGATATACAAACAGATCAGACGACCAGACCTTATAATAATCAACAAACAAAAAAAAAAAAAGAAAACTTGGCGAATTTTGGACTTTGCTGCTCGGCTAATCATAGATTAAAATTAAAAGAACGTGAAAAGAAAAAAATAAGTACCTCGACTTTGCAATGGAACATGATAGTGACAATTACACCAATTGTAAATGGTGCAGCCACCAAAGGAATGATACAAGACTGGACGAAATGGAAATGAGAGGATGAATGGAGACCATCTAAAATACTGCATTATTAAGATCGGACAGAATATTGTGAAGAGTCACAAAGACTTGAGGAGACATCCTGTCGCTCAAAATTCAGTAAAAAAACATCATTTTTTGCTGATGTGGAAAACTCTCCAGGAGTAACCTAACAATAATAATAATAATAATAATAATAAAATTTCGACTTTGCTGTCCCGGTGGACCAAAGAATAAATCTGAAGGAAAGTAAAAAGAAGGATAAGTACCTCGACCTTGCTAGAGAAATAAAAAAAGCTGTGGAACATGACAGTAACGATTGTACCAATTGTGATTGGTGCGTTAGGCACAGTAACTAAACGATTATTAAAGGGCCTGGAGGACTTGGAAATTGGCGGACGGGTGGAGACTATCCAAACGACAGCATTGCTGAGGACGGCCAGAATACTGAGACGAGTCCTGCAGACTTGAGGAGATTTGCTGTCACTCAAACTCCAGTAAAAAAAACCATCAGCTAACACTGATGTGAAAAACTCTAAAGGAGTAAATAATATGAAAATAATAATTCTGCATTCGCTAATTATGTGAGACGAAATGATCAATCACATAATAACTGAATGCAGCAAATTAGCACAGAAGAGGTATAAGGCGAGGCACGACTGGGTGGGCAAAGTGATTCACTGAGAAATGTGTAAGAAACTTAAATTCGACCATACTAACAAATGGTATATGCACAACCCAGCACCTGTCCTAGAAAATGCTACGCATAAACTCCTATGGGACTTTAACATACAAACGGATTACCTTATCCCGGCCAGAAGACCAGACTTAATAATTATCAACAAAAAAGACAACTTGCAAAATAGTCGACTTTGCCGTCCCGGCTGACCACAGGATAAAATTGAAAGAATGTGAAAAGAAGGATAAGTACCTCGACCTTGCTAGGGAATTGGAAAAACTGTGGAACATGCAGATGACAATTATACCAATTGTAATTGGTGCGTTTGGAACAGTAACTAAAGGATTTCTAAAGAGACTAGATGACTTGGATGTTGGCGGACGGGTAGCGACCATCCAAACGACGGCATTATTGATAACGGCCAGAATACTAAGAAGAGTCCAGGAGACTTGAGGAAACTTGCTGTCACTCAGACTCCAGTGAAAGCCCATCGGCTAACGCTGATGTGAAAAGCTCTATTGAGAGAATAATAATACACATAAGATCTTACATCCCACAGATGACGCAGACATACTATATTTTTCAAGAAAAGAAGGAGGAAAAGGACTCACCAGCATTGAGGAAAACGGCGATTCATCGACACAACGACTCAAACTAACCAACTGAAAGCAAATTATTGCTAAATAGAAATACAATTACGTTTGTGTTAGTAGAAATAGTTGTGAGAAATAATTTAAAAAAAAACTATCATCAAAAATAAACTAATCTCATATAGAAATACTTGAAAATATTTACTCATATGCGAGTAAATGAGTTGTCTGGTTTTAGTATGGTATCATTAAATTATGTTTACAAACCGTAAATATGTGTAAACAGGCTTTGGCATTAAATAACCTATAGAGGTTGATATGCCATTAAACCCAACCAACCAACGACTCAAAGACTGCGTTAAAGCGCAGAGAAAAAGTAATTACTACAACTAGTAAAAAGAGACCCCCACAAGCGTGTAAACAAAGAAAATAACCCAAAAACAAAAATGGGAAAAAAAAGCAACTGAATGAAAATACCGAGCGACAAACAAGCGAAATTCCATGTTAGAAAACTTGCACATGGCTAACTGTGATAGAGTTAAATATGATAATTACTAATCTTAGTTAATCGTTTGATTTTTGTGGTAAATTTTGTGTGAATTCAAAAATTTTAAAATGAGATGTAGATCGTATTCGAAGGTCAAAGGCGTGCTCGTGTCGCACCAAACAGTAGAAGATAAAATTGACTGGTTGTTTATAAATCCACTGTCGACAGGATGCTGAAGGTAAACCTTTCATCAGCCGTCGGCTGAGGTTAAGTGATGACGTGGCTAGAAAGTTTATATGGCGAGTGTTCTTATAACATTTATTATCACAATAATTAGCCGAAGATATATAAGAGAGTAAATTAGCGGTCAATATGAGTTGGTCGGTAAATTTACGTCGAGCAGTTCCTGGTCTAATTTCGGACCCAGAGACGAGTACTCCTTTGAGGATGAAGGCATGCTCTAGTCAGTTGAAAGGTGATTTGTTTCGTCTTATCCACCACGAATGAAACTATCTGTGTTTCTAAGAAATACTTCACATCTTCTTTCTATTTCTATTTCTCTCGTTTCTTTGACGACTGCTGAGTAATGTTGCAGACTGGACATAAATGTTTCTATTGAAACAACTTTTCATTTTGGGTCTCATACGGTAGCACTGTTATCTTTTACGTATATTTGGTGCCGTCATGTTCCATATTTTAGGGGAACCTTTAAGGAGAAATTGAACCTCTTCTGATAGTAGCCAAAATAACGCCAATAGAACAAACTATGTCAAACTTTTAGAATAGACAATTCGCAGTAAAGTAGCAAATGTAGATTATGTGGTTATACAGAAAAAATGATCAATCATATGATAAGCAAATGCAGTAAATAAGCACAAAGAAACTATAAACTAGACTCGATCGGATGGGGAAAGTGATCAATTGGGAGTTGTGCAAGAAGTTTAAATTTGACCATAGAAATTAGTGGTATACACACCAACCAGAATCCGTCCTATAAAATGAGATACAGAAACTTCTCTGGGATTTTGAGAAACAAACAGATCAAATAATCTCGGCCAGACTAGTGATAGTCAACTCAAAGAAAGCGAACCTGCCGAATAGAAGACTTTGCCATTCTTTCTGATCACTGAAAAAACGAAAAGAGAGATAAGTACGTAGACATTACTAAAGCACTAAAAAAAAAAAAAAAAAAAACAACAACAAAACGATGTAACATGAAAGTGACGGTAATACCATTTGTAAGTGGAGCCCTAGGTACAGTTACAAAAGGATTAGTAAAGAGACTGGGGGTCATGGAAATAGCAGACGAGTGGAGATCATCCAAACGAAAGCATTGTTGATATTGGCCGAAATAGTGAGAAGAGTACTGGAGACTTGAGAAGACTTGCTATCATTCAGACTCAATTGAAAGATCATCAGCTTATGTCAGTGAAAAAGGAGTAACGATGATGATGATGGAAGAAATAGTTGTTGTAGTAGCAGTAGTATACTCTCTGATGCTTTGAAATACAAACGAAGCACCAAATCTTTACTAGGACACCAAACCTTGTATTAACAAGAAAAAAAAGAAATTTTCATCAATGGGATTTTCTGTTTCCCGCAAAACAAGGAGTCAAAATAAAAGAAAGCGATAGGAGAGACGAACACTTGTGTAACATAGTCCTACATGAGTATGTATAAAACGTATGTTCATAACATATGTACATAGAACATGGGAATCCCGAAACACGAAAAACACTTACGACTTCTTAGTTCAGGTACGAAACTTTTTATTACCTTTGAGTTAAAGGTTTTGACATTAGGAGAGAGATACACATTCTTTCTATGCTGGATTTTCCATCTGCTCCCCCAACACGTGTGGCACCCGCCCTAAAGCCACTGGACTGGCTTCGGCGAGCAAGCGAAAGTCCACCGTCTTCCCCCGGCCCTAGACCTCAACTAACTGACTTTTTTCAAATCCCCCCAAATCTTCCACGAACGCTTCCGGTGCATGACGTCATTCACATCCCCAAGTCTTATCTGGGATTTTATTTTGACATCTGTGAACAACACATCCTCCCTGCGCGCGCGTCAACACCTGTGCTCAAGTTTGCATCTAACTAACCCATGTGCTGAGCCGAAAGATTCTCAGCCTAACTAAACCCAAAGGAAAGATATCTAAAATGAAATCCCTCAGCCATTATGTTACACTTGGATCTTAGCTGAGAATTAAAATGCTGTGGAATATGAGGGTCATATTGATTCCAAGTTTTCTTGGGGCGCAGGGAACAATTCCCGAAGACTTGAACAAAAGACTGGAGGAATAGGAAAAGTCAGAGGAAGAATGGAGACTACAGTATATGCTAGAATTCTTAAACGATTGCTGGTGACCTGAGTAGATAGATATAATCACAACTTGAAAATTTACATTCAAAATCTATTAATAAAACGTGTTCTATCATGTTCAACAAAACACCACTTCATGATAATTTGCTGCCAAATTATACTAGATAGATAGATAGATAGGTAAGTACCGATGACAGAGATAAGAAAAGAGATAGATAGATAGACAGATAGATAGATAGAATCAGACTGAGATCGATCAATCGTTTAAGTCTAATTGGCGCATCCATACAATAGTACTGATACGACTACACTTTGGAATAGTTCCTCTTTAGTTTTGTCAGAGAGTTCAGATTTCCAATGTTCGGTAATCTGTCAACAGTACTCCATGCCTTTCCTCTGGTTATATTTGTATGTTCTATTGATGAGATATTGCTACCGGTGTATGTGAACAGGTATACTAATCGCAGAGGCTTGACATATAATGTGGAATATGGCTCCGTTTTATCTGAGTTTATTTCGAAGCAAATGATTCTTGCTGCCTGTTCTTGGCATTATATCACATGTTAAATCTGTGTTCCTTGTCGAAATTTAGCTGTGGTTGATTCAAGCTCACTATCCTTTCTTTCATTCTCATTGGTTAGATCCTGTGAACTTTCTTTCTTTATGTTCATGAAAAATAATACAAGGAAGTTACAGTCCATTAATTTCTGGTTTATTGCTGGCAAGTACTTTTGATGTTATGTTTCAGAACACTGAATATTTGGGTGGCCAGAATAAACTCTTCTATTAACAAGCAAATCACTCGTCAAATCATAGAAAAGTCAATCCACTGGATAAACAAATTTAAAAGTATTACTTATTTACTGATTAATTTCGTCTGTTAAGACTAAAAATTAATAGAGCAACTTTTTTTAGATATATTGTTACAAATAGTCATGAAGTCAAACGAAAATTAGATATTAAAGCACGGAATTCATTTCTACTTTTTTTTACTTAAGAGATTAGCATCTTATTTTAGTTTAAAGGCATATTAAGTATTATTTAATGCAAATGGTTAGTTATTTGGATTTTATGGCATATCAACCTTTGTAGGTTATTTAATGCCAAATCCACTTTCATAATCAGTTCAATTTTAAACAATTTAGTTTAGCATACGGACACAGTTTAATTGTCACAAACATTTTTATTTGAAGCTATTCTGTTTAGTCAAACAGTTCTAATTCAAAAAATCACTTTTGCATAAGTATGCAGTTTAGTTCTATTAACCCTATCAAGTGCGATCATTGCGGGCCAGAGTGGATCTTTAACAATGCCAATGAAAGGGTTCTCCACATTCCCCAAAGCCTCAGCTTCACTGGTCCTTCACCATCAAATTGTTTAGTGTTATATCCAGGACACTTACCCCTCTGCAGAGGTGTAGTCGATTGGATCGAAATCTTGACCTTGACAATCAGTGGCTCAAAACAATCCATTAAATTGTTATCGCGTTATGAGATTAGATTATTAAAATATGCCATTTAAGCATGAAATTCATCTCCACTTGTTTAACTTAAGAGATTAGCATCTTATTTTAGTTAAAAGGCATATCAACTCTTATTTAATGCCAATAGTTAGTTGTTTGGGTTTTATGGTATATCAACCTTCAGCTATTCCATTCGTAACGCTGAAAACATCGTTCTGTATATTTTACTTATTAATTTTATCTGTTAACGCAAACAATGAATAGAGCAATTTTTAAATATATTGTTTCAAAGAGCTTATGTAGAATACACCCACTACTTCTCTGCAGAGGGTTAAGACCATCCCAAACGAGTGTCCTAAATATGACACTAAACAATCTGATGGTGAGGTTCTAGCAATGCTGGAGCTTTGGGGAATGCGGAGTACCCCTTCTTTGCCATCGCTCCCTACTCCACTCTGGTCCGGCGTGGTAGCACCTAATAGGGCCCTATCTATGAGTTAAATAGAACTAACTGCATACTAAAGCTAAACTGAATTGTTTGACTAAACTGAATAGCTTGAAAAAGAAATGTTTTTTGACAATTGAACCGTGCTTATATATGAACTGCGTGCCCATGCTAAACTGAATTATTTCAAATAGAACTGTTTTTTGACGTTGAAACTGTATTTACACTAAACTGAATTGCTTAACATAGAACTGTTCTGACATGTAAGTGTGTGTAAACAAAATCTGTACTTTTACTAAACTGAATTGTTTTTTTTACAATTAAACTGTACTTACATTTAAACTGCGTGCTTATGCTAAACTGAATTGTTTTAAATTGAACTGTTTTTGACATTGGAACTGTACTTACTCGAAACTGAATTATTATATACAACTATTTGAATAGTTTGAAATATAAATGTTTTTGACAATTAAACTGTGTACTCATGCTAAACTGAATAGTTTTAAATAGAACTGATTATTTACATAAAAATGGATTTGGCGTTAAATAACCTACATAGGTAGATATGCCTTAAAAACCAACCAACCAACCATCAAAGAGTTATTAGATCAATTGAAAATAGAGTAATTACACATAAAATTGATATCGTCTTGTTTTAATTAAGAGATAAGTATGTTTGTTTAGTTGAAAGGTATGTCAACTCATAAAGGCATATTTAATGCTCAAGTTCCATTCATTCTTGATAACAACGTAGCTAAATTTTTAATGATTCAATGCTACTTGGTTTGGTTCGGTCTTATGGCATATCAACTATTGTAGGTTATCTAATGCCAAATCCATTTTAATATATGTAAATAGTTCTATTTCAAACGACTCAGCTGAGCATAATTACCCAATTTACTTCTATTTGAACATTAGATAGAAGGACCCTATCAGGGGCAACTATTTCGGGCCAGGGTGGACCTTGGAGCGATGGATATAAATGAGTACTCCGCTGTCAACAAAGTTTCTGCATTCCTGGATCTGAACCATCAGATTGTTCAATGTCATACAGGTCACTCGTTGAAGTCTTACTCCTCTACAGAGATGCAGTCGGTGTATTCTGCAGCCTCAGCCGACTGACCCATCCATTGCTATGTTTTTTTTATAATAGTGCATTTTTTACAGTAAAATATTTTTGTGCGCATTTATATAGGATCAAGTATTGCTATCTAATATTATTAATCTATGAATAATATTAAATAGCCAGACTGTTGTATATTGACCTCCGACCCGGCCGGACATGCCATTCCAAAGACGCGAAAGTTGCATATTCCATTGACGTGGGTGAGCTTGGCTGACAATATGGGACAGGGTTAAAATTCCACGGTACAGTCACAGATTGATGCACCGGAAGAGAGTGACCTGTGAACTGCATGGCAGATATTTCCGCTTGATAACGATCAGACATGCCATTCCAAAGACGGCGGAAGTGCATATTCCGATGGCCAGTTATGGGGAGATATTAAGTGGGCGTGAACTGTTATATAACTAAGTGCACAGGAAATTCATGCAGTTTGGGGACAAGATGTGGTAGAGAAAGCCGGCACCCAGAAGAAGTGGCCCTCGGGAGCCTCGATTGAGTTTGGTGACAAGATGCGGTACAGAAAGCCAGCACCCAGCAGAAGGGGCCCTCGGGACCCCCGATTGAGTTTGGTGACAAGATGCGGTACAGAAAGCCAGCACCCAGCAGAGAGCTGGGCACCCGGGCCTCCGGTTGAACAACCCTGGAGAACGAGAAAGACACAACGCTGATGGCCATAAGAGTGGGGGTCAATATATTGCAGTTCTGTTCGGTCTCCAACTCCCTCTCACACACAACCCTTTCAAATAAAAGTGAGAGGTATATTTTTCTAAAGAACTGTGTCGCTCGTATTTATTGTGTCGTCGTTATGAATCTATATGCATGCATCTGAATATAGCTATACAACAATACTATAATGTATAATATTAGATAGCCATACTTGATAATAATTAATCTATGTATAATAATGTGGCTTAAAGTTACCATTTCTGTTTAATGATAACTAATCGTTTATTAAATGGTTTCAAGTAACCAATAATAATGAACACTAACAAACAATTATAGCTTCTTGTAACTATTCTTAATACAAATAACTTGCACACAGCTCTATAATATCAATGATTCCAATCCAACTGTAATTATTTTCAAATTCTTATTTGCCATATAGATAGGGCCTTAAAAATTATTACTTCACCCGATCATAACACAGAGGAGAGTAATGCTAATAAAGAGCACTGGAACAGGAGCCTCACCACAGGGTATTAAGAGATGAATAGATTAAGAGATGAATAGATTAGTTTATTTAGCTTATACCAGTCTCTTAGGAATTGTTTGATACATAAATTTGGTTCATTTGTAAATCTTTTATTACAATCTTTATATTTTTAATGTTTTCAATCTTATTTTTTTCTTTGACAATCATTCTTTTTTTTTTTTGGTTTCTTTGCTTCTTTGTTTAATGGCATATCAACCTTTGTAGGTTATTTAATGCCAAAGCTATTCTCCTAGAACAGTCGTGGTACTATTTAACCCATAGCTGTTTTTTTTTTTTTTTGTTTCATTACATGGAATCAGATAATCTTTCTTGTTCTGATACGTGATACATAATTATATGATTAAGAGCAACTATTCATATTGTATCATCTTTATTCTGCTATATCATATCAAATAACCAAAAATAATCCTTAAGAAGCAATTCTGATTATCATTCTTACTAAAAAAGTAACATGCAAACAGTTATAAAGAATTCCTATTAAATACTAATCCTTTTGAAAGATCTATTCAACCTATAGATAAGACCCTAACAGGTTCTACAACTACAGGTCCGGGTGGACCTGGGAGTAATAGCAATTATTGTATACTCACAACCATACAACTGCGCGTATACATATACAAATATACGCGGAAACATCATTAACCGTTAATGACGACTTCAATAACGAACGAATACACTTCTTTATAAAAATATAATCTCTCACACTTTATTTTCGAAAGGGTGATGTTTGTTGTGCGTGAGAGATGAGTTGGAGACGGTAACAGACTGCTATATTGACCCAAGTTCTTCTGACCATAGCAGCACTTCTTCCTCATCTTGGCTGAGGTTGCTCAACCGTGGGTCACTGAGGGCCCAAAGCCCTCTGTCTGCCGCTGGCTCTCACTTCGGCATCTTGTCTTCAACTGACTTGAACCGTCTGGCACCTGGTTATATTATTGCTTAATGCCTACCTACTTCTGCTGTTCTTCCGCTTATTTACACAGGTGCATCACTTGATTGACGGCTCGGTCGAGAGTCAATATATAACACAATGAAGAAGTACTCAACTTTTCCCAGAATACCTGAACTAGAGCCTTACCACCGGATGTAGTTTAGTACCGTACACAGGACACCTTTTATTTTTGTAGTAGAAAATTACTTAGCGGTTTTGCTTAGATGTAGCACAAGGCCATACAAATGGGGCATTCAATTAGGCTCGAACTCACTCGTGTAGGTTTGCTAGTCTATCTTGGTATTAGACTACCTGAGTGCCTCCTTTTATTTTTGTAGTTTATATTTTTCCGTTGACCCAAAGAGAGAAACAAGTAAATATATATATATATATATATATATATATGTGTGTGTGTGTGTGTGTGTGTGTGTGTGTCAGTTTGGAATGAATGTAATATCCAGTTTATGAGTATATATTATAAATGAAAAGAAATAATGCCAATGAAAATAATTAGTGCTTAACATAACGTCCTTTGCTTTCTAGACCCTCATTCCATCTGTCAGCAAGTTTAGAGATGCCACACTTGGAAAATTCTTAAGGATTCGTTACAAAATATAATACTAACTTGTGTTAACTATTTCTTTTAGTATTAAATTAACACCATCGAACTTATTTTCTCATCTCTTAAGAAAATGATAATCAGAAAGAACAAGGTCAAAAGTATCTGGAGGCTGAAACAATATTCTTTCTAACCGAGCTTCTCTATTAATACTTTTTGTCCATTGAACTGGGTGAGGTGGACCATTACCTTGCTGGAGGACAACTTTTTTTTTAGTTTACTGAGGAGGGATGTGTTTTTTATCCAAATTTGTTTGAAACATTTTTTTTTATTTCAGTAGAGATTAGAGAAGATTGTCTGATTATCATCAAACAGTTCGTAATGAAAAATTCCTTCAACATCCTATTCCACCAACAATATGATCTTTTTTGGATAACACAGAAATTGATATAACATGTCTAATGTGTTCTTTAGTTGTGACAAAATAGGAGTGAATATCAAGGATTACAAACAAAATTCTTATAATCCGAAGAAAAAGATAAAAATTGATTCGTCCCTCTTGGCCTAGTGGGTACAGTGTTCGTCTAATGGTTCGGGAGCCCGAGGTGCAATCCCAGGTCGATTCCTACCAAAGAATCAAGAAATGGTAATTGATACCTCATAGCTTAACACTCAGCGTTATAAGGTACGTATCAAGGGTAAAGTGGAGCAATCCAGACAAAAGAGTAGCTTCCCCCACCTCAGTGTAGTAGCTATTAAAAAGGGAGCCTTCAGGTCGGCCTCGACTACAGTCGCCAACTTTTTGTTTATCTTCCATTAATAACAAGAGGTATTGCTTTGATAAATTTTATCTAAAACATCAATCTACACACTCGGATGTTACATTCGTTCCAACCTTACACACACCCACGCACATGTATATATATATATATATATATATATATGTGTGTGTGTGTGTGTGTGGAGGGTGTAAATATCAAAAGAATGAGTAAGTCTATTCTCTTCAAACAGTCAAAAAAACTATCATGTCGAGCTACCAAATTTCCTTTGCTTGTATATTGGACCCATGGGACCGTTTTAATGGAGACATTCATTGTTTTTCATGGGAAAATGGGGGACAGAACAAAAGGATATTTCTTTATTATTCGCTACAATTCTAAAGAAACTAGATTTGACAAACTTCAAAAGAAAAACGATTAGCAGCTTTTTGTTTTATTCTATTTAATTAAACGGCAACAATTCGATTTCTAGCTAGTCCTTTTTGACAGAGAAGTAAAAAAATGGATACATTTCATAATATGGACTATTTTGTTGTGAGAGAGTTTGTATGCTTCTATAATGAAAGATCAGTTAGAATAGCGTGAAAACGATCATTAATGTTCACCTATTTATATTTAACTAATTCAAATCAAAATTATATATATATATATATATATATATATATATATATATATATGTGTGTGTGTATGTGTGTGTGTGGTTGATGTTTTTAAATCAAGTGATCCTCTCCTTCAGCCATTGAGGACGTGGCAGTTATGAAGCTGACCATGGATTTGAAGCACTATTTTTGGGGACTGGGACAATATTTGGGCCCAATATATCATTTATATATTTCCTTCATATAATACAATAACAAACAGAAAACAAAATTATTTACAATCAAAATTAGGCCGTTAATTTGAAACAAAAAATATATTTCTTTGAAAAACAGATAGTAAAATACAGTGAAGAATTTAAAAAAATATTTTTTTCTTATTTCAATTCAAAATCAATTTGTATGAGTCATGCTATTGGAAGGATATCGTTTGTTTTATTTTTGGGGGTGGGGGCTGTTTTTTCTGGGTTTTAAGTAACTACCTTCTTAATTTTTTTTCGTTTTTTTTTCGTATATTATTATTTTGCAAACTTTTAACCTAATTTATTCTAAATCAACGTTTCAAGGCATAAAAATAAAACAAGGCCACGTTTATATAACCATATTCAAGATTATTTGCACCAGAAGGGTGAGTCCAATCAATGTTAAAGATTAACATGTACTCAGATCACTTTTATTGATATGGAGTAGATAGACCCGAAAGAATACCTCTTCGGATCGAGTCTAAAAACTATACCCACGGTATCTCTATTTTACCAATTCTTCGCAAGGGCAGGATGTGGTATAAGGTCAATTCATTAAGCGGAGTTTAACAGGTTTGAATTCAGAGTTTTCTTTCTCCTACACTGGTTACTAACCAAGGCTAAAGGACTCAGTCTGCCTGTTATATAATTAAGGAAATGAAAAATGATTTTTTTTCAATATTAATCATTTTTCGTTAATCCTGTTTTATTGTTTTGTTTTGTAAAGCTTGGAACTACACGGGTCTCTTAGTCCAGATGCAGTCAGACGGTGCAGTCTTACGCCCGCGCGGAAAGGATACGAGAATCATCATCTGTCATAATAAACCCTTGAAGGAAATGAGGGCTGGACTGTGGATGACGTCATTCCCAGAAGATCCTGAAAATTAGAGGATTTTCCAAAGACGGTAAAGTCGACCGTTGATGGTAGCGGTTGAGTTTTTCGGATCTCTACCAGCAGAGAGAAATTGAGATCTTAAACACCACAAGATGTGGCACCCATGGGTAGGGGCAGCATTGTATGGTTAGCATAGGCTTTTAACAATTGTGTCTTTCTCCTCGTGTCGCTAAAGACTGAAGGCAGAAATTAATAAACCCGTTCGTATCCGAAACGACAGAGTCCGCCATTATTTTCATTTGTATTTGTATGAATGTCATTATTGATATCACTTTGCCTATACAATATGCCTTACTATTTACCCATAGCTAGATGGAGAATAATTAGATTAATACCTTTGCCCGGTGTATCAGTGCTACGTGAAATATATTTTCGACGACGATAACCATTATTACCTCTACCCAAATATACTCACTGAGTCGTCACTGATATACATATACACACACACACACACACACACACATATATTTATATATATATATATATAACCCAAACTTAATAGAATTAATTTTGAAACCAGTGCTAATGTACTTAAATGTCTTTAGCTACTGACACTATTAATAGAAACAAGTTCAAAAGTAAACGCTACACACTGCAACGGTACAGGCGGTCTTCTTACAAAGTAGTAATGTACATACAAAAGTTACATAATTTTTGTAATAGGTCCTCTGATGATGATGGCCCAAAGTCGGGCAGAAAGTACTTGGGAAATAAATAATTATCGAAGATTCATCAATCAATTCCCGCCGACTATCATGAAATCAATACAGTGATATGAAAGGATCAACAAAAAATATGTAGACAAAAAATGTCTATTATGTTCAACGAAATATATATATATATACTTTAAAAGGAATAGATTCACAAAAGAATTTTTTTAAAGACATTTATTTTCTAATGTTTTATGTCGTATTCAACGTGTAAATGGTTGGTTCTGGTGTTCTATTTGGTTTATATAGTGATGACTGCTTTGATAAAGTTGTGGCTCTTTTTAACTTCCAGGATTTGTGTCTTTGAATGTCCACTTCGATTTAATTGTCCGTGACACATTTTCGTCCCCGTAGACTCTTTTTTCTTTTTTTCTCTTTTTCTTTCTAGAAAAGTGTGTTCTATGTGTTTATGTGTCTGGGTGAGCGCTCATATCCATATATGGGTATATACTTAGGTGTTTTTTTTTGTCTGTTTTTTTCTCTTTTATAACTCTTTTTCCTTCTTAATAATCAATGATAATTGAAGTGCAATAAAGTTTAGCTAACAACTAATCTTCCACCCTGAAGGATTGTATGTGTGTGAGTGCGTGTGCATTTTTCATATACTGCAGAAATACCTCAAACATTTTAAACTGATAACTGCATTCAACAAGCGAACTTAAGCGAGTGTCAATGGTAGGTTCATCGAGCTATGACTTAGAACTTTTTTTCGGTTTTGATCATGGCTCAGATTGATGTGTACCATACAAATCCTACCGAAAAGATTTTTTAAAGAAGAGTGGACCAGTAATTGCAATAGACAGAACTGTTCGTGCTCATTTTATGTGACATCGGAATGATGCTGTTTTGGAGAGAATTTTAACCCATACAAGCACCGATTTTTGCAAATGAGTACGAAAAGCTGTGTGTCACTATTATGGATTATCCAGTCTAAAAAATAAGTTTCGACTGCAAAAACACCTTACACAGCGTTCCAAGTCATGACTGCGACTGAATAAAAAATGGTAATATACCGTTGCGGTTCCAAATAGAATTTAAACCCTGTCGTTGTAAAATTTGAACGCAATCAACTCCGTTTAACTATCCAAGAGGTTATTCGCAACAACCATTTGAAAGTAGTCGCCAGGAGATTAAAAAAGAGTATGGAAATTGAAACGACTTCGTCAGCTTTACAAAAATAAACAACACATCCTGGTGAGAAAAAGCAAAGCAGACACAAATCTTGACCTTCCCTCCTGGCTTCTTGTTGTACTTATAACATGCTTGTCCGCATGGTCACATGTAGTCTAATGCCCCCTTTGGAGCTCGCCTCCAAAATTGGGGGTCAAAAACTTTTGTCTCCTTATATCTTCGTGGCTGGTGTTCAACTATCTTTTCCTCATCGCGACTCGCTGTCAACTGCTCAAAAGACTTCTCGTCCCCTCCCTTCCACCTGGGGTCGACGGGACGAATATCTGCTTCCTTTGGCTTTGCACCTGCGTACCAGATCTTTTTGGGAACTCCAGTTTTCCTTAGATATTTTTAACTACTATAACAGCCTTGACTCAGCCTTTCGGAGACTGTCCGCTTTTTTATTCATTTATTTATTCATTTTTTCAATTTCAGTTTTCTATGAGTTGTTTAATTATGTTATAGTATGAACTGAACAAGATAGAGCTACCATTACTTGCCTATGTTCATTTGAAACATAGAGGTGATACTTGCAGTTATTTCTGTTGCATGCTGTAAAATCAGTTTAGATTTGGTTTTGTTGGGTTTTATGGTATATCAACCATTGTCAGTTATTTAATGCGAAATCTTCTTTACATATCTATATTAAAGATATATATTTTCTAAAGATATTTTCTAGATAACATTTTTAAACGAGCTTGAGCTAATTTTTTGCACACCGTTAAATGGTTTCACTTATTTCGATTTATCTATTTAGTAATTATCATTTGTTTCCAAGTATTAGCTATTTGAAGCTAACAATACAATTAAACATCAGTCCTTTATTATAGTTAAATAATCAGAGAGTTCTATTTCAAACAATTCAATTTAATCCAAGTCATCTGTTTGCACTCATTTTAAATGTCAAAAAGTCCTATTTGACCCATAGATAGAACCCTGTCAGTTGCTACCATTCCGAGCAAGAGTGAACCTGTGAGCGATGGTAATGAAGGGGTAATCCGCATTTTCCAATGCCGAAGCATTACTGAAGCCTTGCAACCAGACAGTAAAGAGTCATTACCGAGACACTCGCTGCTGTAGGTCTTTAGAGTCAGTCGGTGTTTTTTACAGCCCAGCTGATTGTGCGTAATCAGTTTAGTTAAAAGAAAAAAAATGTTATTTCTGGACTGCTACATATTCATACTCCTGGACACGGGATCTCAATTTTCTGGAGCTTAATAATATTAGATGAAAAAGAAAAAAATCCTGTTATCTGTGGATGAAATTTTTTATCATTATTTACGGGATATTTATTTATGGGCGTAGAAGTGAATCCAGTCTAGTGACAAAGCCATAGTGAATGCAGCTCTTCAAGAAGTTAACTTTGCCCAGTCGGTTGGGGCTGTAGAATGCAGAGGAGTAAGACCCCACCCTAAAGAGTGTCCTGATTATGACACTAAACAATCTGATGGTGAGGTTCCAGCAGTGCTGGAGCTTTGGGGAATTCGGAGTACCCCTTCATTGCCATCGCTCCCGGGTCCACTCTGGCCCACAGTGGTAGCACCTGATAGGGCCCTATCTTTGGGGTAAATAGAACTAACAGCATACCTATGCTAAACTGAATTGTTTGAGTAAACTGAATAGCTTGAAAGAGAAATGTTTTTGACAATTAAACCGTACTTACATTTAAACTGCATGCTTATGCTTAACTGAATTATTTCAAATAGAACTGTCTTTCGACATTAAAAGTGTATTTACACTTAACTGAATTGTTACATATAACTGCTTGAGTAGTTTGAAATAGAAATGTTTTTGACAATTAAACTGTGTACTTATGCTAAACTGAATTGTTTTAAATAGAACAGGTTATTTACATAAAATGGATTTGGCGTTAAATAACCTACAAAGGTTGATATGCCATTAAACCCAACAAACCAAACCAAACCAAGAGGTTAACTTGAAAATTAGCAATGGCGAAGAAAGCTCCAGTATTAAACCTCGACAAAAACTATCCAAGTTAGACGAACCAGACATACAGGATACCTCTTGAGAAGCAGGGACAAGCTCATAAGTGATGTACTCCTATGGACCCCCACAAATGGCCGGGCAAAAGCAGGACGACCAGCTCGAACATACATTCAGCAGCTATGTGACGATACGGGATGTGGCCCTGAAGACGTACCAGAGGCGATGAACGATAGGGAGAAATGGCGAGAGAGATAGTGGGGATATCTGTGTCTGCGGCACGACATGATGATGATGATCTTGTAGGTATCAGTGACAGGAAAAGTCTAAGGAAAGGTACTCAGAAATATACCTGCTGTTTGCAAAATCACAAGTTATCTTGTTATGCTTGTCACTTTGCTGTCACTATATTGACCCAAAGTGTGGCATAATGCTATATAAGTGTAGGCCACTATAATCCAGTCTTACTACTTATTCATCGTCTCCATCTTGTTTATTTTTCACAAGTTGAATTAATTTTACTCGAGATTAGTGTGTGGCAATACGCGGTAATCATTATATACACACACACACATATATATATATATATATATATATATATATATATATTGAAATGAACCTGTGCACCTGCTTCCTATTTAGCCGATTTGGATAATTAAAGAAATGATGCTATGGTCAATTTACCAGTATATGTCGTGATAGTCTGTGGCAATTTGATTTTAATTGTTGATTCTTAAATCTAATTAACAATGAACAGCTGTTTATTCTAATCTAAACAAATGACTTGCACTTATAAAAACGTTTCTTGTTTTTTTCATCTTTCTCATTGACCTGTGAATTATTTTAATCAAAATTATTTTGTTACAAACCACTGCTTTTCATTTTATATATAGAATTATATATTTGTAAATGTTTGTTCCATACTTTGACCAAAAGGAACAGAGGTTTAATGATACTTAATCAACATCATACAGAAATATAACAACAGTAAAATGCTGTCATTGAAGATGAGTAAATTTGAATAATATTAGATCAGCAAACTTTAGTAATAACATATTTTTCCAGTTCAGTAATATAAGATCAATGAATTTCAGTAATATACAGTCTGAAAAACTAAATAATATTAGATCAGCAAAGTATAAAAATTAATAAAGCCAAGCCAGTACATGGGTAAATTTTCGCTTTTGATGGTCCTTTATCTTGTGAAGATTATGCTTTGTCAAATTTGTTTTTAAATGTATGCAGTATCCTTTTGTTTGATTAGAAAATAAGACTAAAAATCAGTGTTTATCCTCAATGTCTCTCTCTCTCTCGATATATATATATATATATATATATAAATATATATGTCTGTGCATGTACTATATATATATATGAGTAAGTAAAGTTGGTGACCTTAGTCGAGGTCGAACCGAAGGCTCCTTTTTCGATAACTACTACGCTGAGGAATAGAAGAGGACGATGCTCCATTCCCTGTATTGCTTCACTTTACCCTTGATCCGTACCTTATAATGCTGAGTGTTAAGCAAGGCGGCATCAAGTAACATTTTTGAATCTTTGATATATATATATATATACACACACACACACACACACACACACATATATATATATATATATAAGTGTGTGTGTGTGTGTGTGTGGGCGTGTGTGTTTATATCATTAATATATATATATATATATCATGCCATGCACTGGGCATGGATTTCTCTGACTCTTCCTCACTACTTGTCTCTATCGTCTGTCACATTCGGCAGGTCCTCCAGACTACATCCCGTGTCTGTACAAAGCTGTTGTACATAAGTTCTAGCCTGGCGTACAACACCTGCTTGTCCGTTTGTAGGAGTCCACAGGAGAACGTCGCTTATGGGCCCGCTCTTACTTCTCTAGCAGTGTTCTGCAGGTCTTGTTCGTCTAATTATGATAGTTTTCGACATGGGTTGTCGGTGACCGTATAGCTGCTGTTTTGTGGGATCTTGCTTCTAGGATTTATTCAATGTGGCTGGTCGCATTCTTGTGCAATTGCCGTCAAGCTTATTTTCCATGCGCTTATCCAGTCGCCCTGTGGTGCACCCATATAGTAGTATGGAAACGACGCACACACACACCCACACCAACACACACACACACACTTATATATATATATATATATATGTATATTTATATATGATTTGATCTATTAATCTATAAAGGGTATTTAGTATAATTGATAGAGCATAGACACTGCTGGAGAAGTAGGGACGAGCTCATAAGTGATATATTCCTATGGACCCCTTCACATGGCCGAGCAAAAGCAGGGCGACCAGGTCGAACCTACATACAGCAGCTCTGTGAGGATACGGGGTGTAGTCCTGAGGACCTGCCGGAAGCGATGAAGGATAGGGAAAGGTGGCAAAAAAGGGTCATGGATATCCGTGCTGATGGCACGACGAGATGATGATGATGAAATGTTTTTAAGTCTGGATAGAGTCGTGAGAGAATCAGTGGTGGTTGGTAACTGTAATTTTCTCAAGAATGTGTACATCAGATGAATGCATAAGCAAGAAACTGACATTTATCAAGCTCTGTGGACACTATATCTACGCTATCCTAATTTACAATATTGTGTGTGTGTGTGGGGGTGTTTGTGTGTATGTGTGGGGGGGGTTTGTGTGTGGGGGGGGGGTGTTTGTGTGTGTGTGTGTGTGTTGAGAAAGATTGAACGATAATGTCCAAAATAAATATGTCCATTTTCAAAATACTTACGTGGATTCGGTCATGTTGATTGATTTTTTTTTTAATTCGTACAATTATAAAATATTTCTGGTCATTCCCCAACTATTTCACCGGTATAGTACTGGTTATTTAATGTTACGAGGAAACAGTTTCCGTTGAGTTGCAGTTTCATTTTACCTCATTATGTATGCATGTATTAACTAATGTAAATTCTATGATTACATTTCAGCTGTTTTGAATTCAAAGTTTACCTTTTCCTATACAGTTTACCATGATATGACTAAATAGTTCAGTCTAAACTGTTATTCATAATTAGGTAAAAGACAATAGGTTTAACGAGGTGTTAACTCCTAGATAACACATTGATCCTTATAATGCATTAGGTTATCCAAAAGAGAGTAGCCAAACACAATATTAGGTACAAAGAGGAAAAGACGCATGAAGTAAAGCTAATTAACATTTCATTCTGCAACATACAAGTAGGGAACTAAGTTCCCGTCCCAAGGTATAAAAGCGGCACAATGCGTTCAATGAACACGAATAAAAAGAATATACAACAAAGAGGTGAAAACAACTAATGACTTCTCAGGATTGGTAAAATCGGCAGGCTCCATGTCCGTCGATGCTGAGGAGTGAAACAACTGCACCTTTCGCTTCTGAAGTCCTCTTCGTAAATGAGGTGGCTTCCCGGGTTCGCCCTGTTACATGACCAAAAAAGGCCTTGTGACGTATGAGAGTTCCTCGAATACTATGACAAGGGAGACAACTTCATTTAATCTCCTAACGATGGATTCATGCCTTTCTTAAGGGCATTCAAGCGAAGGGAAATGCAACTCACTTTATCTTGGATTTGAACTCAAGTACCCAACTTTATACTGTATGCCTATAAGCGTTACTTCAGTAGCCTGTTTTTGCATTTCAGCGTAAATTTGTGCATGTGACATCACAACTATGACGAATAACGAATTGTACAGAATTGGATGATTTATAGAAAGAAGACCCAAGTGAGTTGAGTTTTTTGTTAAATAATAAAACATTAGATAAATAAATGTAAAAAAAAAATAACCGGAACATACTTAGCCAAGCATGCGCAGAAATATGCATGATTTTATATATTCGGGTAATTAATGATATTGTCATGGGATTGTTCTAAACTGCACTTAATAACTTCTCTCCCAATAACAACAGAGACCTAATCAGTGTATTACAGTATTACGATATTTTCGTCATTTCAATAATGGACGTAAATGAATATGTAAGCAATGCTAAATAATCGAAAGCCTAAGTCGCCTTTGTTTGCAAATGAGCGGTGACAATTTTTTTTCCTGCAATCTATGAATTAATTATAATTTTGCGCATGCGCGTTTCCGTTATTTCTCATTATTTTTCTCTTTTTCTCACTCATTATTTCGGAGAGATTATGGCTTTGGTGAAAGGTCAAACGTTTATGCAACAGAAGACTGACGTAGATTTTAATGAGAAAAAAAAATAGGGTCATTTTTGGTTTGAAAATGAGGCAGGAAAAAATGAAAACGTAATTGAAATAGAAAATGTATTATATTATTAATGTCGTTATAGCTATCATAAGGTTATGTTTCTTTTTGCCGTTTAATGATCGTTGGTAATGGCAAAAACATGAAATATATTATCAGCATTTTAAATTCTATGCTTTCTTTTTTAATAGTCCGAATATTCCATAATTTTCTTCTTCTTCTTCTTCTTCTTCTTCTTCTTCTTCTTCTTCTTCTTCTTATTATTATTATTATTATTATTATTATTATTATTATTATTATTATTATTTACTCATTATAGTTTTTCACATCAGCGTTAGCTGATAGTCTTTCACTGGAGTCTGAGTGACAGCAAGTTTCCTCAAGTCTCCAGGACTCTTCTCAGTATTCTGGCCGTTTTCAATAATATAGTAGTTTGGTTGGTTTTCACTCGCCCGCCAACTTCCAATCCTCAAGTCTCTTCAGTAATCCTTTAGTTACTGTTCCAAAAGCACCAATTACAATTGGTATAATTGCCACCTGCATGTTCCATAGTTTTTTCAATTCCCAAGTATGGTCGAGGTACTTGTCCTTCTTTTCACATTCTTTCAGTTTTATTCTGTAGTCAGCCGGGACAGCAAAGTCGACAATTTTACATGTTCTCTTTTTTTGTTGTTTATTATTAAGTCTGGTCTTCTGGTCGAGATTAGGTGATCCGTGTGTATGTCAAAGTTCCGTTATTATCATTATTATTATTATTTACTCATTAGACTTTTTCAAATAACCGTTAGCAGCTGGCTTTTATTGGAGTTTGAGAGACAGCAAGTCTCCTCAAGTCTCCAGGACTCTTCTCAGTATTCTGGCCGTTCTTAATAATGCTGCAGTTTGATGGTTTCCACTTGTCCTCCAAAATCCATGTCCTCTCGTCCCTTTAACTATCCTTTAGTTACTGTACCAAAAGCACCAATCATAATTGGTATAATTGTCACCTTCATGTTCCAGAGTTTTTTCAATTTCCTTCTTCTTATTACTATTATTTACTTTTTGAGAGTTTTTCACACCAGCGTCAGCTCAGGGTTTCTCACTGGACTTTGAGGGACTGTTATTTTTCTCAATTCACCAGGACTCTTCTCGGTATTCTGGCTAATCTTAATAATGCTATAGTTTGGATGGTCTCCACTCTTTCTCTTATTTCCAAGTCTTCCAGTTCCTTTACTATTTTTTTTTGAGAATAGTACCGAATGCATCAACAATAAAAGGTATCACCGTCACATTTATGTTCCATAGTTTCTTCAGCTCTCTAGAAAGGTCCAGATATCTATCCCTCTTTTCACCTTCTTTTAGTTTTTCTCTGTGATCTACCAAGGTGGCAAAGTCCGCTATTGAGCAGGTTCTCTGGGGTTTTTTTTTACTATTACAAGGTCTGGTCATCTGTCTGATGCCAGTGTGTCACATAATTTTTAATCAACGACTTCTGAGTGCAAGTGACAGCAAGTCTCCTCAGATTAGCAGGATTCCTCAGTACTATGTTCTGGGTAGTCTCGATTCTTCTGAGTTCCAGTTCCTGCTGTCTTCCTTCCAGACATTTTAGAAGGGGTTTAAATGCTTCACTTCTTCTTCTTCTTCTTCTTCTTCTTCTTCTTCTTATTATTATTATTATTATTATTATTATTATTATTATTATTTACTTGAGAGTTTTTCACATCAGCGTTAGCTGATAGTCTTTCATTGGAGTTTAAGTGACAGCCAGTCACCTGGATTCTTCAAAATATTCTGTCCGATCTCAATAATGCTGTAGTTTGGATAGTCTTCATTCGTCCCGTTATTTCCAAGTTCGCCAGTCCTTTTATTTATTATTTTGTGACTCTACCAAAAGCGCCAATCACGATTGGTAAAACAATTACCTTCGTGTTCTACAGTTTCTTCAATTCTCTAACAAGGTCGAGGTACTAATCCCTTTTTTCCCATTCTTTCCATTTTAGTCTGTGGTCTTCTGGGACAACAAAGTCAACAATTTGCCAAGTTCTATCTTTTGCGTTTGTTCATTATTATAAGGTCTGGTCGTCTGGCCGAGATTAAGAGATCGGTTTGTATCTCAAAATCCCAGAGGAATTTGTGAATTTCATTCTCCGGGATAGATTCTGGGTTTTGCATATATCATTTGTTTGTATGGTCAAACTTCCATTTCTTTCACAATTCTGAGTGGATCCCCTTGCCTACCAAGTTGTGCCTCGTCTTCTACTCTTTCTGAGCTAATTTGCTGCATTTGCTTATTAGGTGATTGATCTTTTCGTCTCTATTACAACCTGACTTAGATCTGTGGTTTTGTTGTGTCTTATCTATTTTCGCTTTGATATGGTTAGTCCTTATGGCGTTGTTTTGTGCTGCTATTAGAATAGATTCAGTTTCTCTCTTAAGGTTTCTTTTTCTTAGCCACGTCCGCGTTTTCTCGTGTGAGTTGTTTTTCTTCCTACATTTGTTTTCTGTTTATCGTCGTTCAGCTGGTCCTCGTGTCGTTCGTACTGTTTCTGGTGGCTTAATCAGTCTTCATCCACGCTTTTTTTTTATATAGTCTTCAAGTCGTTATATCGATGTGTCAACGTTGTCTTCAATGCTGGAAAGTCTTCTTCCTCTCTCTCTCTTCTTGACACATATTGTCAAGGTCATGTCTGGGATGCATTGGTCATTATTTTTATTTTTATTTGGTCTATTTACGAAAGTTCTTTTCTGGTGCAAGAATGGTCCTGAGTATCTCATGAGAAAGGCAGACCAGGGATTCCTGCTATAAAGGTTTGTCTCAAGAAATTTTCTGGTTCTTCAGAGATACTCTTTTTTAAAATTTTTTCTTTCATTCCCACTTGTTTGATGGTCAACTTCGAATATCCCTAAGTGTTTGTAGGTTTCCTTTTCTCCGAGGGTTCTAATTAATACTTGATTTGGTATTATTATTTACTCCTTTAGAGTTTTTCATATCAGTTTTAGCTGATAGCCTTTCACTGGAGATTGAGTGACAGCAAGTCTCCTCCAGGACCTTTAATAATATTTTAGTTACTGTGCCAAAAGCACCAATCACAGTTGGTATAATTGTCACCTGTATGTTCCGAAGATTTTTTCAATTCCCTAGCAAGGTCGAGGTATTTTTCCTTCTTTTCACATTCTTTCAGTTTTATTCTGTGGTCAGCCGGGACAACAAAGTGGACAATTTTACAAATTCTCTTTTTTTTGTTGATTAATTCTATTATTATTATTATTATTACTCATTAGACTTTTTCACATCAGCGTTAGCTGATGGTTTTTCACTGGAGTCTGAGTGACAGCAAGTCTCCTCAAGTCTCCAGGACTCGTCTCAGTATTCTGGCCGTTCTCAGCAATGATGTCGTTTGGATAGCCTCTACCCATCCGCCAACTTCTAAGTCCTCCGGGCCCTTTAATAATCCTTTAGTTATTGTGCCTAACGCACCAATCACAATTGGTACAATCGTCACTTTCATGTCCCATAGATTTATCAATTCTCTAGCAAGGTCGAGGTACTTTTCCTTCTTTTCACTTTCCTTCAGATTTATTCTGTGGTCAGCCGGGACAGCAAAGTCGACAATTTTACAAATTCTCTTTTTTGTTGTTGATAATTATAAGGTCTGGTCTTCTGGCCGGGATTAGTTGATCCGTTTGTATGTTAACGTCCCATAAGAGTTTATGTGTGTTATTTTCTAGGACAGGTGCTGGGTTGTGCATATACCATTTGCTTGTATGGTTGAATTGAGATTTCTTGTACATTTCCCTGTGGATCACTTTGCCGACCCAGTCGTGTCTCACCTTTTACTCCTTCTGTGCTAATTTGCTGCATTCGCTTATTATTATTATTATTAATTCATTTTTTTTTTTTAGTTTTTCATACCAACGTAAGCCGATGGTTTCTCACTGGAGTTTGAGTGATAGCAATTTCGTCAAGTCTCAAGGGCTCTTTAGTTAATTTTCTGCTTTACTTTCTATTTTCTTTATCGGGTCATTGCCCAATACCTAAGTCGAGGGAACATAATGAATGCAATATTATAAGTATGTATTGTTTTGCTACCTCTTTTGGATGTTTTATTTCCAGTCATTTTGTAAGCACAATGCTAAAGAGATATGAAGTTCCGGTAAAAGCCAATTTGAACTCATAAGTGACATACTCCTGTGGATCCCCTCACAAAGACGAGCAAAGTCAGGACGTTCAGCTAGGACCTACATACAAGAGTTCTGTGCGGATACAGTATGTAGCTTTGAAGATCTACCGGAGGTGATGGATAGAGAAGGGTGGCGGTGGAGGGTCAGAGAGATATGTTCTGATGTAACGAGATGATGATGATGTGCTTGGACTGCAAAGTACCTTTTTTAAGTATATATCTGTCCTTTTCTTTATCATCCCAGTGTTCCCAATATTATCGACAAGGTGGTCATTTTAAGGGGGCAACTTTTTCAATTTATAATCTTTGTATTTACTTATTCTATTTACTCTTTGTTTGATATATTTTTATCTATTAGCACTGTTATACAAATTAGAACGTATATTTATTTATTTATTTATTTTATAGTCCTTAACCTCTGTATCAGGTCTATTACTCTTAATTTTCAAACAGTTTGGATAGCAGAGTCCAAAAAATGTAGCTTCTTTGGTTGGTTTTTAGAATATTTTGGTTTTTATGGCACATCAACCTTTTAAGTTATTTAAAGCCAAATTATTTTTTTATAGAAATAATCAGTTCTATTTCAAACAATTTATTTGAGCATGTGTACACCATTTAATTGTCAAAAACATTTCTATTTCAAGCGATTCAGTTTAGTCAAACAGATTTGATTCAACCAATTAAGTTTAGTATAATTATAGATTTTCTTTAAACACAGTTAAATGTCAAATAGTTCTGTATTAAGCAATAGAGTTCAGCGTAAGTAGAGTTTCAATGTCAAAAAATTTCCATTGCAAACAATTCAGTTTAGTATAAGTACACAGTTCAATTGTCAAAAACACTTCTATTCTAAGCTATTCAGTTTAGTCAAACAGTTATAATTCAAACAATTCAACTTAGCACAAGTTCCTAATTTAGCTCTATTTAACCCATAGATAGGTGCCTATCAGGTGCTACAACTCCGGGCCAGAGCCGACCTGGGATCGATGAAGTGGTGCTCTGCATCCCCACCAAATTTCCTGCATTATTGAAATCTCACTATGATTGTTTAGTGTCATATCCAGGGAACACGTTGAGGGGGTCTTTACCCTCTATAGAGAAGAAGTTAGTGTATTCTACAACGCCAACCAACTGGGCAAATCTTCTTTGGATTCTGATCTTGTTAGGAATAGTTTTTATACTATTTTTCAGATTTCAGTTTTCCATAGTATTTGCTAATATTCTAATGAATATTATATCCTGTTTTACAATGATTTTCTTTATATCTTATTAGATTTATGATTGGGCAACAGAACATTAACAAGTCAATAGATTCAGTTTTTGGTCGCAATCCACATATTGGGTTTGATCAGATTTTTTAATGCTTTCCTGTTAGTTCTTTTTTTTCGGATACCATGGTCTTGTGCCGGTATTATTTAATCCCTCAGTCTTCACTTAACACCCAATACTTTTCAGGCACTGTTTTTTAATCATATCTATGTTGCCATTTCTTTGTGTATATATTACCAATGTCGGAATTTTTGTCCCCAAGCATTTTTAATTAATCTTGTAATTGGCAAATTATAACATAATTTTTTTAAAAATATCCCATTTTTTATGCTTTTATATCTAATGTGGTCGGATTTACTTCCATTGTTCTCTAATATATATATATATATATATATATATATATATATATATATATATATATATGTGTGTGTGTGTGTGTGTGTGTGTTGTCATCCACAGACAGACTGTTTCAACCAGGGATCAAAACCCCCCTCTCTTTACGTCAGTCCGATAACATAGCCCTGCGTCACCCTACATCTCAACATCAGCTCGGGAACTGAACGCATATGTATTAACTTTTGCTTGCTTACATTTTACACTTTCGGATACCGAAGCGCTCAATTCATTAGAAGGGATTATCCTTACGCGAGTGGCAACCGTTAATTCCTTCGGCAAAGTGTTCAAAACCGCACCACCAGGGGATATATATATATATATGTGTGTGTGTGTGTGTGTGTGTGTGTGTGTGTGTGTTTGAAAAAAATTGAAAGAGAAAGTTATCCAAAAGTGATGAGTTTATTATGAGGAAGTGAAGAGTTGCTTGAACTATGGTGGATCTCTTATTGAATAATACCCCCATTTAAAGCCCTGATAAACCGAAAAAACCGAAAAATTTTTACCTTAACTTTTCATCATAATAAATTCAGCACTTTTAGATAACTTTCTTTTTCTATTTTCTTCAAATTGTAGCATTTATTTTCATAATTTACTTCCATATATACATAAAGGTAAGGTAAAATTGGCGACCTGAGGGGTCCGTTTTTATTAGCTAATACACCGAGGTGTAAGAGAGAGCACTACACTTTTTTCCTGGAGTGCTTCAGTTTGCCCTTGATCCGAAACTTATAATGCTAAATTTTAAGCGAGGATGAATCAAGTACACTTTTTTGTGTCATTGGTATGACTCGACTTGAAACCACGTCTCCCGGATCATTGGCAACCACTCTACGACTGGACCAATGTATATATCGTTTATATGAGCTCTGTTAAAGACCCCAGAAATTGCTTTTTTATAGTAATCTAATTATGTTTTCATGATCTTGTTATATTCTCTCTGTTTTACGGCTATTTTTTTGGTATTAGAGTCTAATTCATATAGAAGATGCCCTCAGTTCTGCTCCCAAACTCTTTCGATCCCATTGTTTTTTTCCGGGTTTTTTTTTTCAGATTTGTTCTTCTGATATAGTTTGGATGCAATATTCATTTTGTTAAAAGGGTCTATGATGGTTGAGGTACTACTGATTGCACTTTCGATATTAAAGATGTTGAATATGTCAGTGTAAAAGCAGAATGTTCAATGTTGCTCGCAGAATTCTTGGACGCTAACAAATCGTATGGAGAATAATCTTGACGGCAACTTCACAAGAATGCTGTGAGCAATATTGAACAAGTCATGGAGGCAGCACCCCACAAAGTAGCAGCAGTACGGCCACCTACCACCCATCACGAAAACTATCCAAGTTAGACGAACCAGACATGCGCCCACTGCTGAAAAAGTAGCGACGAACTCTTAAGTGATGTACTCCTGTAGACCCCTACACATGGACGAGCAAAGGCAGGACGATCAGCTAGAACCTACATACAACAGCTATGTGCCAATACAAGATGTAGCATTGAAGACCTGCCAGAAGCAGTGGACGATAGAGGAGGGTGTCGGGGAGGGGTCAGGGGTATCCGTGCTGATCGTGCGACATGATGATGATGATTTGGTTGTAAATTTTTTAATGCTGTTGGCTTTGAGTATTTGTGGGTCTTTTTTTTTTTGCTTTTATTTTTACACATAACTTTGGTTTTATACGTTTTTTTCTTACTTTTCAGCAGATGTGAATTAATCAGTGTTATTCATGTGTGGTAGTTATGCTGTTTAATGGCACTGGTATCGGAGAGGTTTTAAGTAAGACGACGAGGGAGGGTAGTCGTTGTATGCTTAATGTAGGCATTAGGGATTCTTATGGTGTTCGAGACACTCCCAAAACGGACATATGGATTTGTAAATTACAATTTTCTAATTTATAGGATTTAGTGAAATTTTAATATTTACCATAGAGAATTTAATTTTTACTGTAGAGATTTGTTGTTTTAAATTTAGTTTTGTTGATGTCTAATGTGTCTAATGTTGATGTCTAATGTGTTACGAGTGTTTGGTGGATTTAGTTTTAATGTCTTTTGTTGCTTGTTCATTTAATTTATATTTTTTGAGCATTAATTCTCGTTATATAAACTCCAAGCAGCGGTACTTTCAATACTACTTTACAGATACACTCCAAAAACGCTGAAAAAAAAACGCATAGAGAAAAACCTAAGCAGGAACTGCATAAGAATAATACAAGATATTTTGAACAAATCCTGAGAACAATACCCCAAACAACAACAGCTGTCCGGCCACTTACCTCCCATCTCTAAAACCATCGAAGTTACACAAATACGTTATGCGGCATACAGTAGGATAATGCAAAGACGAACATATAAGTGGCGTTCAACTATGAATCCCTTCGCATGGACGAGCCAGTGTTGGCTGACTAGCAAGAACTTGCAACTGCTTTGTATAGATGTACTTTTGAAGGCCTGCTGGGAGCATTGTATGATAGGAAGAAATGGAGAGAGAGAGAGAGAGGGAAATTCAGGGAAATCAATGCTGACTTGATGATGATGTTGATAATGAATATAAATTAATAGTGTTATTGTTTTGTTAAGTCCTGGCGGCAACACCCCACAAGACACCAACTGTACGGCCACCTGCTACCTATCACGAAAACTATTCAAGTTAGACAAACCAGACATGCAGGACACTGCTGGAGAAGCAGGGACGAACTCATAAGTGATGTACTCTTATACATTCAGCAACTATGTGAGGATACAGGATGTTGTCCCGAAGACCTGCCTGAGGCGATGAACGATAGGGAAAAGTGGCGAGAGAGGGTCAGGGATATCCCTGCTACCAGCACGACATGATGATGATGATGATGATGGGTGATATATTTCACTTAGTGAATTTTGATTATTTTTATCATCTTTTATCGTTATATTTATAACATTTCGGCCGGTGCATCCTTCGGCTTTCTTCAAGTGTTTAATGCTGAACTAGGCAGCCAACACGGAACTTCGACTAGTATATTGTAAAAGGTCGAAGTAAAATATTGTTTTAGGTGAGGAGATGTAAAAACTACAAGAATCATATCTCTTTTCTAAGGGATATTTTATATTTTGCGGGAAATTCACTATGCTACTTGATTAGACAGCAGTTGGGACTTGTTGTTTTTATGGAATGTTGTAATTTAGTGATTGTTAGTTGAGTTGTGGGGTAAATTCAGGGAAGGGATTTTTATTTTATTCATTAATTTGGTGAAAGAAATTCATTTCTGGAATCACATTTAGATTCTGTTTAAGTTTGTTTTTTGGGTTTTTTGTGGGTTTATATGGCAAGGAAGATATCGAGGTATCGGATATATATTGTGGAGTGAGTTATTTTCGGATTGAATAATATATTTTCAACGTGCGATGGTAATCATCCTGAAATTATATATATATATATATATATATATATGTGTGTGTGTGTGTGTGTTTGTGTTTGTGTGTGTGTAGTAATTTAGCTTTTGCTAAGGTGTGGCACAAGGCCCTATGATACCAAACCTTACTGGTGATAAAAGGGGACTGCTCGGAGTAGGCTTTCACGGATTTCTAGCTTTATGGGAGAACGATCGTAGAAAATTTCTATTATTATCTTGATAATAACGATAATGGACGTTCGTAAAATATTTTCATTTTCAAATGATGCAGTATTGCCTTTAGTGAGAGGAAAGTATTCGAAATTCGTATGAAGTAATTAAAGGAACTTATGCAGTATTTATTTGATATAAATGGTTGAATGAGGCTATTTGTGGTTTAATGGTCTGGTTTGGTTTCTTTGTTTAATGGCATATCAAACCGTGTTGGTTATTTAATGCCAAAGCCATCTTTCGAGAAGAACAGTAGAGGTACTATTTAACCCGTAGCTGGGAGGATAAGGGGGTTCATACATTTCCGAAGGGTATTCGTCCGAAAGTGAACTTAATACCGCGAATGGAGTACGAACTCGCTTCTTACGATTCCGCTGTCCATCGCATTAACCATTACACCACGAGGACACCCCCTATATTTGTGGTTTAATCTATGTAGTATATACAGCATATATGATATATACAACGTTTAAATATAATATATATCAACAACACATAGTACAATGCACGGAAGCAAAATTAAAAATTCTATTATAATAATAAATCATTCTATTATAAAACAAGATTAATATTAATTTTAAAACTATAGATAGCAATAAAAGAAGATAGACAAAAAGCAGTAAATATACTAAATATGGCCACCATTTTCTTCAATTATTGTATCAACATGCCTAAACGATTTGCACGCCTTCAAAACAATTTCTTCAGACATTTTATTCCATTCCTTCTTAAGCAAACCAATATTTGGATGCGAATTTGCATTTGTTTCGTTTTCTAAAACGCCTCGTATTGCATAATGAAGTGCGTTATGGTCTTGGCTGAATGGAGGCCATAAAGAAATTCTAATCATTTCGGAAATTATTTTTCCGTTTAGTTTTGGCGTTGAGCAAATCATAGACTCTTGTCGTTTCTTTACTTGCTCATTGATACTGGGCTGAATTGCAATGAAAAAGTATTAATTGCTTCTTTTTCAAAGATTGGATGAATCAAACAAAAAAAAATCGTTTTAAGAATTATGCCTTAATTTCTTTTCGCACCCTTTAGTATAAAAGATAAATTCACATCTGCTAAAATACAAAAAAAAAAACCCTCAATAATAACACGTTAGTCATTTGTAAATATAAGAAACAAAAGTGTCGAGAAAAAGTCGAGGTCATCAGTCATCATCATCATGTCATGCCTCCAGCACGGATATCCCTGACCCTCTCTCGCTACTTCTCCCAATCGATCATCGCCTCTGGTAAGTCTTCAAGGTTACATCCCGAATCCTCACAGAGCTGCTTTATGTATGTTCGAGCTGGTTGTCCTGCTTTTGCTCGGACATATGTGGGAGTCCATAGGAGTACATCACTTATGAGCTCGTCCCTGCTTCCCCAGCGGTGTCCTGCTTGTCTGGTTCGTCAAAATAAAAGACCAAACAATAATAAAGATGCTTTCAACATTGGTGCTTACATAATTAAGTTTTTCAACAAATAACATGATAACTAAGACAGGTAAGTTATTTAATAGCAAATCCTCTTTATACATATATAATAAATATATATGATTTGGTGTAGTTGGGTTTATGGCATAGTAACCACTGTAGGTTATTTAATGCCAAATCCTCTTTATATATATATATATATATATATATATATATATATATATATCAGGGGCGGAGATGGGACTAGTGCTACTCGTGCCAGGCACGACCAATAACTCGGTCAATGTTATTCAAAATGGATTAAAAATCATCCATTAATTTCAAGCAAACATACTTAGTCTGATCTCAATTAAATTACGTATCTATTCAAGTTTCGATAACTAAGTAGCCAAAAGTTCATAAATATATCTGGGAATAATACAACGATGCTGTTTGGAACGGATGGTCTTTGTCCGACCACCGTCAGATCCATTGAACATATCATAAAATCAGCTATAATGTTGAACACGCGTAATCCGTGCCAAGCACAAGACACTTATAATAACAGTAATGTTAGAGAAATCTCGCTTTTGGATGTAGCCAATGGCAAAAGCAAGTCAAAATACCGTGCTCAAAAAAATTAGCACAATGTGACTGCTGACGCTTGTCATGGGAAGAGGGAGAGGGACCGAGAGGGAGGGAAAGGGAGAGAGAGAGGGGGATAGCAGATTATAGCCGTCGCCGACGTCATCATCATCGCTATGGTAAATGTTGGTTAAACGGTGTGTTTTAATTCGTTTTTTCACTAACAGATCTCTAATTCTTTAATGAATGTTGCATATATTACATTCTGTAACTAAAATTTGTTTATTTGAATACATTTTCTTCTCTTTTCTTCTGTACTTTTGAAAGGAAAAAAAATTATCTTATCTGATGTATTAACAAGACTACAAATTATATAGTATCTTGATTGTTTACAAAAAAAACCACCATGCAAGGTACGTTTGTCAATCTGTGCTATACAATGGAGAATCACGCAATAGCAACTATGATGACTTACTTTGGGTCCACGGACCAGGGGTTGGGAACGGAAGTTGACAGAGGGCGTGAGGGCACGTGTAGCAAAAATAGGCTAGAGTCGCCACTGATATATATATATATATATATAATTTGGTTTGGTTTGGTTTTATGGCATATTAACCATTGTAGGTTTAAATAACCTACAATGGTTAATATGCCATAAAATATGCCAAATCTTCTTCATACGTATAGATGAAATATATATGGTTTGGTTTGGTTTGGCCGGGTTTTATGGCATATCAACCATTGTAGATTATTAAATGCCAAATCTTCTTTATCATCATCATCATATCGCGCTGGTAGCACGGATATCCCTGACTCTCTCTCGCCACTCCTCCCTTTCGTTCATCGCCCTAGGTAGGTCTTCAGGACAACATCCTGTATCCTCACATAGCTGCTGAATGTACGTTCGAGCTGGTCGTCCTGCTTTTGCACGGCCATGTGTGGGGATCCATAAGAGTACATCTCTTATGAGTTCATCTCTGCTTCTCCAGCAGTGTCCTGCATGTCTGGTTCGTCTAACTTGAATAGTTTTCGTGATAGGGGGAAGGTGGCCGTACAGTTGGTGTCTTGTGGGGTGTTGCTGCCAGGACTTGTTCAGGATTGCACGCAGCATTCTTGTGTAAGTGCCATCTAGCTTCTTCTCCAGTCGTTTTGTTTGCGTCCATGTAGCGCATCCATATAGCAGTATCGATGTGACCGCTGCCTGGAAGAAACCGCGTTTCATTTTATCGGTTATGTCTGATTTCCATATAATAGATAACCTATTTATAGCTGTCCATGCTTTCGTTAGCCTCGTTTCGATGTCCTTTTCGGTTGATTCGACACTGCTTCCTAGGTACGTGAATTTGTCTACTAGTTTAAGAGGGGTTCCTTCTAGAGTGGAGATGTCCCCCGTTTGTTTATAGCACATATATTCTGTTTTGTGTGCATTAACATAGAGGTCGATGCTTGTTGCTGCTCGTTCCAAACTATGCAGAAGTGTTTCGGCTTGGTCAGGTGTATTTGCCAGTATCGCTATGTCATCGGCGTAGTCGGCCTCGGTAATTGTTGTTGCGGGGTATCTTCTGCTTCTTTTCTTCGTCATTTCGAAGCCATTCTCTTTGATTTTGTCAATCGATGTTCTAAGTACGTAGTCTAGACAAATGATAAAGAGGTACGGAGCCAGCGTGTCCCCTTGTAGTACTCCTGCTACAATGTCAAAGTATTCTGTGTCTCCATCCGGTGATCGTACTTTTACTTTAGTGTTTCTATAGAGAATCGTTATTGCTGCTACGGTTTCTTTAGGTATGCCGTACGCTAGTAGGATTTGTTCCATCTTTCCTCTGTGAATGGAGTCGAAAGCCTTGGTAAAGTCGACAAATATTAATGTCGCTTGTAGGTTCTTTGCCCGTACACCTTCAAGGATTCTGCGGATGGTTAATATTTTTGAGGTCGTGGATCTATTTCTTCGGAAGCCATTTTGGTTTTTTCTAAGTATGTTGTCGATTTTGGGTTCTATTCGGTTTCGTAGTAGGGCATTGTAGATTTTGGCAGCTATGGATGTAAGTGATATGCCTCGGTAGTTTTTGGCTAATCCGAGGTCCCCTTTTTTAGGGAAGGGGAGTATGCATCCCTTCATCCATCTATCTATCGGATTTTGATTGTATACTGCGTTGCAGTGTCGGAGCAGTATGTCGTCGAATTGTCTGGTCTTCCATACTTCCGGGGGAATTTCGTCCAGCCCTGCAGCTTTCCTATTTTTAATTTTTCTGAGAACCGAGTCGAGTTCTTCTTGTGTGAACGGTCCTAGTTTAATGTCTAATTGTTTGCTAATTATTCTAGTGATTGGTTCATGCGTTATTTTTGGTGGGTTTCCAAGTAAGTTTTCGAAGTGCTGTTTCCACAGTTTTATTCTTTTTTGTTGGTTTGCTGCTTTAAGTTTTGCTTTTGCTGTGTTCTTTCTTCTGCTCACTTCGTTTATTGTTTGCCAGGCTATTCTAGATTGTCTATCTTCCACCGAGTCTCTGATCTTATCTATCTGATTTTGAATGTATTCTGTCTGTTCCTTTATATATATTCCTGCTAATTGATATTGTGCCGTTTTTAGTTTTAAGGCATTTGTGTTTGTTGGGTTTTTTCGATAGTTTTTAGAGGCTGTTTTTCTAGTGCCCGTTTTTCTCTCACCGCTAAAGTTTCCCATGGGACTCTATATTTAGGTATAATTTTTGTTGGAATGTATTTTGCTGCTGCCTCGAGGTGTGCATTGACGAAATTTTCGTATTCGTCGTTTGGTGTACTTTTTTCCGTCTTTTCTTGTAGTGTTTCGAATCTGTTTCTTAATTCTAATACGTATTTATCTCTTATATCTTTGTTGTTTAATAGGGCCCAGTCATAGTGTTTGGTAGTCGCTGTTCGTTTGGCGTTTTTTCGTAGGCTTAACCGTATTTTCGCCGTGACTATTCGGTGATCGGTGGACACACCCTCAAAAGAGGAGTATGCCTCGCAATTCATTGCACTATTTTTCCATTTCTTGTTTATAAGGACGTAGTCTATCTGAGCTTTATTATTGTTTGCGTACGTGTATGTCCATAGTTTACCCTCTCTTTTTTGGTAGTTTGTATTGAGGCATGCTAATCTATTTTCTATCATGAAATCTGTTAGATGTTGCCCATTCCTATTTGACGTGTTGTGGAGGCTGTATTTGTTGTTTCCGTTTTTCCCGATTTGGGCATTGATGTCTCCGCCAATGACTAACATGTTGTTTTTCGGGATGCTCCGCACTAATGAGGATAACTCATCGTAGAAGGTGACTAGTTCAGTTTCTTCACAAACATTGGTGGGGCTGTAGCATGAGATGATTGTTGCTCTGGGGTTTCCGTTAAATGTAGCTGCCATCATTCTAGGTTGTATATTCTGAACGCTTTTAAGCGTTTTTAATGCTCTAGGTCCTATAAGTAATCCTACCCCCCCTACGGCGGCGTTGACAGAGTTTTTCCATTCGGATACAGTGGTGAGCGACCAGCCATTGCCAGTTTCGTGATATTTGATATCTTCGGTGTGCGTGTATCTGTGTTCTTGTATGCATATTATGTCTATCTTATGTTCTTCGGCCGATGCGATTAGCTCTGGGAGTTGTCCTATTCTATTTAAGGTTCTTACGTTAAATGTGGCTATTTGTAGTGTTTGCTTGCATACGATTCCGCAGTCCATTTTGGTTTGGTTATGTTTTATGGTCTATCAACCATTGTAGATTTTTTAATGCCAAATTTTCTTTATACATATACATGAAATATATATGATTTGGTTTGGTTGTGTTTCATGGCATATAAACCATTGTAGGTTATTCAATGCTAAATCGTATATGTATATTTATATTGAATATATATTTGTAAATATATTTTAAACGAGTCTCACTTAATTTTTTTGCACACACGTAATTTTTTTCAAGTATTACTATGTGAAAGTCATAATTTTATATCAGTCATTTCTTTTGTACACATAGTTTGTAGGTAATTTCATTTTTAAATGACTGAGAACTAATTTTTCTGCACATTCGTATTGTTTTTGATTGTTCACATTTAAATGTTTTCAATTATTGCCATCTAATCATAATAATTCTAATAGATATTAATCATTTGTTTGCATACAGTGAAGTTGTTACTAGTATTGCTATTTAACACTATTTTTTCTATTTAACACAATTTTTTTTATATATTGACCCTCGACCGAGCCGTCAATCAAGAGATGCACCTGTGTAAATAAGCGGAACAACAGCAGAAGCAGGTGGACGATAGAAAATGATATAACCAGGTGCCCAGGCGGTTCGACTCAGTTGGAGACAGGGTGTCGAAGTGAGAGCCAGCAGCAGATTGAGAGCTTTGGGCTCTTAGTGACTCCCGGTTGAGCAACCCAAGCCAAGATGCGAAAGAAGTGCTGCTATGGTCGAGGAAAAACTTGGGTCAATATAGCAGTCGATTCTTGTCTCCACTCATTTCTCACACACAACAAACATCACCCTTTCGAAAATAAAGTGTGAGAGATTTATATTTTTATAAAGAAGTTTATTCGTTCGTTATTGAAGTCGTCATTATCCGTTGATTATGTTCCCGTGTAGATTTGTATACGCATAGTATAGGTGAAGTTGTATGTGTCTATAAAACAAATTCATTCTTAAGCTCAGTCAAATGGTTCCAAGTCCTGCTATCTTATACGAATGATTCACTATAGTTACAGAATTAGCGAGTTTCATGTATTGTTGTTTAAAAAATAATTCTTCTAGATAAGATTCATTCGACTTCACCCAGTATTGCTATGTATCGCTAACTGTTGTGGCCTTTTTAGGGGCCAGAAATAAAGACAAAAGAGGGAGATTGAATTAAACAAATATATTAACAAAGAACAGTAGTAGAAACATATACAAATGGGAGGGTTACCAGCGAGTCTGTCTGGTCCGACTGTCAAGGCTGTCAACTGGAATACTGACTTCTGCCAAAGAGCAGTAAGTAAAGTTGGCAACCCTAGTCGTGTGTGACCGAAGGCTTCCTTTTCTATAGCTACTACACTGAGGTGTAAGGGAGGGCTCTACTCCATTCTCGGAGTTGATGCACTTTATCCTTGATACGTACCTTATATTACTGAGTGTTAAGAAAGGTAGCATTAAGTACAATTTTTGTGTCGTTGGTATGAATAAACCTGGAATTGAACCCTGGTCTCGCGGAACATTCGCGAACACTCTATTCATTGGGCCAATGGGAGAGTTTATACGAGCGTGTGTAAAAATCAGTCATTTGTTTACACACAATGAAATGATCGAATTTTTATGTTTCTAGCTATTCATTTGAACATAGGTTATTTGTTTTTACAAAGTTTAAATGTCAATCAGTTCTATCCGACCCATATATAGGACTCTATTAGATGCTCTCACTTCTGTCTAGAGTGGGCCTGGGAGCGATGGCAACAAAGGGGTATTACGTATTCCCCTAAGCTCCTGCATTACTTGATACTCACCATCACATTTTTTGGTGTCATTTCCAGGACACTGGTTGGAGGAATCTTACTCTTCTGCAGATATGCAGTTGCTGCATTCTACAGCCGAAGCCGCCTGGATGAGCAACATGTAGGATTTTCAAATAAGGCATTATATTCACAATTGTTAATCTACATCTATCTTAAACTAAAGTTCCTCATATCCCATTAACAATATGAAATGAAAAAATCAACGAAACAGTCTTTCACATTTCTAATGTTAAATTCTAAGTGGAAATATGTGCACAGGTGAGCAAGTTATATTATAAAATGATGATGGAGGTGCTCGTGGTGTAATGGTTATCGTCGCAGGAAATGGACACGGCGACACGAGTTCAAATCCTGGACGATACTGATTGCATTTCACATAGCACTAATACCCTTGGGGAAAGGTATGAATCTGATTATTCTCCCTCACGCTATGGGTAAATAGTGGGACAGACTAGGTTTTTCAGCCTTGGAGAGTCAACTAGTCTAGGAAAAGGAAAACACTGAATTCAAACCTGATAAACTTCACTTAAAAATTGACCTTGTGTCATTTCCAGCCTGAGCGGAGGGGTTGGGTAAATATGATAAAATGATGATGTTTTTGTTTAATTTCACTGTCAGTGTTTTTTGCTCGTGGCCTTCCTATTTTATGATACAAAGCCAGTACTACATATCTTTATCGATGAACTAAAATTCTGTTAAGATTCTAATTGTATTAACACATAAATATGTAGAATAATTATAATTAATGAACGATGTTTTCAGTGATGCAATTGTTACTTTCAGTGTCATGTTAATGGATGAAAAGCATTGACAACTCTCAAAAGAAAATAAGTAAAGTTGGCGACCGTAATTGAGGGTGACCCGAAGGCTCCCTTTTCAATAGCTACAAAAACAAGGTGTAAAGAAGAACGCTACTACTTCCATGGATTACTCCATTTTACCCTTGAACTATACCTTAAGCAAGGCTGCATCAAGTACCATTTTTGAGTCTTTGGTTGGACTCGACCTTAAAACCGTGTATCCTGGGCCACTGGCGAATACTCTACCCATTAGACACAAAATATTGGACTCAAATACAAAGAAACTTGCAAAAAAGCTAAAAAAGTAACATAATGGTTTATAAAAAAGAATTTTTGACGATCTTTTCCCATACTTGTATTAAAATTAACTTGCTACGAATATATATAAATAAATATATATATATATATTTCTTAAAACTGTAAGATTGTAGTACTTTAAAAAGCTCCGAATCTCAAAAGAGACCTCATATATATATTTATATATATGTATATATTATAAGCCTACAGAAGCATTCGTTTGTATTCACATACTGATATAAAAATATAATTTCCTATTTGAATATCATATTGAAAAGCAAATATTCATTCATTTAATACTGTGTAGGCGTTCGTGTACACAAATATACATTGTTGAGTGTATATGCATGTATGTACTTGAAGTTTTTACCCAACTGCGCACAGCCCATCCCAAACTTAATCAACACTCAACGAAGCACTCTCTCTCCCACACACACACAAACACACACATATATATATATATATAGCGAGAGACAAAGACAGGACGAAAGAGTGAGAGAGAGTGACGATAGAGTGAATGGGGGACTAGCGATAAAATGCAGACACACTACTTCCAAACGTCTGATGTGCTATTGTGTACAGCTGAGGTTCATATTTCATTTTGACAAATCTGACGGTGAAACTGAAGAGGTTTCTAAACGGGCAAAATGGGCAAGACTTGTAGCCAAGCAAGTTTGTTCCCTTACCCTCATACAGACCGAACGACCCTTACCGTTCTCTGAACTCCTCCTAGGACATTTTGCAGCCACTCTTTATCAAACACCTTCCCCCACTTCATGCCACTCTTTTTTTGATGGAAATACACCGGAAATATTCAAGGTGACAGCGTATTTTGGAGTACAACAATTTCCATTTTTTTCAAGTTTGCACCTGTTGTTGCTGTAACTGGCGTTTAAAATAATAAAGATAATAATAATTTTATAAAACTAAGAAAGGGATTGCATTCTAACGATAATGATTTTATAACATACTGTCATTTATTTTAAGAGTCAATAATTTAAGTTAATTGTGGTATTAATAATGTTATTACAATAATCATTTTTATTATTATTTACCCTAGTAAGCGAGTTCGTATTCCAGTCGCTCTATCACGTTCACTTTCGGGCAAATCATCATTATCATCATCATGTCGTGCCGCAGGCATGGATATCCCTGACCCTCTCTCGCTACTTCTCCCTAACGTTCATCGCCTCTGGCAGGTCATCAGGGCTACATCCCGTATCCTCACATAGCTGCTGAATATATGTTCTAGCTGGTCGTCCTGCTTTTGCCCGGGAATATGTGGGGGTCCATAGGAGTACATCACTTATGAGCTTGGCCCTGCTTCTTCAGCAGTGTCCTGCATGTCTGGTTCGTCTAGCTTGGATTATTTTCGTGATGGGAAGTAGGTGGCCGTATAGTTGGTGCTTTGTGGGGTGTTACCGCCAGGACTTGTTCAATATTGCTCGCAGCATTCTTGTGTAATTGCCGTCTAGCTTCTTCTCCAGCCGTTTAGTTAGCGTCCAAGTAGTGCATCCATCGCAGTTTCTTCCAGGCAGCGGTCGTATCGATACTGCTGTATGGATTCGGGCAAATACCCTTGGGAAAGGTATGAACACCCTAATCCTCCCAGGTATGGGTTAAAAAGTACTACTACTGTTCTTCTCGAAGAATGGCTTTGACATTGAATAACCTACAAAGGTTGATATGCCATTAAACTAAGAAACCAAAGAAACCAAATCATTATTTACTCCTTTAGACTTTTTCAGATCAGCGTTGCCTAATGGTTTTTCACTGGAGTTTGAGTGACAGCATGTCTCCTCAAGTCTCCATGACTCTTCTCTGTATTCTGACCGTTTTCAATAATGTCGTCATTCGGATGGTCTCCACTCGTCCGCTAACTTTCAAGTTCTCTTAATAAGGCTCTTCAATTAATTCAAGGCTCTTTAATAATCCTTTATTTACTGTGCCAAAAAGCACCAATGACAATTGGGACAATCATCACCCTCATGTTCCATAGTTTTTTCAATTCTCTAGCAAGGTTGCGGTACTTATTCTTCTTTTCACATTCTTTCTTTCTTTTTTTTTTTTTTGTTGTTGATTATTATTAGGTCTGGTCTTCTGGCCGATATTAGGTGATCGTGTGTATGTCAAAGTCCCATAGGAGTTTGCGTGTGTCATTTTCTAGAAGAGGTGCTGGGTTGTGCATATACCATTTGTTGGTGTGGTCAAATTTTAATTTCTTGCACATTTCCCAGTGGATCACCTTACCCACCCAGTCGTGTCTAGTCTTGTACTACTTCTGTGCTAATTTCCAGCATTCGCTTATTATGTGATTGATCATTTCGTCTCTCTCATTACATAGCCTACATTTGCTATTTAGTTGAGTCAATTCTTGCTTTGATATGATTTGTTCTTATGGCGTTGTTTTGTGCTGCTATTAGGAGAGATTCTGTTTCTCTCTAAAAGAATCATTTCCTTAAGCAAGTCCAGGTTTTGTCGTGTGATATGTTGTTTAAAACGTGTGATATGTAGTTTAAAACGCCCATGGAGTTGTTTTCCTTCCCATTTTTGTTTCCAAGTTTTTGTCATTCTGTTATCTATCGTGTTGTCATTATTGTTTCTGATGGCTGTAATCAGTCCTCTTCCGTGTTTTTTCTATGTAGTCTTCGAGTCGTTGTATGGATGTGTCAAAGCTGTCTTCGATGCTGGTAAGCCCTCTTCCTCCCTCTTTACTTGACACATATAGTCGGTCAACGTCGTCTCTGGCATGTAATGCCTAGTGGATGATCATTAGTTTTCTAGTTCTTTGGCCCATTTGTCTAAGTTCATCTCTGGTCCATTTGAGAAAGGGTCCCGAATATCTAACGAGGGGTACTATTATTATTATTATTCTACTAATTGTAAGTGTTTCACACTAGTGTTGACTGATAGACTTTCACTAAGGTCTGAAACGACAGCAATTATTTTCAGGTGTCCAGGACTCTCCTCAGTATTTGGATGAACTTAACACTGTTGTAGTTTGGATAATCTCGATTTTTCCTTTGATTTCCAACTTTTCCAGGCCCCTTTCCAAACCGTTGGAAACCGTTCCAAGCGCACCAAATGTAACTGTTACCACAATTTATCTGGTGTTCCAAAGCCTTTTTCGCTCTCTGGCGAGGTTCAAGTGCTTTTCGCTCTTTTCGTTTGCTTTTCACTCTGTGGTCCGCCGAAACGACAAACTCCAATATACAATATTCAATTCTCTATTTTTTTCTTTATAAGCACTAGATCTAGTTATCTGGCCGGGATTTGGTAATCCATTTCTATCACAAAATCCCACAGAATTTTGCGCGTCCTATTCTCTGGGACAGATTCCTCTTTATACATTTACCATTTGCTAATATATTTAAATTTCAATTTCTTGCATAATTCTCAGTAGATCAACTTCCCTATCATGTTGTGTCTTGTCTTGTACTCATTTTCCTCTAGTTAACTTTATTCGCTTATTATGTGATTAATAATTTCGTCGTAGGCCTTGGTAAAGTCGATAAATAGTAATGTCGCCTGTATTTTTTTTTGCCCGTACACCTTCAAGGATTCTACGGATGGTCAATATTTGTGAGGTCATGGATCTATTTCTTCGGATGGGTTCTATGTGGTTTCGTAGTAGGGCATTGTAAATTTTGGCTGCTATGGATGTAAGTGTTATACCTCGTTAGTTCTTGGCAAATCCGAGATCACCCTTTTTAGGGAAGGGGAGGATGCATCCCTTCATCCATTTGTCTATCGAATTTTGATTATTGTCAGACCTGACCGATAAAATGAAACGCAGTTTCTTCCAAGCAGCGGTCGTAATGATACTGCTGTATGGATGCACTACTTGGACGGTAACTAAACGTCTGGAGAAGAAGCTAGACGGCAATTACACAAGAATACTGCGAGCAATATTGAACAAGTTCTGGCGGCAACACCCCACAAGGCACCAACTATACGGCCACCTGCCTCCCATCACGAAAACTATCCAAGCTAGACGAACTAGACTTGCAGGACACTGCCGGAGAAGCAGGGACGAGCTCATAAGGGTTGTACTCCTATGGACCCCCGCATATGGCCAAGCAAAAGCAGGACGACCAGCTCGAACATACATACAGCAGCTCTGTGAGTATACGGAATGTAGCCCTGAAGACCTGCCAGAGGCGATGAACGATAAGGAGAAGTGGTGAGAAATGGTCAGGGATATCCGAAATGAAAATAAGACTCATTTTCATATATACTACGTCATCATCATCACTATGTCGCACCATCAGCACAGATTTCCCTGTCCCTCTCCCAACACCCTTCCTTATCATCCATCGCTTCCGGCAGGTCTTCAAGGCTACATCCCGTATCGGCACAGAGCTGTTGTATGTAGATTTTAACTGGTCGTCCTGCCTTTGCTCGTCGATATGAAAGGATCCACGGGAGCACGTCACTTATGAGTTCGTTATTATTTCTCCAGCAGTGTCCCGCATTCCTGGCTCTTCTAACTTGGATTATTTTCGGGATGGGTGGTAAGAGGCCGTATAGCTGCTTCTTTGTGGGGTGCTGCTTCCAAGGTCTTGTTCAATATTGCTCGCAGCCTTCTTGTGTAGCTGCTGTAAAGCTTTATCTCCATAAGTTTAGTTAGCGTCCATATAGTGCATCCATACATCAGTATAGTCTTGACCGTAGTCGGCGTCTGTAATTGTTTGTGCCGGGTACCTTCTGCTTCTTTCCTTTGTTAGCTTGAATCTATTTTCTTTCATTTAATCAATAGAAGTTCTAAGCACGAAGTCTGGGCAGATGATAAACAGATATGGGGCTAATGTGTCTCCTTGCAGAACATCTGCTACAATGTCAAAGTAGTCCGTGACTCCATCCGGGAGTGGACTTTTACTTTTGTGTTTCTGTATAGCATCATTATGGCTGCGACGGTTTCTTTCGTAGGACATAGGCGAATAGTTATTGCTCCATCCTTCCTGTGTATATCGAGTGAAAGACCTTGGTGAAGTCGACAAATAATGTTGTTGTCTCTCGTCTTTTAGCGCGTACACCTCCAAGAATTCGACGGATAGTCAAAACTGATGACGTCGTGGATCTATTTCTCCTAAAGCCCTTTTGGTTCTTCGTAAGTATGTTCCCAATTTTAGGTTCTAGGCGGTTGCATAGTAGAGCATTGTATATCTTGGCCGCTATGGGTATAAGACTTATACCTCGGTAGTTATTGGCTAAATAGTGGTCGCCCTTCTTATGGAAGGGGAGGTTGCATCCCTTTGTCCATCCGTCTATAGGATTTTGATTATATACGGCATTACAATGTCGGAGAAGTATGTCATCAAATTGCCTAGTCTTCCATACTTCTGGGGGTATTTCATTAAGCCCTGCTGCTTTTTTTATTTTTTATTTTTCTTAGTATCGAGCCGAGTTCTTCTGGCGTAAACTGTCCTAGTTTGATGTTCAATTGTTCACTAATACTTCTCGTGATTTGTTCACGTGTAACTTTCGGGAGGTTTCCAAGTAAATTCTCGAAATGCTGTTTCCATAGATGAATTCGTTCTTCTTGGCTGGTAACTTTCAGTTTAGCTTTTGCAGTGCTCTTCATTCTGCTCACTTCGTTTACCGTTTGCCATGCTACCCCGTATTGTCCATCTTCAACCGAGTCTCTAATCTTATAGATTTGATTTTGTATGTACTCAGTTTGTTCTTTTAGGTATATATCAGCTTATTCATTTTTTGCCTTTTTAAGTTTTAGGGCATTGGAATTGGTTGGGTTCTTCCTATTGCATTTAAAGGCAGTTTTCACGTCGGCATGCTTTTTCCTAACCGCTAATGTATCCCATGGGACTCTAGGTTTAGCTTTTTGTTTAGTTGGAATGAATTCCGCTGCCGCTTCTAAGTGGGCATTGATGAAATTCTCATATTCGTTATTCGGAGTATGTATTTCTGTCGTACGTTGTGCATCAAATTTATTTCTTAGTGTTAACGCATATCTATCTCTAGTATTAACCGGGGGCCAGTCCCAGTGTAAACAGGATGTATATATGCATACAAGAACAGAGATACATCCATAGCGAGGATATTAAATATCATGATTCTTGCAATGGATGGACGCTAGCCACTGCATCTGCATGGAAAACTTTGTCAATGCCACGATAGGAGGTGTAGGCATGCTTATAGGACCACGAGCCCTAAAATCATTAAATAGCATAGAGAAAATACAAACTAGGATGATGGTAGCTACTTTTATTGGCAACTCCAGCGCAACACTCCTCTCCTGTTACAGCCCTACCAATGTTAGTGAGAAACTGAGCCTTCTATGATGAGTTATCCTCCCTTGTTCGTAGCATCCCGAAACACAATGTTCTCGTCGTTGGTGGAAACATGAATGTCCAAATTGGTAAAACCGTAAACCACAAATTCAGCTTACACAACGCGTCAAACAGAAATTAGCAGATTTTACGCTAGAAAATAGATTAACATACGTGAATACAAACTTTCAGAAAAGTGAGGGAAAACTATGGACCTACACCGACGCAAATAATATTTATCCATAGATAGACTACGTCTTCATAAATAAGAAATATAATAATAGTGCATTGAACTGCGAGGAATATCCCTCTTTCGAGGGTGTGTCTTCCGATCACCAAATATACCAAAAATACGACTGAGCCTACGAAGAAATATAATACAAAGATGAGTCAAATGTTTTGCAATATTTTGATATATGTTAGTTTGCTGTAAATATTGTCTTTCTCTTTTTATATTTTACTCCAAAATAGTTTTCTGTCTGTTTTTTTTTTTTTATGTTATCTACTCATGCATGATCAATTACTTGTGAGAAAATTTTATTTCATTACTTTGAAAAGTGCTGTTTAGATAGTATTGTTTGATCTTGTCTCGTTATCTTTTAAGTCTTCTCTCTTTCGCCGCTATTCTTTTTTTATTTATCCCTACAAGTTGTATTGATAGATTCGTCTGCTATTTTGTTTTAGCCTTTCCTCTCAATTTATTACTGTTTGTTTTTGTTTTCCTTTCTTAGCGTCTTCAGTTTTTGTCGCAATTTCTTTACTTATCTTACTCGCCGGATTTCTCATTCAGGTTTTGTATTTCTGTTCGGGTTCCCTAAGGGGAACACCGATTTTATCCGAAACTACTTTCGCTTTTATATAAATTAGCACGTTTAATTCAGTGATGTTGTCCGTTAGAATATATGTTGATTATTTCTTTACTTTTTCGGTCTTTACCTTGACTGTTTTTTGAGTCTTCTTTCCTGAGGGAAAATAATGTAGTCTTATTTTCAGTCATGATTTTCTTTATTGACGGTACATTTACTTAGTCTTATTCTGTTAGGTTTTGTTTTGTGCTGTGTTGTGTTTCAGTGTTCATTAATTTACTTTTCAGTGCGGTTAGTACTTTCTGACTTTTTAGTATTTAACGTTTCTCTCAGTTAGAACGGTTTTCTTGATATTCTACCTGTTGATATATTATAAAGTCAGAAAACTAACCTATCATGACACCTAGATCTGTTGCCTGGGTCCCACGTTAAATTATATTTGGATTTTTCATTTTTCATTGCTAGTATATTTGGCTATGTCACCTGTTTGATTAAAGCACAGGTGAAATTTCCACACTAGACGGTACCTCTCTGAAACTGGTAGACAAGTTCACCTACCTAGGAAGCAGTGTCTCATCAACCAAAAAAGACATCGACACGCAGCTAATGAAGGCATGGACAGCTATCGATAAGCTATCGAACATATGGAAGTCAGAGCTGACCGATAAAATGAAACGCAGTTTCTTCCAAGCAGCGGTCGTATCGATAATGTTGTATGGATGCACTACGTGGACGCTAACAAAACGGCTGGAGAAAAAGCTAGACGGCAATTACACAAGAATACTGCGAGGAATATTGAACAAGTCCGGGAGGCAACACCCCACAAAGCACCGACTATGCGGCCCTCTGCCTCCCATCACGAAAACTATCCAAGCTAGCCAAACCAGACATGCAGGACACTGCTGGAGAAGCAGAGACGAGCTCATAAGTGATGTACTCCTATGGACCCCCACATATGGCCAAGCAAAATCAGGACGACCAACTCGAAAATACATACAGCAGCTCGGTGAGGATACGGGATGTAGCCCTGAAGACATGCCAGAGGCGATGAACGATAGAGAGAAGTGGCGAGAGAGGGTCAGGGATATCCGTGCTGGCGCCATGACATTATGATGATGATATTTGGCTATACCAGTCTTAGGGATTGTTTATTATCTGCACTCCTGTCAAAGATATGACTGTATACTCTTAAAAGTTAAAATAATCTTACGCGAGTCACAAAAAATTTTATGTCTTTACTTTTTTTTAAAGTAATCGTTTTATATATCCATTTGTTATTCAAACTTGAACATTAGTTGTCAAAATTTCTGAGATGAAGCTTGTTGATTTTTATCATTAAGGGTTTTCGGGTTATTGTCTTCATCTTTCTTGTTATTTCCACAACGTTTCGGCCGACATGTCTTTCAGTATTCTTCAGATGTTTGTCGAACTCAGGAACCTTCAAGAAACTTCGAACTATATCCTTTATTGAATCCACGGGAGTTGCCTGTAATTCTAGTCAAGTAAGAACATTAAGTTTATAAGTCCAAAAAGTTCACTCCGAATTGTCAAGCAAGATACATGGTGTAACGGTTATAGGCGTTGATTCCCTAAGCTTCTAAGATGACAATCATCTAGTGGTTGCAGTTTCAATCCTAACTACTGGCGAGTAACAATACAGGAATACTTAACACTTGTACCCGGTTATGACTAACGGAATCAGAACAGGTGAACCCCGTGGATTCAATAAAGGACGTAGTTCGAAGTTCCATGAAGATTCCCGAGTTCGACAAACACCTGAAGAAGACCGGAGGACATACCGGCCGGAATGTTATGGAAATAACAGTAAGACAATTGAGGAGGTGCCCGTGCTGTAATTGTTATTGTCGTAGGAAATGGATACGGCGAAACGAGTTCAGATCCTGGACAATACTGATTGCATTTCACATAGCACAATTACCCTTGATTATTCTCCCTCCAGAGGGTAAATAGTAGGGCAGTCTGGGTTTTTCAGCCTTGGTGAGGCAACTAGTCTAGGAGAAGGAAAACTCTGAATTCTAAACCTGTTAAACTTCGCTTAAAAATTGCCCTTGTGTCATATCCTATAAAGATGAAGACAATTCCTTAATGATAAATAATACATATTGAACCTGGTGTTTAGATTGGTTTATTACGGATCTTTAGTTGTTTAAACCCCGAGCATTATTGTTGCATTCTTTTATTTTCATATTTGCTCAATGTTTCAACAATGCTATATATACCATACCGATCTGCCACAGATTATCGGCTTTTCGTCAAAAGAGTTCAAGTCATGAGACTTGGCAAATGGGAAACAACTATTCAGTCATTCCTATATATTTTCTTCATTTTGCTGACACATTTTCTTTTTTCGCCCAAATCATCTACATTTAACATTTACAAAGGAAAGTATTAAATCTTACCTCGATAATACTGCAGATAATTCAAAGATATTTTCTAATTTACTAACCAGCCGTAAATTTTGCGTTTCAAATAAAGATTAAAGATTAAGTATTTTTCGTTCCTCGTCCACTCCCTACTTCTCTCGTTTTACGAGGGAACATATCTTTCTTCTTCTTCTTCTTCTTCTTCTTCTTCTTCATCTTCTTCTTCTTCTTCTTCTTCTTCTTCTTATTATTATTATTATTATTATTATTATGTGGCGGTGCCCGTGATGTAATGGTTATCGTCGTAAGAAATGGACACGGCAAAACGAGTTCAAATTCTGGACGAGACTGATTGCATTTCACATAGCACTAATACCCTCGATAAAGGTATGAATCCAATTATTCTCCCTCCAGCTATGGGTAAATAGTAGGGCAGACTGGGTTCTTCAACCTTGGTGAGGCAACTAGTCTAGGAGAAGGAAAACTCTGAATTCAAACCTGTTAAACTCCGTTGAAAAAATTGACCCTGTGTCATATCCTGCCCGAGCGGAGGGTTTGGTAAATATGATTATTATTATTTACTCATTAGAGTTTTTCGCATCAGTTTTAGCTGATGGTCTTTAACTAGAGTTTGAGTGACAGCAATTCTCCTCAAGTCTCCAGGACTCTCCTCAGCATTCTGGCCGTTCTTAGTAATGCTGTCATTTGGATAGTCTCTACCCGTCCACCAACTTCCAAGTCCTCCAGGCCTTTTAATAATGCCAAAAGCACCAGTCACAATTGGTACAATCGTCACTCTCATGTTCCACCTTTCAAGAGTTTTTCACTCCAGAGTTAGCTCATGATCTTTCACTGGAGTCTGAATGACTGCAAGTCTCCTCATGTCTCCAGGACTTTTCTCAGTATTCTGGCCGATCTCAACAATGCTGTAATTTGGATGGCCTTCACTCATCCTCTTATTCCCAAATCCTCCAATCACTGTACCAATCTTTTGGTTACTGTACCGAGCATATCAAGTACAGTTAATATTATTATCATCATTATTATCATTTAACTCATGTTTTTTTTTTAAATAGGGTTTGAGTGACAGCAGATCTCTTTATGTCCCCAAGACTTTTCTCAGTATTAAACCCTATTTCAGATCCTCTGCATGGTCACAAATGTTCTATTCATTTCTTATTCTTGCTGTCTCTTTTCAAATTTTCTGGCTAGAGATCCTACCAAGTCATATAATATTGGTATCCCCGTCTCCTTCACATTAAAGAGTATTTTCACTTCTTTCTTAAGGTCCAAGTTTTCGTCTATTTCTTCTCTCTCTTTTTATCTTTTTTTTTTCATTTTCACTCTGTAGTCAGCTGAAACAGCAAAATCCACCTGATGACAAGTTGTTTTTCTTGTTAATTAACACGTCTGGCCTTTTGGCTGAGATTGATTGATCAGTTTACATTTCAAAGTCGCAGAGATTTTTACGCGTCTCATATCCATGGATAGATTCTGATTTGTTCATATACGATTAGGTTGTATAGTCAAATTCTAATCTCTTGCACAATTCCAAACAGATTCCATTTCCCACGCAGTCATGCGTTGTCTTGTATTCCTTTTCAGATTGCTGCATTTGTTTATTTGTGATTAACCGTTTCTTTTCTCTCTCCATATAATCTAATATTGATATTCCACTTCATATTATCAGTTTTCGCTTGAATGACATTGGTCCTTACGGCATTTAGTGCTGCTATTAACAGAGGTTCCTTTTCTTTCTTGTAGTTTCTGTTTGTTAGCCATATCGAGCTCTTCTAGTGAACAATCTCGCCAGTTTTATCCCATACTATTGTTTTTCTTCTAATTTTTATTTTCTGTTTGTTTTTCTATTTGACTTCATGTTGTCAGTGCTGCAAATGGCTGCTCTAATTAGTCTTTCTTTAATCTTCTAAATGTATTTTTCGTGTCTTTGACATGATACACTTCCACAAATATTCGATGTTAGTGAGTCGTCTTCCTCCACCTTTTCTTGACTTATACAGTCTATGTCATCTTTCTGTTGTAAAGCTTTGTGCGTAGATATTAATTTTCTTGTCCTTTTGTCCATTTCCACTCTGATTCATTTTAAGAATGGTACAAATTATCTTATTAAGGAATGTGTCCTGAGTTTTATCCCTTAAATGGAATTTCTGCTACAAAGTTTGGTGTTGGCAAACTTTCTCGTTCGTCTAAGATAGTCTCTCAGTTTTTCTTTCATCTCTCCTTCTTTGATCGTGTCCGCTTCCAATACTCCCAAGTACCCGTAATTTTTTTTCTCAGAGCGTTCTGATCTTTTCTTGATTTAGCAGTTATCTTTCTTTCCGTTATTTGTCCTTACTGCTTTTCATTGTGAGCATGACATTTTTTCTATCCCAAATTCCATTCCTATATCTGGCCATTATATACATATTATTTAAATTAGTGTTGCGTTCTGGTTAGTGAACGGTTGTAATATTAAATAAAGGACAAACCACGATATGAGAGGGAATTTAGATATATTCTCAGGAAAACGTATATACAATAGAGAGACTATTAGTAGACAAGAACAAAGGATGAGTGAATACAGAATAAAGATATAGTCCAAAGATAGTATTGGCTTCCGTTAATACGGTAGCAAGTAAGGTGATCTAGTGCGATCTCCAGTCTCCAACGCTCTAATACTATTCCTATAAGAAGCTGCTCTTCACCTTTTAGTCTGCCCTGGTATTAGTAGTTACTGCTATATATGGCAGATAAACTAGTTCATTTTCTGGGAAAAGGTGGGTTATACCCAACAATTAGAATCTCCAATTTGTCTTTAATTTATTTGTAAATAGTTGGATGTGGTCCATGAACATTCGATGGGTAATCTTTACTTGTGATTAACTGAATTTGTAGGCCTTTGTGCATTTTCTAATGATACGATTGAGTGGCAGCATTGTAATTAAAAATAGGAATGGTAAAAGTACCAGGAAGATGCCACTCTGGAATTTCACCTCAGCTTATGTTTTTCCTCCAGTTACCAATACCACTTTTTAGTTTTACATGGCTTCTGTAATGAAATTTGTACTTTTGACGGATATCCTCTACTTTTTTTGACAATCTTGTATCCAGCTTTGAGGGACCATATCATCGATATTTTGTTAGTCAATCCATGCCTTGGCAACTTTTTTCTCCCCTAAGCTTTGCTCTTCTTTAAGAGGTGTTGGTAAATCTACAGTAGATCAGCAGTTTCTATGGTTCCTTTTTGGCGTCCTTTCTGTTCTCAGAGATATAGTTCCCAGCTAAATAATAAATGATAGATATTTTCCCTAGCCCAGTCGGCTGAAGTTGTAAAATACACCGCCTACATCTCTGCAGGGGATTAAGACTTCCCCAAACGATTTTCTTGCCTTAAATGTGGAGTACCCTTTAATTACCATCGCTTCCAGCTCCACTCTGTCCCAGAGTGGTGGCACGTGGTAGGGTCCTATCTATAGGTCAAATATATGCATGGGTGTTTTGTGTGTGTGGGTGTGTGATTATGTGTGCTGTATGTGTGTGTGTGGATGTAATTGTGTATGGCAGTGTGTGGATGTTTGTATGTGTTTAAGTGGTTTAGTCTTGAATATTGTGTGTGCTGTGAGTGTGTTTGTGTGTATGAGGGTGTTTTCTATGTGTGTGATTTGTGTGTTTTGTGGGTGCATGTGATTGTGTGTTGTGTGTGCATATATGTGTTTGTGAATTTGGGTGTGTGTTGTGCGTGTCTGTGATTGCATGTGATGTGTGTGAGTGTGTTATTCGCGTGTGTTGTGTGTGTGTCTGTGATTGCGTGTGATGTGTGTGAGTGCATTATTCGCGTGTGTTGTGTGTGTGTGTGTCTGTGATTGCGTGTGATGTGTGTGAGTGTGTTATTCGCGTGTGTTGTGTGTGTGTGTGTGTCTGTGATTGCGTGCGATGTGTGTGAGTGTGTTATTCACGTGTGTTGTGTGTGTGTCTGTGATTGCGTGTGTTGTGTGTGAGTGTGTTATTCGCGTGTGTTGTGTGTGTGTGTTTCTGTGATTGCGTGTGATGTGTGTGAGTGTGTTTTTCGCGTGTGTTGTGTGTGTGTCTGTGATTGCGTGTGATGTGTGTGAGTGTGTTATTCGCGTGTGTTGTGTATGTGTCTGTGATTGCGTGTGTTGTTTGTGAGTGTGATATTCGCGTGTGTTGTGTGTGTGTATGTGATTGCGTGCGATGTGTGTGAGTGTGTTATTCGCGTGTGTTTTGTGTGTGTCTGTGATTGCGTGTGATGTGTGTGAGTGTGATATTCGCGTGTGTTGTGTGTGTGTCTGTGATTGCGTGTGTTGTGTGTGAGTGTGATATTCGCGTGTGTTGTGTGTGTGTGTGTCTGTGATTGCGTGCGATGTGTGTGAGTATATTATTCGCGTGTGTTGTGTGTGTGTGTGTCTGTGATTGCGTGTGATGTGTGTGAGTGTGTTATTCGCGTGTGTGTGTTCCGTATGAATTTGTGTTTGTGTGTGTTGGGTGTGTGTGTTGAGTGTGTGTTTTGTGGTTGGGTGTTGCATGTGATGTGTGTGCGTGTGTTTGTGCGTGTGCGTGTGCGTGTGTGCGTGTGTTGTGTGAGAATTCCTACTACGCTTCGTATAGTTCTTTACAAAGCGCAGTTTACATGTGGCTCAAGGCCAAAGAATAGTGGTGCCCAGTGAAAATCTAACAAACCAGATTTCCTAATCAGTCTTGTTAACCATCACACCATGAGTCGAGTTCATTATAGTTATTTACTAAACTTAGCTTAGTTCTGGTACGAAGCTGGTGAAAATCACACTAACAAACCATATATGTTAATCTAACTTGCCAACCATTACACCACGTAAAATGTCCTTTTTCCACTTCACAAATATATATATATATATATATATATATATATAAGTAGATATATTTAGAGATATATTAGAAAATTTATATATATAAGTAAATATATAAGAGGATTTTTTCTGAGCAAGATGTATAAATTCCAATGCCTTCGGGTTAATCTTTCATTGGTATGAGGATCCCAATCTTCAAACTCAACAATCAAACCAAACCTGGAATGTGAGAAAATTACAAATATACGACTCCCATGGACATAGGAGAAAAATACCTGACTCTTCATAATTAATACCCTCGGGCCAATGTGATTTATTTATTCTTCCATAATTGTAAATGGAAAGATAAAAAAAAAAAAAAACTGATGATTTTCTTTTCTTCATAAATCGATGAGCTGATTAAGCTTAAGAGGGATTAAATGATGCTCCATAATCCTTTAGTAGGTCATTGGGTCAAGAAGACTAAGTTAAACGACTATTCTTATCACTTCCTTTTTATTTAGTATCGAAAATTGGGCTTTTCTTAGATGGAGGCTATTTCTTTTTTCTTTGAAATTCTCTTTGAGATTCGTCTTGGTGGTTGGTTGGTTGGTTGGATTTTATGGCGTATCAACCTTTGTAGGTTATTTAACGCCAACATCTGTCTATATGTATATACATGCAGCCAAAGATTTCTAAACGAATACTTAGTAGGTAAAATTTTCTATAAGCAGGATTTCATTTGTTTGCACATGATTAACTAGTTTTAATTCGTCGTATTTTTTGTACAAACCTGTCTTTCTTAAGAAGGACAGAACGTTGTCAATATTGACGTTTTCGTACAATTCGGTTTGATTAGTCACTTTGAAAAATCGTTTTCTGATGACATCGAGAACTCTGCATTCTATAAGAATGTGTTTAACCGTGCATGTTGTCTGACCGGTCAAACACTGTGGTTGTGATTCCTGTTGCAGTTAAAAGCGTGAGTAAGCCTTGTATGACCAACGTGCTATCGGGATATAAGGACTTACTGTTATATTGTCATCTACAGCATCATAACGACACGATAATAAAGACAGATGCAGGAAGAACAGACAGACGCAGGTTGAGTTAAAGGTTTCGACGTAAGGAGGAGAGACACAATCTTCTATGCTGTATTATTCATTTGGCCCCCGTCTCGAGCGGCCCCCCATAGGGCGCAAGTTCGCCTCGCGCCTGCGAGCTCCAAAAGTCGATCTTTCTCGTTTTGCGTCTAGACCTCGACTCTTACTTTCTTCAAATCTCACACAAACCTCCGCGCGCTTCCGGTGCGTAAAGTCACCCGCACCCTGTCACCGCGTTTCGTCTTGGGCTATTATGAATTCTGAGTGTTGCCATCGTTGTTGCCATTTTGTGCGAAGGAATTTACTGATTGTCGCTTTAAAATCGGATTCGTCTTGCTTTTTAATAGCTCTTTCTGAACCACTAAAACAATTTATTTAAGGTGGTGTCCTCGTGGTGTAATGGTTAGAGCGATGGACTGCGGAACAGTAGTAAGCGAGTTCGAACTCCAGTGGCACAATTACATTCACTTTCGGACAAATACCCTTGGTAAAAGTATGCACCCCTTTATCCTCCCAGCTATGAGTTAACTAGTACCCCTACTGTTCTTCAATGGGAATGACTTTGGCATCAAATAACCTACAAACGTTGATATGCCATTAAACAAAGAAACCAACGTATTCATTTTAATGACATGTCAACCCGTCTTGCTTTATTTGGTGCCTAGATGTTAGGAAATTACCTCCTGTGTACATTATTTGTTTAGCTTTTTCTTAAGGGTTTTTTCTTTAATAGAATCAATTTTTGAAACATAGAAGGGACCTTAACAGGGACTACAAATTTAGGTCAGAGTGGATCTGGGAGTAATTTCAATGACACTCACTAAAGGCCCCAGAACTGGGGCTCTGCTCTAACACGCACTGTAGTGACATATACAAGACACATCTCTTTGAAGTAGGGCATCTCCCGACAGTTGGTCAGTCAGTGTATTCTAAACCCTCTTATATAGTGATTCGTTTTAGAACGACGTTCATAAAAATGCGAAATTGACTGCATTTTACAAATACATTTGCGTATCTATCATTGGTAATTTTATCAGCACGGTTTACTGGGGCTGTAGAATACATCGACTTCATCTTTGCAGGTGGGTAAGACCCCCCCACAAAATGAGTATCCTGGATATGAAACTAAACAATCTGATGGTAAATGCAGAGTACTCCTTCATTGTCTGGCCCGGAGAATTTTCATCTGACAAGGTCCTATCGATGGATCAAATAGAATGTTTTGAAATTTAAACTGTGAAAATAAATGACTTATGATGAATTGAATTGTTAAAAATAGAACTGTTTGTTGATTTAACAGTGTGTAAATCAATGACTAATGTTTAATTGATTTTTTTGTTTTACATAGAAATACTTAGAACCATTTAACGTTTTTGACTTATGCTATATTACATTGTTAAAAATAGAACTGTTTTGATCATTTAACAGTATGGAAACAAATGACTGATGTTTAATTGAATTGTTAGTGATACATTTAATACTTGGAACTATTTAACTATATTGATTTATGCTGAATTGAATTGTAAGCAAAATCTCTTTAATCATATAACTGTGTTTAAACAAATGACTGATGTTTAATTAAATTGTTTGTAATCCATAACAATTCTAGAAATAACTTAACTAATATTTCCTAATTCAAAAATATCTTTTTTTAAAACTATTTAAAAAAAAACTATTTCGGTGTATGAATATTTCTGGGTATGACTTTCATGCTGAAGCTCCAGTTGTGACTATCTCGGGAGCGTGGAGTGGCCCTTCATTACTTATTTCATTATTTCATTACTCATTTGACCCAGAGTGGTTGGCACAGCCACGACATGTTACAGTAGAAATACATATGGGCTAAATAAATTTGTTTAAAATTATCTTAATTCAAAAGGATTGTAGGAAAAACACTGAATAAAAATCTACAAAAAAATGTAAATATGAACATACAACGAAGGTAATTGCCTTATCTCTAGACATAAAAGAACCCTTGCGGTGTTGACATGTCATTAATTAATCAACTATATCTGAGTCTCTTCATATTAATATTGTCGCATATTACACCGCAGGACAAACAACGAAAAACTCGTAAATATATAAAAAATATAATTTGTGTTTTTATTCTTCGACGGCGACGATTGTGTGTGGTAGGAATACAGTCAGAGAGAGTTCGCACATATCTTTCTTCTGTGGCGGGCACCGTTTTTGAGAAATGCGATGGCCGGAGAACACACCCGAGGAGCTGACAGGTCGGCTTGAGTGACCAGTGGTTCTCTGTCTTTAGTCCAAATTTACAGACCTTATATTATCTTTTCAAGTCCCATGTTGATATATGAATATCTTCTTTGCACACGTATTTTTCTGGTTATGGCTGGTTATCCGAACTTACATACTTCCGTTTTTTTCCGGTAATTTGTTGATCTTATCTGCGAACGGAAATATCTGTCGCTCTACGCATAGTCAATAAATTATATTCACGCCATCATACTTTATATTTCTCTTTCCTGTGAAAACCACTTTGTTGATGTTATCCTTCGACTGCATTGAATCTGCTAAGTTCCTTCACGGTGCTCTGTCGCTAGCTAAGCCAGTAAATTACACTATCCATAAAAGTTGAATTTGTTAGAGTTATGGTTGGCGATATTTATGTTTATTTTCCTGTGTGTATTTGGTCTGGTATCATTGCTTCATGGCGTATCAACCATGTCAAAGCCATCCTTTCAAAAGAGCATAAGTGGTACTGTTTAACCCATGTTTGAAGGGATTAGGGGGTTCATGCCTTTTCCAAAAGTATTCGTCCGAACCTTAGGATAATAGCGTGATCAAAGTTTGAACTCGTTTTCATCGAGACCACAATCTAGCTCATTAACCATTGTGCCAAGTATAAGTGATTTATAAAAATCGAAACATACTAAAAATGATTGGGGAGAACTTTCAGTTACAATGTAAGAATAATGTTAAACCATGGAAATTTCTTAAGTTAGTTAAACCGAAAAAATTTTTTTTAGTTTAAACATATAAAGCATTCTAGATAAATTTTCATCGCCTAAAACAAGAATATGTACTTAGTCAACACCTTCCCCTCAGGAAGGATTTGACACGAGGTCAATTTTCCTGAGTGGTTAAGATAAATAGATACATAGATACATAGACAGGAAAAGTATGGAATAGATAATTAAAGAGATGGGGGTGCAGCTAAAGGTGTGTACATAATCTGATCAAGAGAGAAAGAGATACGAAAAGATTTATATATATATATATATATATATATATATATATCTTTTTTTTAAGAAAAAAACCAAAGACCGGTTAATTCATGATTATAAATTTATTTCGGTCCTGTATTTTCAGTTTCTGGTGTGAACCAAAAACATGAAGAAAAAAAATTAATACAGGACTTCTTCAGACCCAATGGATAATTAATTAAATTTAAATTTAGATTTAAACCAGAATAAACACGTGGGGTGTAGGGGGGACGAGATTAAGGAGTTACCTCCTCGTTTTATTGAATTTCCGTTTTATTTTAATTTTACAAATTTCTTCTGTCAGTTATAATTACGGTAATTTAACTTTTTATTTATTTATTCGTTTAGTTTATTTTCTTTTCATGTTAAATTTGATAATTAACTTTTAAGAGAAATATTAATGCTTATATCAATTTCGATACCATTTAATTAGCTACCTATTTTTTATGTGTATATGTTGGATACGTTTTTTTCCTGGTTTCACTATTTATTTCTATGTTTTTAAATTTTTATAGTTTAAATTTAGTCTTATGTCTACATCTAGCTATCAATTCGCTTCTCTTATTTAATAACTTATCGGGCCACTTATATTTTAAAATATAAATTTTCTCTTCAAGGCATGAATTGCATCTACCGTTAAAAGTTGGAGTATTTGATTATATATATATATATATATATATATATATATATATAGATCTACATTAGGAGAGAGAGAGAGATAAAGAGAGAGATAGACATACATACTGACAGAAGATGGAAGAGAGTTATAAAAAGAATTGAGAAAGATAGACCGATATAAAAATAGAAAAATAGAGATATGTATAAGTACGTTAATATATATATATATATATATATAGAGAGAGAGAGATGAATAAAGAGAGATATGAAAAGAATGAGATAGATTGATTGATAAATATAAAAAAATGGAAAATATATATATATATATATATATATATATATACTCTCCTACCCCCGTAAGGTTGAGTTTTCTGGCGAAGAAGTAATCGTGTTGCCATTAGCGTTTATTGCAAGCCTCTTCGTATATGAATTGAGGTCTCGGTAGCCGTTGAACGGATGTATGTAAACAATAGTAATTGTGATTCATAACCGTTTAAAATTTACTTCGCAACTAATGGCTCCTCGTGGCTGAATGTTTAGAGGCTTTGGCTTGGCGTTTGAGTCAACCGGGTTTCGATCCCAGCTACGGGGAGCTAATGTCTAGCCACACTGATGAATTCTGATAGAACGAAGCAGATCTGTCTGTGGATGACTATATATATATATATTTATTATTATATCTATATTATTATCATTATATTTATATTATTATATATATATATCAGTATTATATATATATATATATATATATCAAGAGAGAGAGAGAGAAATGAGATAGATAGATCTCTAATGACTAAGAATATAAGTTACCAACAGCAAGCTCTATCTTTTTCCATCGTGCTTGTATTCAGCTTGTTAATTTCGAACATGCATTGCCTTAAAACTAATAACTCAATCTGAAAAAAGGTTAATCATATGACAGATGATATAGCTTGAGAGTCATTGGATACTCGTCGCTGTAAAATCCTCATTTTTAATTTGAAAAGGCATTTCAACCAGCTGAGCCCGTGTTATGAGCCCCAATTAAACCCCGAAGATGAGGATCGTTCCTACGGAACCCTGTTATTATCTAATTCTTCAAATATTGGCTTCTTTTCAACATACTTTCGAGCTGCAACTGTGGCCAGAATTTAAAAGGAAAACGGAATCGACTCGCCAGTAATGGAACGTTTCTTCGTACTCTTTGTAATTGTGTCCGGAGTTCTGCCGTCTCATATCAGGTCTTAGCTGGATCTTGCCGAAGCCTTTTGTACGATTAGTTATAATGCTTACGAGCGTCTTTCATTAACCCCTGCCAATATCCTTCTGTCTATTGTTCACTTGAACTACAGTGGCGTTCCCTCGGCCCCGGCACCGACTGCTTAACCTGAGTTGTCAGTCGCCGGCACCGAGCCGAACGACTCGTAATTATTGTCATTACGCCTAAAAGATCCAGTTACCCCCCCCCATGACACTGCTGCTGCTACTGTGACTGCTGCCACCGACGACAACATTATTTTCATAATTAACAATATCAGCATCATAATTATTGTCGTCGTTATCAATGTTGCGATCATTATCATTTTGGATATAATTATAATTATCATTAGTATTAGCCGATGTACTCGTCTACGACTTGTAAGAGGTCAAGATTTGGATCACAAATTTTGCTGTCAATTAAAAATTGACCCTAATGGTCATGTTCCTTGTTTTTTTTTTAAGCTTTACTTCTATCTGAATTAGCTTAAATCTGCTCACTGTTACAAAGTGTTTTCCATCTAAAAACACGACGGGATTTTCGTTGTTTAAATTGGCTATGTTAATTTTAATATGACTTGACATATGTGACAACGTGATTGAAATCCTTGCAAAGAGTAATAATAATAATAATAATAATAAAACAACCCAGCACCTGTCCTAAAAAATAACACGCATGAACTCCGATGGAATTTTGACATACACACGATCACCTAATCTCGGCCAGAAGACCAGACCTAATAATAATCGACAAAAAAACCCAGAAAAACAGAATTTGCAAAATTGTTGACTCTGCTCTCCCGGCTGACCCCAGTATAAAACTGAAAGAATATGAAAAGAAGGATAAGGCCCGCGACCGTGCTAGGAAACTGAAAAAAAACTATAGAACCTGCAGGTGACAGTTTTACCTATTGTAGTTGGTGCGTTTGGAACAGTAACTAAAGGATTACTAAAGGGACTTAAGGACTGGGAAGTTGGCAGACGAATAGAAACATTATTAAATGTTGTAGTTTGGATGGTCTAGAATACTGCGAAGAGTTCTGGAGACTAGAGGAGACTTTCTGTCATTCAAAGTCCAGTGAAAGACCATCAGCTTATGCTGATGTGAAAAATTCTAATAAGTAAGTAATAATAATAATAATAATATGGAACATGAAGTTGACGATTATACCAATCGTGATTGGTTCATTCGGTACTGTAAGAGTCCAGGAGACTTGAGGAGACTTGTAGTCATTCAAACTCCTGTGAAGGCCCATCCGCCAACGCTGATGTTAAAAAAAAAACACTTAAGGAGTAAAAATAATTATAATAACAATATCTCACACGAGAAAACATGGATGCAGCTTAGAAAGGGAAACCTTAAGAGAGGAACTGAATACTTCTTATAGCAGCACAAAATAACACCATAAAAACCAATCATATTAAAGCAAGAATAGATAAGACGCAACAAAACAACAGATATAGACGATGTGGTGATAGAGTTGAAAAAGTCAATCTCATAATAAGCGAATGCAGCAAATTAGCACAGAAAGAGGAGAAGACAAGAATCGACTGGGTGGGCAGGTGATCCACTGAGAATTGAGCAAAAAATTTAAATTCGACGATATCAACAAATGCTATATATACAACCCTCCATCTGTCCTGGAGAATTAGACATACTAACTCTGATGGGATTTTGACATACAAGCGGAGCCCTTAATCTCAGTCACATGAGCAGAACTTTTATAATCAACAACAACAAAAAGGAGAGAACTTACGGAATTGTGGATTTTGCTGATCACTGATTAAAACTGAAAAAAAGTGAAAAGGAAGAAAAGTACCTGGACCTTACTAGAGAATTGAAAAAAACTGTGGAACATGAAGGTGACGATGATGCCAATTTTAATTCGTGGTCTTGGTACAGTCACCAAAAGAATTGGAGGACTTGATTATAAGAGGACGAGTGAGACCATCCACACTACAGCATTTTTGAGATCGGCCAGAATACTGAGAAGAGTCCTGGATACTTGAGGGGACTTACTTTAATTTAAAGTCAAGTGAGAGACCATAGGCTAACGCAGGTGTAAAAAACTCACTCATAATAATAATAATAATACAGGATTATTAAAAGACTGGAGGAATTGGAATTTGGAGGGACAAGTGAAGACCATCCAAAATACAGCATTATTGAGAACAGCCAGAATACTGAGAAGAGGCCTGGAGACTTGAGGAGACTTGCTATCGCTCAAACTCCAGTGAAAGACCATCAGCTAACGCTGATGTAAAAAAATTGTAATGACTGAAGAAGAAGAAGAAGAAGAAGAAGAAGAAGAAGAAGAAGAAGAAGAAGAAGAAGAAGAAGAAGAAGAAGAAGAATATATTATTTGTTTGTTAGTCATGGACTATTTCCGGAAAAGCCAAGATATCGCCAGAAAAAATACGGACCAAAAGGACTTCTAATTATAAACTCGCCTATACTCAAAAAGTCCTCCTCCCTCCTGAAAATGTAAGCTATGGCATTTATTGACTACAAAAAGCCTATGATATTGTCTCTCAAACTTCGATAGTATTACGTCTTAATATACACAAAATATTCGACAAAACATAAACTTCATTACGAATGCCTTGGAAAACTGAAAGATAGAATTAACTTAACGTGGAGAAACCCTAACAATGGAAAAATCCAAATATGAATCTTCCGCAGAAACAGATTCTCCCCAATCCGATATACTGTTGCAATGATGTCACTCAAAAATATTATTATAAGGTGCTCAAAGTATATAATATAATATCAATACGGGCTTATTTTAAAAAAAAATTTAAATGATTTGGAGACCCGGATGCATACAATAATAATATACAATGCTAATGATATACAGCAAAAAAAAAAAAAAAAAAAATATATATATATATATATATATATATATATATATATAAAGCTTTAATAACAATTAAATATCAGCAACCAAATTTCAAAATCAATCCATTTTCCACCATCAAAAAATACACCCGACGCCACGTATGTAACCAGTTCCCTCCATAAAATCCTTATATTCATCTTCATGCACTTCCACAACCTGGTGACATTATATTAGTCATGTTTTCATGAGTGTTTGAAATACGTGTGTTCTTCAATAAGTTTCCAGACTTTTTTTGTACAGGCATTTAAAATTGATGTAGACTCTTGAACCTTCGGTATGTTATTGCTATACACCTTATTAGATGACTGACCAATTCTTATGATTTCAGGTTCAAAGGAACAGCTACAGCAGCAATTTAAATACACGCTATTAAAGCCTGATTGTCACGGCTGGTCAATTTCAAAAATGCAATCTTGACGTGAGAAAGTACGATATGCAATAAAATTCTGTTTTAAACTTGGAAAAAATGCCACAGAAACGTATGGAATGCTTCAGACTGCTTTTGGAGCATCTTGCATGAATCAAGCATCATTTTTTGAGTGGCATAAGAGATTCAAGGAAGGTAGGGAGTCTGTGAGGGAGGATGAGAGGTGTGGGAGGAGTAAGGAAGTCAATACACCAAAGTTGATTGACCAAAGGGTTAGGATTAGGATTACTATGTTGAGGTTTTAAGGGAGTTAAGGAAGAGATTCCTATTATGCTTACAAATCAAAACTTTATTTTCTTCGTAATGCAATGATGATGTTATTTTGTTCCTTTGTAAAAATCATCACCACACACACACATACACATATTAATATATAAAAAAAAAACTTATTATGTATATATATTTTTACTCGGTCGATCTGTTGCAACTTGAGCAACATATCGCAACTTATACATCCAAGAGACGAACTCAAATTTTCCGCACGGTGCATATTTCTTCATACACACACATTCTAAATATCACTTATACGTCCATATACAATAATACGTAAATATAAAATAAAACACAAACACACACATACGCACACACACACACACACCCACACACACATACACATACACACCCATAAAACGTTGTATACAATTCTAAAGTTCTTTCGACAGTATTCGCTGATTTTTTTTTATTTCTTCATTATCTTTCGTTCTCTGTCGGATGATAGTTGCTTATAAAACATCATGAAATCTGAGGTCGCAGACAAGTTTTAATGCTATTAAATATATATAAAAACTTATATAAAAATGTATATTTACCTAATCAGACATAACCGATAAAATGAAACGCAGTTTCTTCCAGGCAGCGGTCACATCGATACTGCTATATGGATGCACTACATGGACGCTAACAAAACGGCTCGAGAAGAAGCTAGACGGCAATTACACAAGAATGCTGCGTGCAACCTTGAACAAGTCCTGGCGGCAACACCCCACAAGACACCAACTGTACGGCCACCTACCCCCTATCACGAAAACTATTCAAGTTAGATGAACCACACATGCAGGACACTGCTGTAGAAGCAAGGACGAACTCATAAGAGATGTACTCTTATGGACCCCCACACGTGGCCGTGCAAAGGCAGGACGACCAGCGCGAACATACATTCAGCAGCTATGTGAGGATACGGGATGTTGTCCTGAAGACCTACCTAGGGCGATGAACGATAGGGAGGAGTGGCGAGAGAGGGTTAGGGATATCCGTGCTACCAGCGCGACATGATGATGATGATGATCATACAAATATCTATATATATCAATATCTATATATCTATTTATCTACCTATCTATCGGAATGGAATTTAGCATTGAAAAATATGTCGTATTCATTAGCAGAAAAACTTTGGAAGGAATGGAACTACCAAATAAAAAAAGCATTAGAATGATGATGAGAAATAAAATTACAAGTATTTCGGAATATTGAAAACGGATACCAACAAAAGATCAGAATTGTAAAAAAAAAAAAAAAGGAATAAATAAACTAGTACCTCGGATGATGGCCTAGTCAGCAGGGGCTGTAGAATACGCCGACTGCTCCTGTACAGATGTTATATTGTATACGACGCGTATACAGATATACACGGGAACATAGTCAACAGTAATGTCGACTTCAATAAACGAACGGACACACTCATTTATAAAAAATATATCTCTCACACTTTATTCTCGAAAGGGTGATGTGTGTTGTGTGTGAGAGATGTGTGGACAGAGGGACAGACTGCTATATTGATCCAAGTTCCTCTCTCGACCATAGCAGCACTTCTTTTTTATCTTGGCTGGATTGCTCAACAGTGGGTCACTGAGGGCTCAAAACCCTCAATCTGCAACTGGCTCTCACTTTGGCATCCTGTCTTCGACTGACTCGAACCACCCGGGCACCTGATTATATTATTTTCTAACGTCCACCTGCTTCCGCTGTTCTTCTGCTTATTTACACAAGTGCATCTCTTGATTGACCGCTCGGCCGAGGGTCAATATATAACACAGAGGGTAAGATCCTCCAAAGAGTGTCCTTGATATGACACGAAACAATCTGATAGTGAGGTTCCAGTAATGCTAGAGCTTCGGGAAATGCGTACCCCTTCACGGCCATTCTTCACAGGTCCACCCGGGCCCGGCGCGGTAGCACTTGATAGGGTCCTATCTATGGGCCAAATAGAACTAAACTGAGTACTTATGCTAAACCTAATGGTCCCAAATAGAACGATTTTTGTGAGTTATACCGAATTGTTTGAAATACAATTGTTTTTGATATGGAACCTGTGTACTTATGCTCAACTGAATTGTTTGAAATAGAACTGTTTTGTCATTTAACAGAGGGTAAACAAAAAAGCTGTACTTATACTAAACTGAATAGTTTGAAACTTTTATCAAAATTACTTAATTCGCCGTTAAATGACCTGAAAAGTATCGATACGCCATTAAAAAAAATTACCAGCCAACCAAACTCAGACGAACCGGAAATCTATGCCGCAGAAATATCTTCAAACAGATCAAACAACTCCAGGGCCGTTTCCCTTTATAAGGTACTCTTGACCAGTGGGAAGAGGGTTGGTCGGTTGGTCGGTTGGTTGGTTTTCCTTTCAGGTAGGGAAGATAATCCACAAGGAATTCTGCAAGAAATTGACATTTGACAAGAAGAACAAAAAGTATATGAATAACCTGGAAACCGTCCTTGGGAATGAGACGAAGAAAATTCTTATGGATTTTGAGATACAAGCAGATCACATAATCTTGGCCAGACGACCAGACTTAGTGAGAGTCCAACAAACGAGAGAGAACCCGCCGATTTTATGACCCGCCTTTGATGAAAGAAAGCAAAACTAGTGATAAGTACGTCGAGCTTACTAGAAAACTGGAAAAAATATTACATGAAAATGACGTTGATACCAGTTGTAATTGGTGCATTTGGTACAGTCTCCAAAAGATTGGTACTTAGAAATAGTGGGATGTCCTCGTGGTGTAATAGTTAAAGCGATGGACTACGGAATAGTAGTAAGTGAGTTCGTACTCCAGTTGCGCTATTACAGTTACTTTCGGACAAGTACCTTTGGGAAAGGTATGAACCCCCTTATCCTCCCAGCTATGGGTTAAATAGTACCACTACGGTTCGTCGAGGAGAATAGCTTTGGCATTAAATAACCTACAAAGGTTGATATGCCATTAAACCAAACCAAACTTTGGAAATAGTTGGAAGAGTGGGAACATCAGAACGACAGCATTATTAAGATCGGTCAGAATACTGAGAAAAGTCCTGGTGACTTTAGGAGACTTGATAACTTTTCCTTTAATTTTCTCTCCGTCTTACCTTTCTTTTTACTTCTTTCTTTCTTCCTTTCTTTCTCTCATTTTATCAAAGTTAAAAAGTTGTTGATGTATTACGGTTAACGCTTTCTTTCTTTCTTTCTTTCTTTCTTTCTTTCTTTCTTTCCGTTTCATGTCCATTTCAGTTTCCTTTCCTTCCTTCCTTCCTTTCTTTCTTTCTTTCTTTCTTTATTTATTTCTTTCTGCTTCAATTTCGTTTCGTTTCGTTTCATTTCTTTCTTTCTTTCTTTCATTCTTTTTCAATTTCGTTTCTTTCTTTCTTTCTTTCTTTCTTATTAATTTTACTTTTTCTCTTGGTCCTGCTCTTTTTATTCCTTTTCTGATTCCGATTCTTCTCAAAGAGCAGATTAGACTTGGTGTAAGACCAAAAGTATAGAACATCCAGGGAAATTAGAAGATAAACCCAGATAAGAGAGAAGACGATTAATTCTAACGACAATCAATCTATCTAAAGCTATTTTATGCTGAAAGGTTAGGGAATCATAATCATTTAGGGTTATATTTAATAATTAGTTGGGTTTTTTTTAGATTTAAAATTTTCTAACAAAATCATATGATATCTAATACAAATTATTCCACCTACTTGCATGATTTCAAGTATTTTTATAAAATACTAATAATTATATAGGTTCAAGAAATTAAATTTTATTTGATTATAGTTATTTGGTTTGATACTGCTGTATGGTGAGTAGGAATAAATAATTATCCAAAGAAAAAAATATACCCTAAGTTAACAAAGATTATAGTTATATAGCATCAAGAATTCCTCTGAAATACGAATATTTTTAAGTAGATCCCTCCAACCCATAGATAGAGCCCAACTCTGGGTCAGAGTGAACCTCGGATTAAGGGCGATTAGGTTAAGAGTAGGTTAAATTTTTCATCAGGTCACGATCATGGAGCATCTTGCGAGGATTAAAAGATAAATCGTGATAACATATTTAGCGATTACTGTAAATTGCTCCGTTCACATCCATCTGGACGACCTCAAGATTTTTAGCTTAAATTCTGATTTGGACTTATACTATACTTGATAAGACGATCCCTAAACATATAGAAGGTTATTGGTATGACAATTCTTTATAGATGTGTATGACTAAATACTTTCAATGTTACAGTGTGACATCTTATAATCAAGCTTTGAATAATCAATAAAATAATATTCCAGTAACATTTATTCAATATATGATATCTTATAAAGTTTTTCGTTGTCTAACTCTGGGTCATTGTGTGTGTATGTGTTTAGTTGATATATTATATAGTTTATTGACATTATATAGTTTATAGATATACTTATATAGTTTATTGCGTATTATCGCTCGCACTTATGGGTACGTGTTTATGTGTGAGTATAAGTGTCTGCTGTGTTTTTGTGCCTGTGTATGCTAGTGCTTTATTTTAGTGAAAAATTAAGTACATTTTGATAATGCTATTCCTACAGGGAAGCATTTTAATTTGATTTTACATAGAACCTGAATTTTTTTTCCATTGCTGTTGAATTTCTTTGTAAAAGTAATCCTCCATATATATACATACAAATAAATAAATATATATATAAGAGATGTACCCTTATGGATCCCCACACATGGCCGCGCAAAAGCAGGGCGACCAGCTCGAACGTACATTCAGCAGCTATGTGAGGATACAGGATGCTGTACTGAAGACCAACCTAGGGCGATGAACAATAGGGAGGAGTGGCGAGAGAGGGTCAGGGATATCCGTGCTACCAGCACGATATGATGATGATATATATATATATATATATATATATATATATATATATATATATATATATATATATTTGCACACCCATGTATATATATATATTCTAATCTATACTTTTCAGATGATCACTCATCTTCACGATGTTTTCACTATCAAAGACATTCTGAAAGGCTGCTTAGGTTTTTGATGAATTTACAAAAGCAATGCTCTGGTGTTATTAAGATTATTAATCCAATGTCTCGCAAAGGGATTTAGTCACGGATTATCATTAGGATTACGAATTAAGCACTTAAACCAATAGTGGCTGCCCCAAGGATTTAGCCAAGGGTTCCGACAAGCATCATCCCTCTTCCAAAATGAGCACTTTTAAGTTGCTGACAAACAGAAATTGCACAGAAATGCAGACACACACACATACACAAATATATATATATATATATATATATATATATATATATATATATATGTGTGTGTGTGTGTGTGTGTGTGTGTGTGTGTGTGTGTGTGTGTGTCTGATCATTTATTCAAGTTAAGCGATAGTTTTCACTATATGGTATATCAGTTTATTTATTTTCACTTCTTTATAATCAACAAGCTTTGTATACTGGTTAAATAATTCATCTCTTTTTTACTCAATTAAGTTTACTACATATCTCAGCAGAAATATATATATATATATATATATATATATATATATATATATATATATATATATAGTGATAGATAGATAGATAGAGTGAGAGAGGGGGGGAAGAAAGCGAAAGTGTTTGTGTCTCTGTGTGTGACAGAGAACGAGCGAGCGAGAGAGATAGAGATAGATAGATAGATAGAGAGAGAGAGAGAGAGAGAGAGAGAGAGGCGGGGGGGGGTTAAAAATTGAGTGCAAATTCATCAAACTGAATTGGAAAATATGTGTGAGCTATTGATATGTGATAAAATATTTTTTTCACTTTTTGGTTTGCTCCGATCACACACACAGACACACACACAGACACACACACACACACACACACACACACACACACACACACACACACACATATATATATATATGTATATATATATATATATATATATATATATATATATATATATATATTTACTAATCAATTATCTACCAGTATTCACGGTACCAGAAAAAAACAAAAAAACCCTGGCCAGGAACAAGAGAAAAAAATTTCTCGAATCACGGTCCAGAGGAAAAAGAAAAAAGTTTTTTGGGGTAAAAAAGAAAGAAAAGACCAACCTCGTCCTACTCCTTGAAAAAAATCAAGGGGTACTTATTCAGTGGCCAAAAGAAAACCAAAAATATATATCTTGAACAATAGCCCTTACGGTAAGAAAAAAACTGGCTAGTGATCTGAAGATGAAAATATACAACGGATCACTGTCAAGGGAAAAATATATATTGGAAAAAAGAAGAAAAAACAAACCTTGAAAAAAATTAAGACACGCAATTGCTTGGTCAAAAGAAAAAAAAAAACACCGTTTGGGCTGCTAAGCTACAATGCAAAAAGTGCTCAATAATAATTGAGCAAAATAGTAACGATAATTACTTAGTGAGTAAGGAACCAGCTTACTATATTTTCGCCTAAGCGGCTCATCAGGGTACCTAATATATATATATATATATATATATATATATATATATATATATATATATATATATATATATACACTCAAAGAAAATGATTTGAAAGTTATTCGTTTTGATAATATATGAGAGGATATTTTAAATCTCTAGGGGTGTTCAATGTATGATGATGAGTATATGAATTTATTATAGAGCAAATCTCCATGTTAACGCTTTCTTGCTCTCTTTAAAGGAAGGTAGCTTCTTCAGAGAGACATCACACACCCTTATATATATATATATATATATATATATATATATATATATATATATATATATATATATATATATATATTATAACAGTGCTGGTTGTCACTAGGGGTTAGAGTGTTCGCCAATGGCCCGGGAGACCTAGGATCAATCCCAGGTCGAGTCATACCAAAGACTCAAAAAAATGGTACTTGATGCCTCCTTGCTTAACACTCAGCATTATAAGGTACTGATCAAGGGTAAAGTAGAGCAATCCAGGGAAGGAGTAGCGCCCTCCCCTACACATTGGTGTAGTAGCTATCGAAAAGGGAGCCTTCAGGTTACCCTCGACTATGGTCGCAAACTTTACTTACTTATATATTAGATGTATATATTTTATTCATGGAATTTACACTGCGACCCCCAGGTGTCATGGAGTTTTTTACAAAACAGCAATCATCAGGCAGTTAGCAAAATGAAATGAATCGAAAAACGAAAAAATACAGTACAAAAACTTCAGATTTATTTATGATTATAATATATATATATATATATATATATATATATATATATATATATATATATATAAATCCTGGCGGCAACTCCCCACAAGGCTCCAACTATACGGCCACCTGCCTCCCATCACGAAAACTATCCAAGTTAGACGAACCAGACATCCAGGACACTGCTGGAGATGCAGGGACGAGCACATAAATGATGTACTCCTATGGACCCACACATATGGCCGAGCAAAAGCAGGACGAACAGCTCGAACATACATACGGCAGCTATGTGAGGATACGGGATGTAGCCCTGAAAACCTGCCGGAGACGTTGAATGATAGGGAGAAGTGGCGAGTGAGGGTGAGGGATATCCTTGCTAGCTGCTCGACATGATGGTGATGATGATATATATATGCGACAACATGCTTCTTCGTACACATAGCACATTCTTCAGAAATTTTCATATGGTTTGAAAAAAAAATGATGCTGAAACATGGAGCTTTCAGTTTGATATACCTTTTATTTCGAAGGGCGTCAAAACAAATATTTTTCTAATATTAGAATAATGTCAATAATTAACCAATTCCAAAATATGAACGCTTCATATTTATGGACAAAATTTATTTTACTCATTTCAAAATCTAACCCACATAATTAAAAGACTCCCGTTTTTTGATCAATTAATGTTTGAAAAAGAACATTGATTTAAAACATGTAAAGTAGATATAACACTGAAATGTCCAATTCAGAAACCAGTCCCAAACAAAAAAAGTCCAGACAGTAAATTATATCGTAAAAAATTGTCGTTTTGTGGCGTCACTTGTGTAACGAGCCACCCGTCCGAAAATTTCATAGAAATTAACCGCTCGATGATGTTTATTCATCAATAAATCCTTTCAAAAGTAAATTTATTCTAACGTTAAAATTCCAGAAACAATCTTATTTTTCCTCAATTCTAGACTAAAGCTTTTTTATAGTTGGTTAGTTGGTTGGGAGGTTTTCCGACATTTCAACAACAGTTGGTTATGTAATAGTAAATCCTTTTATATTTAAGCATTGAATATTTAGGATTTCAAAACGAATAGTTTGTAGGTGAATTTTTTAAACGAACCAAAGCTCTTTGATTGAACAGAGTTAAATCGTTTCAAGTATTCCTATCTAATACTAATAGTTTTATTTGCTAACAGTTTCAAGCACTTATATTTAACGTAAGTAATTCTATAGAACATTATTTATTCGTTGCACTCAATAAAATCCTATCAAGTTTTTACAGCGTAATGATAATAATATGGGACTTTAACATACAAGCGGATCACCTAATCAGGGCCAGAAGACCAGACTTAATAATAATCAATAACAAAAAATGAGAACTTGAAAATTGTCGACTTTGCTGTCCCGGCTGACCACAGAATAAAACTGAAAGAATGTGAAAAGAAGGATAAGTACCTCGACCTTGCTAGGAAATTGAAAAAAATGTGGAACATGCAGGTGACTATTATACCAATTGTAATTAGTGCGTTTGGAATAGTAATTATAGGGGTTGCTAAAGGGACTAGAGGACTTGGAAGTTGGCGGACGAGTGGAGACCATCCAAACGACAGCATTGTCGAGAACGGCCAGAATACTAAGAAGAGTCCTGGATACTTGAGGGGACTTGCTGTCACTCAGACTCCAGTGAAAAACCATCGGCTAACGCTGATGTGAAAAGCTCTAATGAGTTAATAATAATAATAATAATAATAATAATAATAATAATAATAATATGTGAAACATGAGTGTAACGATTGAACCAATTGTGACTGGTGCTTTTGGCATTATTAAAAGGCCTAGAGGACTTGGAAGTTGGTGGATGGGTAGAGACTGTCTAAAATGACAGCATTACTGAGAACGGCCAGAATACTGAAAAGAGTCCTGAAGACTTGAGGAGACTTGCTGTCACCCAGACTCCAGTGAAAAACCATCGGCTAACGCTGATGTGAAAAGCTCTAATGAGTGAATAATAATAAAATAGCTACTACATTATTGAGAACGGTCAGTAATAATAATAATAATAATATAACTAAGTTATTTATTTGTGCACGTTTACATGGTTTAAAATATTGAAAATGATCAAATATTTCTATTTGATGCAAAAATGAGGCTATAACTGGAACCAATACTTCGAGTCAGAGTCGACGTAGGAGTATTTGCAATTAAAGATATCCACATTCTCCAAAGCTCAAGGCCTTGAACTTCGCCTTCGGATGGTCTTGTGTCGTATACAGGACACTCACAGTTAAGTATCTGCAGAGAAGTAATCAGTGTTTTCAACAACCCCAGCCGACTAGCCCTAATCGTTTTTAGAAGAGGAAAACCTCCACCGTCAAACTCTCTATGACTCAAGAACCTTTAAAGTATCATCTTTCTCCCACCTTCGTTTGAAATGCTATTTCGTCAGTGATGAAAAAGAATTAACATTCGGTGCAATCATCGCCATCATCATGAAGTAACGCTGCCAGCCCATGTTGCATATTGACCCTTGACCAGGATCCACCTGTGTAAATAAGCGGAATCAGTCATGTGGTTGATGGGAAATCGTGGGCGTTCGGAAATGATATATACAGATACCCACTTGAGGATCTGATTAATTTGGAGTTTGAGTGAGTCTTGTGTCCGTGTCATCTTGCAGTCACAGAAAGTGCCTCGCTGGTACGGTGACACTAAGCAGGCCTCTGCTTTAGTACCTCCAGGCCAATAACCATAAGAAGTGCTAAGCATTTAAAAGATAACACAGCGTGGTATGGTCAAATAAAGAAGTTATGAGTCACTATAGAAGTCTATTTTCCTCTCCCTCTGTCCGTCTGTCCATCTCACACACCACAGACACCTCAACCCCTTTTTAGAATAAAGTGTGAGAATTATATTGTTAAAGAAGTCTCATTAATTGATTCCTTGTTTTAGAATTGTGGTGAAAATATAACTGTTAACACTAAAAGCGACATTTATATTCGGTTTTTTATGAAGGAATTGAGAAGTTCTTAGCTAAAAAAAGAATAAAGAGATCTAAATTACGATCATTCATACTCCCGAAAGATCCCCAAGGTAAAGCAATGATAGGTTTTTTGACACTCAATTGGGTGACTACTTAGAAGCAGTAGGTTCCGCAAACAATAGAAGGTTTGTGTGACATATAAAAAAACGGCCAGTCTTTAGCGTAAAATAAGTAGTCCTCATAGAATTGTCTTGAGGCACTATTGAATAAGATTCCGTTTCTTTCTTCAAGTGTACTCTGCGCAGCCATTTTTTTTTTTGTATTGCATTTTCAATCCAGTTTCATTGTAGTCATATTTGATTATCGATATGTTCAACTGAATTGTTTGCTGGGTACCAGTAGATGTTAAACAATAGAAAGTCTTCTCAAATTCTCCATAAGTTTCTAAAACTTATTCTGATGATAAAGTGGGTTTTAAGATCCTGAATTTTCCAAAATGATCATTATTATTATTATTATTATTATTATTACTAACCTCGCGAGTTTCATTTTACTCTAGATTTGCAGCTATGTGATGATGATGATGATGATGATGATGGTTGCTTTTAATGTAGTCTTCGAGTCCTTGTATGTATACATTTACGCAATCTTCAATGTTGGCGGGTCCATATCCTCCTTTTCTTTTCATATATCATCACTCTGATATGAAAAGGTGCCCTCGTGGTGTAATGGTTAAAGCGATGGAATACGGTATCGTAGTGAGCGAGTTCAAACTCCAGTCGCACTATTATGCTCACTTTAGGACGAATACCTTTAGAAAAGGTATGAGCCGCCTTTCCACCACACCTATAGTTTAAATAGTACCCCTATTGTTCTTCTAGAAGATGGCTTTGGCATTAGATAATCTACAAAGGTTGATATGCCATTAAACAAAGAAACCAAGCTAAACCTGATGAAGGCCTTGTGCATAAACATCAGTTTTCTTATCCATTGGTTCGCGTTCCTTCCTTGAGAATTTTTATAACAGTCATACTACCTGGGCAGGGGGACTGCTCTGTTATTGATTCCTCTGTCGAGATTTTTGTTTTAGAAATCGGTTTCGAGATGCTTTCGTTTTGTTCTGAGGAAATAACTTCTTATTTTTCTCTTTATCTCGGTTTATTTGATGATGCCCGCTTCCAAAATTCCCAAGTTCTGGTAAATTTCCTTCGCTCCAAATGTTCTTAAACATTCCTGATTTGGTAGTTCTGTTGTTTGCGATGTTTCTCTTTTCACGGTTTTCCTTGTCAGCATAGAACCCTTTCTCAATGCCGAATACCATTTCTATATCTTGGCTATATATGCTTATCGTCAGTATCTAGGTGTGTTCTTTTTCATTTTTGCAAGATATCTTGATATTATTCACGTACATAAAGTAGTTTATCTTTTTCTGTGATTTTGTAAATTTGTATGCCCCTGTGCACTTTCAATAATTGGGTGGCATCCTTGCTATAACAGATAGGGGTGATGAGAGTGAATCTATCCGGAAGATACCCCTGTTACAAATGACTTTTTTTTTCTACTTTTTCTTCTAAACTACTGTTGGGGCTTTCTTTAAGAATGTTTAAATCATATTATAGAAGAGATTCAAAAACGTTTTGCTTTGTTCGCTGTCATTTGGACAGAAGTTTTATAATCAATTTGGGTTTATAGTAGAGTAAGCGTGTCTTTACATTTAAAACGCATAGTTTAAGCATTATTTTACAAACAAAAATACAGCATAACATTTTGTAAAATTCAGCATTTTAGATACACGCACACCGAAGATATTAAATATCACGAAACTGGCAATGGCTGGTCGCTCGTCACTGTATCCGCATGGAAAAACTCTGTCTACACCCCAGTAGGAGTGGTAGGATTACTTATAGGACCTAGAGCATTAAAAACGCTAAATAGCATTCAGAAAATACAACCTCGAATGATGGCAGCTACTTTTAACGGCAACCCCAGAGCAACAATCATCTCCTGCTACATCCCTACCAATGTTAGTGAAGAAACTGAACTAATCACCTTTTACGATGAGCTATCCTCATTAGTGCGTAGCATCCCGAAACACAACATGTTAGTCATTGGCGGAGCCATGAATGCCCAAATCGGGAAAAACGGAAACAACAAATACAGCCTCCACAACACGTCAAATAGGAATGGGCAACATCTAACAGATTTCATGATAGAAAATAGATTAGCATGCCTCAATACAAACTACCAAAAAAGGAAGGGCAAACTATGGACATACACGTACGCAAACAATACTAAAGCTCAGATAGACTACGTCCTTATAAACAAGAAATGGAAAAATAGTGCAATGAATTGCGAGGTATACTCCTCTTTTGAGGGTGTGTCCACCGATCACTGAATAGTCACGGCGAAAATAGGTTAAGCCTACGAAAAAACGCCAAACGAACAGCGACTACCAAACACTATGACTGGGCCCTATTGAACAACAGAGATATAAGAGATAAATACGTATTAGAATTAAGAAACAGATTCGAAACACCACAAGAAAAGAAGGAAAAAAGTACACCAAACGACGAATACGAAAATTTCGTCAATGCACACCTCGAGGCAGCAGCGAAATGCATTCCAACAAAACTCAAAACTAAATATAGAGTCCCATGGGAAACTTTAGCGGTGAGAGAAAAACGTGCACTAGAGAAAACAGTCTCCAAAAACTATCGAAAAAATCCAACAAACACAAATGCCTTAAAACTAAAAACGGCACAATATCAATTAGCAGGAATATATATAAAGGAACAGACAGAATACATTCAAAATCAGATAGATAAGATTAGAGACTCGGTGGAAGATAGACAATCTAGGATAGCCTGGCAAACAATAAACGAAGTGAGTAGAAGAAAGAACACAGCCAAAGCAAAACTTAAAGCAGCAAACCAACAAGAAAGAATAAAACTGTGGAAACAGCACTTCGAAAACTTACTAGGAGACCCACCGAAAATAACACATGAACCAATCACCAGAATAATTAGCAAACAATTAGACATTAAACTAGGACCGTTCACACAAGAAGAACTCGACTCGGTTCTCAGAAAAATTAACAATAGGAAAGCTGCAGGGCTGGACGAAATTCCCCCGGAAGTATGGAAGACCAGACAATTCGACGACATACGGCTCCGACACTGCAACGCAGTATACAATCAAAATCCGATAGATAGATGGATGAAGGGATGCATACTCCCCTTCCCTAAAAAGGGGGACCTCGGATTAGCCAAAAGCTACCGAGGCATAACACTTACATCCATAGCAGCCAAAATCTACAATGCCCAACTACGAAACCGCATAGAACCCAAAATCGACAACATACTTAGAAAAAACCAAAATGGCTTCCGAAGAAATAGATCCACGACCTCACAAATATTAACCATCCGTAGAATCCTTGAATGTGTACGGGCAAAAAACCTACAAGCGACATTAATATTTGTCGACTTTACCAAGGCTTTCGATTCCATTCACAGAGGAAAGATGGAACAAATCCTACTAGCGTACGGCATACCTAAAGAAACCGTAGCGGCAATAACGATTCTCTATAGAAACACTAAAGTAAAAGTACGATCACCATATGGAGACACAGAATACTTTGACATTGTAGCTGGAGTACTACAAGGGGACACGCTGGCCCCGTACCTCTTTATCATTTGTCTAGACTACGTACTTAGAACATCGATTGACAAAATCAGAGAGAATGGCTTCGAACTGACGAAGAAAAGAAGCAGAAGGTACCCCGCAACAACAATTACCGACGCTGACTACGCCGATGACATAGCGATACTGGCAAATACACCTGACCAAGCCGAAACACTACTGCATAGTTTGGAACGAGCAGCAACAAGCATAGGCCTCTATGTTAATGCACACAAAACGGAATATATGTGCTATAATCAAACGGGGGACATCTCCACTCTAGGAGGAACCCCTCTTAAACTAGTAGACAAATTCACATACCTAGGAAGCAGCGTCGAATCAACCGAAAAGGACATCGAAACCAGGTTAACGAAAGCATGGACAGCTATCAATAGGCTATCGATTATATGGAAATCAGACCTAACCGATAAAATAAAACGCAGTTTCTTCCAGGCAGTGGTCACATCGATACTGCTACATGGCTGCACTACATGGACGCTAACAAAACGGCTGGAGAAGAAGCTAGACGGCAATTACACAAGAATGCTACGTGCAATCTTAAACAAGTCCTGGCAGCAACACCCCACGAGACACCAACTGTACGGCCACCTGCCCCCTATCACGAAAACTATTCAAGTTAGACGAACCAGACATGCAGGACACTGCTGGAGAAGCAGGGACGAACTCATAAGAGATGTACTCTTATGGACCCCCACACATGGCCGTGCAAAAGCAGGACGACCAGCACGAACATACATTCAGCAGCCATGTGAGGATACGGGATGCTGTCCTGAAGACCTACTTAGGGCGATGAACGATAGGGAGGAGTGGCGAGAGAGGGTCAGGGATATCCGTGCTACCAGCGCGATATGATGATGGTGATGAAATCTGGTCGGGATTATATGTTCCAGTTTGTACCACAAAATACCAGAGAATTTAATGCGTATGATACTCTAGAACAAATTCTGGTTTGTGTTTATACCATTTGGCGGGAATGTCAAGTTTTAATCTCTTGCTCAATTCCAAGTAGATCACCTCCTGTTGTGCTTAATCTTGCAGTCTTTTTGTGCTAGTTTATGTCATTCGCTTACAATGGGTTTTAACCTTTTCATCTATCTCTGCGTAACCTTGTCTTGCAATTCAGTTCCACTTAAGCTTTTTATTAAGAGGTCCTTTTTGTGTTGTTTTGTGTTACTTTTAAAAATATTCTGTTTCTATATTGAGGTTTCCCTTTCATAGCCATGTTCCGGTCTCCCTGAGTGCAATCTCGTCAGTTTGTAGCTTGAAATATCCATACAGTTATTTCTGTGGTTTTTCACTGAGACAAGACAAGTCCTCAATTTCCAGGACTCTTATTAATATGAGGTTGACAAGAAAGTTCTTGCGGTTTTTAACTTTTAAATTCAGATGAACATATCTTAGCTCAAAAAAAAATTTATTGATCGAAATAAGCACCATCAGAATCAACACACTTTTGCCAACGCAAAACAAAGTGTATTTATGCCAGTAACGTAAAAATCTTGCGTTCTGGTGGCGATGAAGTCGCTGAAGGCGTTTTTGATATCGCTTAGGTTTTTTCAGCATTTATCACGCAGAAAGTTGTCAAGATCCTTGAAAAAGTGGTAGTCGGTAGGTGAGAGGTCTGGAGAGAATAGCAGATGAGGTAGAGTTTCGTAGCCCAATTTGTTCAACTTCTGCAGGGTCGGTTTAGCAACATGATGTCGAGCATTGTCGTGGAGGAAAATTGGGACTTTTCTCCTGACTAATGCTGGGTGTTGTTGTCGAAGTTTCTGATGCATTTCATCCATTTGTTGACAGTACTTCGCTTAAAAAAAACTATAATGGATGAGACCGGTCGCAGACCACCAAACAGCCAGCATGACTTTCTTTTGGTGCAACTCTGGATTCGGGAAGTGTAGTGGACCTTCGTCGGCGTCTAACCACTGAGTTGAGCGTCGCCGGTTGTCGTAAAGAACCCTTTTTTCATCGCAAGTCACAAACCGGCCGAGAAACGGTTCGTTCTTGTTGCGTAAAAGAAGGGAAGGTGACATTTCATAACAGCTTTTCTTTTGGTTGTCGTTCAATTCGTGAGGCACCCATTAATCAAGATTGTTTTGTCTTTCCAATCTCTCTCAAGTGGTTGGAAATCGTCGTATAGGTTAGGTCTAATTCAGAAGCAAGTTCTCGAACAGTTGTGCGTGGATTGGCTTCGACTAAGGCTCTTAATTGATTGTTGTCAACATCCGATGGCCGACCACTACGCTCATCATCTTCAAGACTCTCGTCACCGCCACGAAATTTCTTAAACCACCATTGTGCTGTGCGTTCAATAGTGGTACCTGGGCCAAACGCTTCGTTAATATCGTGAGCTGTTTCAGCAGCTTTTCGACTTAGCTTGAATTGAAAGAAGAAAATTGTGCGAATTTGCTTTTTTTCCATCTTGTTTTCAACGTTCTGAAAAGAAGACAATTGTTTTAAAACGATCGCAATTTAAACGATTATATAGAGCGAAAAACCCTCTTTAAAATTATAAAAGTATTATAACGAAAACTTATTTGAAAATACATCATCTGAAATCAAAATTAAAAATTCCGCAAGAACTTTCTTGTCAACCTAATATTTTAGCCGATCCGGAAAATTCTGTGGTCTGTAGGGTCTCGATTCTTCCTCTGATTTCCAAATCCCTCCGTCTTTTTCGAAAATATTTGGCAACCGATTAAAGTGGATCTACTACACTGGCACCCCTATTTTATACAGTTTCTTTTAAGCACCTGGCAAAGAATTTGTCTATCATTTCTTTTCATTCGATTTTTTACCTGAACAGCGAAATCCACTAAATCGCAAGTTACAGAGTACCCCCCCCCCAAAAAAAAACAGAACCCATATATTTTTGTAGAAGTAATATTGGTTCTGTTTTTGTTTTTGTTTGGGGGGGGTCACCCTGTATTTGTTTCATGTTATCTGGTTGTCTGGCCACTATTCGGTGATCCGTAATTTTTATCCGTTTTCAAACACGTAATAATTTGTAGACTTCAACGAAGTCTCCTTAACTTTCCAAGACAGTTCTAAATATTCTAACCAATACCAACAGTACTAATGCACGTTTTATCTCCAACCACACAATCTTTTTTAACAGATTGGCTTGTTTGGTTCCAATGGCCCAGCGGTTAGAGTGTTCGCCAATGGCCCGGGAGACCTGGGTTCAATCCCAGGTCGAGTCATACCAAAGACTTTAAAAATGGTACTTGATACCACCTTGCTTAACACTCAGCATTATAAGGTACGGTTCAAGGGTAAAGTGGAGCAATCCTGGGAATGGAGTAGCGCCCTCCCCTACACCTTGGTGTAGTAGCTATCGAAAAGGGAGCCTTCGGGTCACCCTCGACTATGGTCGCTAACTTTACTTTTACTTACTTACTCTGACTATAATTGGTCTCCCTGTAAGTTTCATGTGCCACAACGCCTAACTATTTATCAAGTTTTTCGGTTTTTTTTATCTTTACAGTTTCGTCTGCTGGAATTTTAACATCCAATAACTTACCAATTCTATTCTTGTGGTTAAATATAACAAGGTCTGATCTTAAAGACGGGATTGCGTAATCAGATTTTATCACAAAATCTCAGACAATTTTCAGTCTCATTTTCTCGACAAATTTAGTTCTGTGTATATAAATATGATTTGTATTATTCATTTATGTATTAGCTGGGAATTATGAGCCGAATAAAATGTATTGTGATGATTTATTTGTTAATAAATATTCTCGAGAGGTTAATGTTTATGCAACTAAAAATGTGTTTTTTTCTTTGCTTTTTTTTAACGTTTTGATCAGAAATAAAGCCATGTTGTAAAGGTGATGAAGTTTTCTTATTTATTTTGTGTGCAAGTAAATTATTGCTATTTGGTTAAACAGCCTGTCAACTCCTGTTAGTTTCTTTCTTTAATGGCATATTAACCTTCCTGGGTTAGCTAATGCCAAATCCATCCTTGTAGTACAACAGACGCTGAAAAGGTACAGAACATGCTTATACCCCATTGCTAAGGGATAAAAGGGTTCAACACTTTTTTAAAGGGTAGTAGTCTAATATTGAACGTATTATTAATGTGACTAGAGTTCGAACTCTCTTACTTCGAAGCTACAGTCCAGAATTATTCACATGTTTTGTACTATTGTCCTCATCTTTGTCGCCATGTTTATCATAATGTTTAGGCCGTTGTACGCTCCGGCCTTCTTCAGGTGGTTGGAATGTCAAATTTAACCGGGGTAGATTGTTCTTGTTTCCCGAGCCATGTTTGATGGATATCAGTCATCAGTTATCTCAAGATCACATGACACAGTGGATAAAGGCGACAAGGACTGTTCTTCTAGGAGAATAGCTTTGGCATTAAATAACCTAAAAAGGTTGATATGCCATTAAACAACCAAATCAAACAAATCCATATGACCTGCAGATTTACAGGTACTACCACTCCAAGTTCAACGGTTCTTAGAAATAATTTCAATAATGAACGGAATCCATACACTGTAGAGATCCAGAAATGGATCCTTACTATCAGATGCGGTTTAATACAATATCCATTGTATAATTTATGGAAGGATCACCGATTCTATTACAGTGTAAAGAAGGGAATACATACTTTACAGAGATCCAGAAATGAATCCTTACAATCGGATGTGGGTTTAATACAATATCCATCGTATTTTTCTGGAAGGATCACTGATTCTATTACAGTGTAAAGAAGGGAATACATACTCAATAGAGATCCAGAAATGGATCCTTACCATGAGATGTGGATTTAATACAATATCCATCGGCTTTTTTTCTGGAAGGATCACCGATTCTATTACTGTGTAAAGAAGGGAATCCATACTCTGCAGAGATCCAGAAATGGGTCCTTACCATCTGATGCGGTTTAATTCAATATCCATCGATTTTACTCCAGTGTACGCAATTGGTATTTTCTAATGTACACTGATAGTATGGTTCCCTGTTTCTTTGCTTAATGGCATCTCAACCTTTGTGAGTTATTTAATGACAAAGCTATCCTACTAAAAGAACAATAGTGGTACTGTTTAGTTCATAGCTGAGGTGATAAGAGCATTCATAAATTTTCCAACGGAATTACTCCGAAAGCAAATACAATAGCGTGACTAAAGTTTTAATTCGCCTTAATTAGTCCGGCTTGTTATCCACAACATGACGAGAACCCCTCCCCGAAAAGATTTTTGGAACACATATTATTATCAAATAAGTCATAAGATTAAAGTATTAAGGCGTGTTCCTCATTCCTTTTAGTCTCTCTCCCTCTATTTATCTCTCTCTACATATATGTGTGTATGTGTGTAAGTGTTTGTGTCTGTTTTCTTGTGCGTTTCATTTACGACGATGTCGTCGTCTAAGACATTGGCCACTATGCTATGATAGCAAATACTGCATTTTGATAATATGAGGGTTGTTTAAAAACGTTTAATGACTCAACCGGAAAGAGGATAAAGCTGGAAATCTTTGTAGTGGCAAAACACTTCTTTTACTTCTTAAAACTGAAAAAAAAATTATTTAGTTTTTCAAGTTTATAAGAAAGGGTAGAGTGTTGCACAACAAAAATGTTGAGATTTGCTGTTCTTTCATGGTGTGGTTAAGAGCACTTTTCAACGACATTCGTAAAGTAAACAAAATGTATAAATCCAATTCAGCATTTGACCCACATTGTTTTATCTACCCTACCTATGTCCAAATCCTCATAAGTGCGTTGGACATTATTG
>OY757931.1:17347662-17355162 GCA_963585895.1 Sepioteuthis lessoniana | reverse complement strand
TATATGACACAAAACAATTTGATGATGAGTTTCCAGTAGTGCGGGAGCTTTGGAGAATGCGGAGTACTCCTTTCTTGCCAGTGCTCCCAGTTCCACTCAGTCCCGGTGTGGTTGCATCTGATTGTGTCCTATCTATGGGTTATATAAAACTGAACTCCGTCCTTATGCTAAACTGAATTGTTTGACATAGAACTGTTTGGACTACGTAATTATTCTAAACTGAAAATTATGAAACAGGTCTATTTTTATCTATAAAAATGGATTCGGCATTAAATAACCTACAATGGTTGATATGCCTTAAAACCAAAATAAAAGAAAACCAAACTGACTTCATACACATTCAGATTTAACATAAAAATCCTGAATGAAAATTTGCAAATATCTCTTTCTGTCCGACTTCCCCGGGGAGGATTAATATCTTACTGATAGTATTTTTTGTGTTGAATATTATGATTAATAAATCGTAAGAATCCACTTTTATCTGCGCTCAAACATGGTTCATTTTCGCATCACTCAACACAGTTTCAGATTCTTCAAAAGGATTGCATTTGTAATTTTGACGAAAATAAAACACTTCGAATCTATATAAACGAAGGAACTTCTTCCCCTTCTTCTTATTTTTTTTAGCTTTATGAAATCTAGTCTCAAGTCTCTGTTTGGATTTATCATTTTCAAGTGAGACGTCTCATCTTGTATTACAGTTTCAATTATGTGCTTCATTTTTAAAATTTTTATTTAATTTCTTTTTTCTTTTTTCTTTTTAACTTATTTTCCTTTTTTTTGTCCGATTCCCTTTTTAATCGGACTTTTTGTCTATGATGTCGTTCTTGGGCGCCACTTCTAAATTTTTTTTGCTTTCCCTCTCTTTTTCTGTCATTAATTACAGGGTATCCTCCTATCTCACATCATCAGACTCTCTCTCTCTATATATATATATATATATATATATATATATCTCCCACTGTCTCTCTCTTACTATCTATCTATCTATCTATCTATCACTGTCCTTTTCTCACACACATAGAATTTCTCTCTCACTCTCTCTCTCTATCTATCTCCAACTGTCCCTTTCTCACAGACATTGAATCTCTCTCTCACTATCTATCTATCTATCTATCTATCTCCCATTGTCCCTCTCTCACACACATAGAATCTCTCTTTCACTATCTATCTATCTATCTATCTATCTATCTATCTATCTATCTATCTCCAACTGTCCCTCTCTCACACGCATAGAATCTCTCTCACTATCTATCTATCTATCTATCTATCTATCTCCCATTGTCCCTCTCTCACACAAGTAGAATCTCTCGTTCACTATCTATCTATCTATCTATCTATCTATCTATCTATCTCCAACTGTCCCTCTTTCACACGCATAGAATCTCTCTCTCACAATATATCTATCTATCTATCTATCTATCTATCTCCTATTGTCCCTCTCTCACACACATAGAATCTCTCTTTCACTATCTATCTATCTATCTATCTATCTATCTATCTATCTATCTCTTACTGTCCCTCTCTCACACGCATAGAATCTCTCTCTCACTATCTATCTATCTATCTATCTATCTCCCACTGTCCCTCTCTCACACACATAGAATCTATTTCATTATCTATCTATATAGCTATCTATCAATATATCTCACACATGCACATACTCCCTTATTCTATTTCTATCTTTCTCATGCACGCACGTACGCATACTTTTTCTTCTCTGCGGTTCATTCTCTTACATTCAGAATTAATATAAAGTGTTTTATTTACTCAAAAATCTTCTTTGTATATTTGAATATTGAGAAGTTTTATTCTGGCGAAAGTGAATGTATCGTTTTTTAACTAATTTTTCAAGTCACATGGGAAGTGTTGACTACGGAAGTTCTCTGAAACTAGTAGACAAGTTCACCTACCAAGGAAGCAGTGTCTCATCAACCAAAAAAAGACATCGACACGCGGCTAACGAAGGCATGGATAGCTATCGATAAGCTATCCATCATATGGAAGTCAGACCTGACCGATAAAATGAAACTCAGTTTCTTCCAAGCAGCGGTCCTAACGATACTGCTATATAGATGCACTACTTGGACGCTAACAAAAAGGAGGGAAAAAAAGCTAGACGGCAATTACACAAGAATGCTGCGAGCAATACTGAACAAGTCCTGGAAGCAACACCCAACAAAGCCACAACTATACGGCCACCTACCTCCCATCATGAAAACTATCCAAGTTAGGGGAACCAGACATGCAGGACACTGCTGGAGAAGCAGGGGCGGGCTCATAAGTGATGTACTCTCATGGACCCTCACATATTGCGGTGAAAATGCAGGATGGCCAGCTCGAACATACACACAGCAGCTCGGTGAGGATACGGGATGTAGCCCTGAAAACCTGCCATAAGCGATGAACGATAGTGAGAAATGGCGAGAGAAGGTCAGGGGTGTCCGTGCAAGCGGCACGCCATGATGATGATGATGATGATGACCTTTGGCTTAAGGCCGTATATTAGAAATCTTTTTTGGCGCTAATATTTTAAATGATTTTACAAAAAAGCAGTATTCAGTATGCTCTTTCATTCTAACGCAGTTACAACGCATAAGATTTTTTTTTACTGAATTTTCTTAAATATTTTTAATCTTATTTTTTCATTTCCTTTCGTTATTTTTCTTGTGTCGGGGTCTTGATGGTAGAGGAATTGCCTGGAAAAAAGACTTTGAGAACATAAGATCAGAGGAAAAAGCAATACCATCTTCACTACAGCGCAGTAAAAATCTGCTAGAAAATATAAAAGAGTCCTTACTGGCACTCAGACATCAGTGAAAGACTACCAGTTAAAATGTACTGAAAAGTTATCAGCCTGACCAGAGAAGAAAAGTTTTATAGCCATGAAATTTTCAATTTATTTTGTACATATGAATAAACATGATATATTGTTTCACAATAGTCTAAGGTGTTTAAATGCAAAAACAATGTTTTTTAGTTTATAATTTTGTTCTTTTGATTTTCGTTTGATTGCAAATCTCTTCAAGACTTTAGAACTCTTCTAAGTATCCAAGCAAATTTTTAAAATAATGTCGTCTGGGTGGTATGGATTCTTCCTTTGATTTCCTTGTTTCTTTTCCTGACCTTTAGAGGTCTTTCCGAGGGCACCAACTACAATTCTAAGAATACCACCTCTATGTTCTCCAGTTTTTTTCTGCTGTCTAGTGAGATCAAGTCTTTCGTTTTGCTTTTCGATTTCTTTTATTTTCCCCCCTGTGGTCCGCCGTGAAGGCAAAATTCGCTAGAGTAACAGTTCTTTTATACTTGATGATAAACACTCGGCCAGCTCTTCTGACCAGGATTTCTTTCTTTCTTTCTTTCTTTCTTGCTTTGGTTTTAATGGCACATCAGCCAAAATGCCAAAACCAATTTTGTAGAAGGACAGAAGGAGTATTATCTAACCTTTAGTTGGGGGGATATGAGAGGGTTCTTACCTTTCCTGAGGCGATTAGTTCGGAAATGAACGAAATAGAACGAGCGGGGTTCGAACTCCTTTACTGTGTTGTGACAGTTCAACCCGATAGCTATTACCCTGCGGAGAATCCATACCTGCCCAGTATTCAGTGCATTTTATTTTTTCAGATAGACTCTGCTTCATACAAATACAATTCGGTTGCATCAATTGATGAATAGAGACATTTTTCCAGGCAAAAACACACACTTTTGGACTTATTTTAGAAATGCACGGATAATATAATTTATTTTTACTAGTTTCAGTCTTTCGTCTAATTTATGTTACCTCTTATCGCAGTTCTAATTCTTTATTCTTGATACAACCTTCTCTCGTAATGTATAATTATATGAAATTTATGTAGACTGAATTTGGACAAACTCTAATCTGGCAAATTAAATATATACATTTTTATAAACAATTTTATTCAAAACTTAATATTCGTTAAATATACAAATTTGTTATATATATATATATATATATATATATATATATATATATATATATATATATATATATATATATATATATATATATATATGTGTGTGTGTGTGTGTGTGTGTGTGTGTGTGTGTGGCGGGGGCGTGTGCTGGCGGAAGAATGAAAAAAATGAATGAATAAGAATCGGATCAAATATATTACTTCTTTTAGTTCTTCAAATTGAGGAAAAACTTTACTGAAAAATGAAAGCACAAAATATTTTTGTTTTAAGCGAAGTTAATGCTAGCTAGAGCGTAGATGTCAACGAAGTATAGCAGTAATTGTTTGCTTAATATAAGGGACACCCACTGTGAACTGCTGCCAACTGCAACTGATAAAATTCAGACGGGTTGTATAAAAAAAAAAAAACTTTGTTTAATTTAAGAGAAATTAAACAAGTTGAAATGGTAAGCATTCTTGAAAGAAAGGAATGTACATTTCTACTCAAAAGAAATAAATCAAAAGTTAATTAAATAAGAGATAATTCGTTATAGAGTTACAATTATTTGATTAAGTATAGAAAAATCTACACTGAGTGAAGATATGTCTGTTTCTTCTAAGCCCAATGAGTAGAGTGTTCGTCTAATGGTCCTGGAGACCGGGGTTCAATCCCAGATCGAGTCATACCAAAGATAAAAAAATGGTACTTAATGCCATCTTGCTTAATTCTCATCATTATAAGGTAAGAATCCAGGGTTAAGTGGAGTGATCCAGGGGATTGAATAGCACCCTCCCATACGCTTTGGTTTGGTAGCTATTGAAAAGTGAACCATCGGGTCACCCTCGACTAACATCGCCAACTTTAATTATTTTTTTTTTTTAGATTGGCACGACATTAGTAGAAAAAGGTTGATGATTTGTCTATTTATCTAATTGGCTAAGAAATTATATTTTTTTAATATTTCTGGAGGGAAAAGATATCTGTAATCATTAGGGGGTTTGAACCTTCAACGTTTTGGAGGCAGATTATTTTACTTTCTTAAAATGGAAAAAAAGAAGCTTAGCACTTTTGAAATGAAGTATCAACTAGAGAAAAATAATAAAATGAAGCATCAACTAGAGAAAAATAATGAAATGAAGCATCAACTAGAGAAAAATAATAAACAAAAAATTGACAATACTTCATCATATTTCCTAATCACTAAGGGTTCCCATAGTATCCCCTTTCGGGTTCTTATAAGATATGAATGAATGAAAAGTGACAAAACTTATATCACATGGTGGTCGTATTAAGAATTTTAAGAGACAGTAAATTTGTTAATGATCATCAGCGTAGTATATTTCTACTCAGTCCCTTAGATTTTGGTCGTATGTGGGTCGTTCAAAGAGTTCTAAGCCTCCTCCATGTTTTAGATAGGTCATACACCTACCACATTTCCATGAATCTCTCCTGCACAGAAATTAAAAGACATCACATTTAATTTTCCTAATCTTATAAGAAGTAACAGTGTGTTACCACAACAACAATGATCATCCATGGCTATTATTTATTGGTCAGGTTGAGAACTTTTTGAGCCCACCTGTGGCGTAGGGGGGTTGGGTAAACACATAAGATACTCTTATTCCAATTCCTCTCATTTTATCATATTTACCCAACCCCTCCGCTCGGGCAGGATATGACACAAGGTCAATTTTTAAGCGGAGTTTAACAGGTTTGAATTCAGAGTTTTCCTTCTCCTAGACTAGTTGCCTCAACAAGACTGAAGAACTCAGTCTGTCCTACTATTTACCCATAGCTAGAGGGAGAATAATTGGATTCATACATTTTCCAAGGGTATTAGTGCTATGTGAAATGCAATTAGTCTCGTCCAGGCTTTGAACTCGTGTCGCCGTGTCCATTTCCTACGACGATAACCATTACACCACGGGCACCTCCTATTCCTCTCATTTTATGGAGACTAGAATAAAGATAAGTGGGATGAACAGTTGCCACACTCTAATCATTGAAAGACGATGCGTTTGGCGATTTTCACTGCAATGTAAATAGTTAAAGCGTAAACGGCAGAATAGTAAACAATTAATATGTTTTCATAATACTGAATAAATATTATCATTAGTTTTAATTAGGTCTGATGACTTTCCATAATTATGATGGGATGATGAAAAAGAAAATCATGAGGCTTAATTATTAGCGATTTTGTGTAAGATAATATTTCTTGTAAAAGTCTTTTTTTTCCCGTTTTGATATCCTACTATCTTCTACTATTTCATCCAGTTATATATATATATATATATATATATATATATATATATATATATATATATATATATATATATATATATATATATATATATATATATATATATATATGGCGCTGTTAAAGAGTAGGGAGGTCTTCCTGATGTACTACAAAGAAGGTCCCTTGGGGGAGTAAATAAAGCGTTGAACCCAAAAGAGATGTTTGTATAAGAGATGGGCCACACCTAACCGCAATGTCTTTTCAATCTCATAAACAGACTTGAAGCAAGGGAGTTGAACAATATTTTCTGTCATGCTTTTCATAATTAGTCCCCATGCACACAATATTACCTCATGTTATGCTTTGCTCATTGGGCAAATAATCTGAGGTTTTCCATTTTACTTCTCTCGAGTGCAGCTTATAAATTTTGCATGTAACCTGAGAAGCCAATATATTATAGTGCCTAATTAAAAAAAAAAAAACAAGGATCGGCTTGAAATCACCGGATATAAGCGGAGGCTCATTCATTAAACTGATTTTGAATATCTCAATCGATAGCGTTGTTAAATATTGATTGATGGATTATAGCAGAAAGTTGACTGACTCTAAATACCAATTAACTAAGATGAACACCAGCCTGGCACAAGGCTTGTATTTTGAGTGCCACTGAAAAAATATTTGCCTCACATCTCACATACCATCAAGTTAAACAAACAAAACATCTTGTGCACTACTGAGGAAGTAAGGATGAACTCAAAACTGATGTTCTTCTACACATTGACGAACAAGTGTTTACCGACCATCAAAGGTTTTCATCCATCGGCTGTGTACAGACACTGCATACCCTTTAGAGGACTCACCAAGAACAATGAACGATAGGCATTGTGAGAGTGTCAAATGCATCTGTGCAAGCGGCAAGACACGATGATAATGATGATGAGCGCTCATAAATAAGCCTAGATCTAACGAATTTTTTAGAAATAAATATATTTTAGTTTTCAACAAACCCAGAGATAACATGATTTTATTTATTTTCATATTATTTTTAGCATGGAACATTATATCACAAAGAAAGATGCATACTGTTTTTCTAGACGTTGCCGGTCTGATATCAAGTTTCTTTGCTCAACCACTAGGATTTGGATTGGTTTTATTGCACATCAAACAGTGTAGGTTATTTAAAGCTAAATCCATTTTAAATGTGAAACAGTTCTATTTGACCTATAGATATGACCATATCGTGTGCTACCTCTCCTAGCCAGAGTGGACCTGGGAGTGATGACAATGAAGGAATACTCCGCATTCCTCAAAGCTCTAGTATTACTGAAACCTTATCACCTGATAGTT
>OY757931.1:17325162-17342662 GCA_963585895.1 Sepioteuthis lessoniana | reverse complement strand
TGTGTCACCATCTGGGGAGTGGACTTTTACTTTAGTGTTTCCATGGAGCATCATTATGGGTGCGACATTTTCTTTGGGTAGGCCGTCGGCGAGTAGTATTTTCTCCATCTTCCCTCTGTATATGGAGTCAAAAGACTTGGAGAAGTCGACAATTACTATTGTTGCTTTAGGGTTTTTTCCACCTACCCCTTCAAGAATTCGATCAATAGTGAAAATTTGTGATGTCGTGGATCAATTTCTCCAAAAGCCATTTTGGTATTTCCAAAGTATCTTCTCAATTTTGGGTTCTGTGCACTGTAGATCTTGGTCACTGTCGATGTAAGGGTTATACCTCGGTAGTTCTTGGCGATTCCGAGGTCACCCTTCTTAAGGAAAGGGCGGACGCATCTCTTTGTCCACTTGTGTATTGAGTTTTGGTTAAATACGGCATTACATTGCTGGAGCAGTATATAATCGAATTTCCAGGTTTTCCATACTTCTGGGGTTATTTCATCAAGCTCGGCTGCTTTCCTCTTATCAATATTTCTTAGTACTGAGTCAAGTTCTTCTTGCGTAAATTGTCCTAGTTTAATGTCTAATTGATTACTGATAATTCTCATGATTGGTTCATGGGTAACTTTTGGAGGTTTTCCGAGTAAATTCTCGAAATATTGTTTCCACAGGTCTCAATTCTTTCTCAGATTTTTGTTCCTCCAATCTCTATTCGAATCCTTTATAAACCATTCCAAGTGCTCCAAGCACAATTGGTATCACCATCACTCTCATTTTGCTTGATGATTTATGTACTTTGGCAATGACAAAGAACTAGTCCATCTTTTTCCTTCGTTTTATTTTCACCACTTCTTAAGTACGTTGTTGAGTGGATATAATTCCTATAACGAATAGCTGTTTTGAAAGAGAATCTCACAAGAAAATACCTTTTTTGATTCTGACCTGTGCTAAGTTTGACCTCTCGCTGTAAATTGCACCTTGCTGTTTTCCGTTACATGCATGATAAAGTTTAGGACTTTCCAGAATACGTTGTACATTTTAAAACATTAGTAGTAGTAGTAGTAGTAGTAGTAGTAGTAGTAGTAGTAGTAGTAGTAGTAGTTTTTGTTGTTGCAGCTGGAGTTGTAGTAGAAGTGTTTTTTTTTCTGATATTACATTTTACCCTTTCATCAACTCATCCGGCTATCCCTCATCGAAATGACCTTAATTCTTTCTTTTAATCAGCTTCTGTCTTTCGTCCACTCCTAAAACCGGTGATTATTACTCCCATAATGCGATTTCTGCTTTACATTTCCTGAGATACCACCAAAAACTTCTCTAAATTTATAACCACCTGCTGACGTGTCTACCAACATAATTTTCCTTATCTCTATCTGGAATATTACACAGCTTCTCATCTTAATTGTGAATTTACTAATTAATGTTAAGGGTCACGACTTCATGAGATGCTTTAATATAATATCCTTTTGTTTAGATTAACTTTAAGTCCAAATATTAAGAGATGATCTTGTTTGGGGGCGGGTCATTTCTATTGACTAATTATAGTTTTGCGCATGCACACACACACACACACACACACATATATACATATATATATATGTATATATAAATATATTTCAATCATACATCCTAGTTGCTTCAAGGTAAGTCTTCAGTGATGCACTGTCTTCATCGCCGATTTCGGGTTATGTGCTTCATATGGACTCCGACAGAAACCCCGGCATGACTCTGGAAGAGCCAGGCCGCCTCCTTGATCGCGACGAGCTACGCTCGTGCCTCTACCAAAGCAAAAAAAGAAACAAATAAGGCCGGACTTCGGCCATTCTTATAGACATCTGTCATTCAGTAATAGCCAATGAAAAACACGGCATTCCACACGCCTCTACTATATATATATATATATATATAAATATATATATATATATATATATATATATATATATATGTATATATATATATATTGTATTGTGTCTGAGCATTTATATATATATATATATATATATATATATATATACACGCTCACGTACAATACGTTTCCTTCCTTAGATTTCCGTAGACTCCTTGGGAAGTCTAAAGTCTGAGCCACGCCTTATTAATGATAATGCTTCCGTCTGAGTAACACATAACCTTTTTATTGGATGAGTTTGCTGATCCCACGCGCACTGGTTTTCTCTTTGACCCATTTGTCGACCCTCAAGTCCATCGGGAGGTGGTCTCCTGTATTAATAACACATAGTTGGCAAGAAAAGAAAAGTTAGTCATGCCTCTTCAAGAGTCTAATTACGAATTTAAATTCATCCAAGGTGCTGCTGGCTTCAACAGAGATTTATCATCAAATAATTTGGAGTTAACTCAATAATGCAGTAGTTTGGATGGTCTCCACTCGTCCTTTTATATCCATATCTTTTGGTGTCTTTATTAATTCTTTGGTTACCATACCAAGAGCACCTATTATAATTTGTATATACATCATTTTCATGTTCCACAGTTTTTTAAGTTCCCTAGTAATGTAAAGGTAAGGTCAAGGTATTTATCCTTCTTTTCATATTTAAAAATAATTACTACCCGGGACAGGAAAGTCCACAATTTTGCAGGTTTTCCTATTTTTTGTTGATTTTTATGAGGTCTGGTCATCTCGCAGAAATTTAGTGATTCGTTTGTATCGCAAAATCTCAGAAGAGTTTGAGTCATTTTCTAGGACTGATGTTGGTTTGTGCATATACCATTAGTTCGTATAGTCAAATTCAAATTTCTTGAACAATTCCAAGTGGATCACTGTACCCACTCAGTGGTGTAGAGTATTTCTGTGCAAATTTGCTGCATTTGCTAATTATTTGGTTTAGGGTTTCGTCTCTATCACCACATAACCTACATTCGCTGTTTTGTTGCTTCTTATCTATTCTTACTATGATATGATTGGTCCTTTGGAGGTGTCCGTGGTGTAATGGTTATCGTCGTAGGAAATGGACACGACGACACGAGTTCAAATCCTAGACGAGACTGATTGCATTTCACGTAGCACTAATGCCCTTGGAAAAGGTATGAATCCAATTATTCTCCCTCCAGCTATGGGTAAATAGTAGGATAGACTAGGTTCTTCAGCCTTGGTGAGGAAACTAGTCTAGGAGAAGGATAACTCTGAATTCAAACCTGTTAAACTCCGCTTCAAAAATTGACCTTGTGTCATATCCTGCCCGAGCGGAAGGGTTTGGTAAATAGGATCATCAAATTTTTACTTGCAGAGATATGAAAAACGTGTGAAATTTACTGAAAAATGTGTGATGAATTCGGAGAGGCATGTTTTAATCAAACATTTATTTGAAATGGGTACAATTTGTGTTAGCAATTCGAGTCTGAGTCGAAAAGACAGTCCATGATATTAAAACGGTCAGAGCGCAGTGACAATAAAAAAGTTCATGCTGTCAGTTTTTTCGGGCAGCTAAAGATCCTACACAATTGATTCACTTGAAAAAGATGTATCAGTCATAAAGTCTTCCTGTTTCCAATTTCTTAAGAAAAATTCGTCTTTTAAATATCCCCTGTATTTTCCTCCTGTTCGTCTGAAAAAAAATCTACGTTAATTCTTTTTATTTAAGGATTATTTTATTAAACAGGAATTTTCAATTTTTAATTGAAAAAAAAAATTCTGCCTAATTTGTTATTAGTTTATTTACTGCTAAAGAAAAAGGACATGTGAATATTCTCTAAATGTGCTAATTTTCGCAAGGGGCAGTAAAAGTAAAGTGAAGTTGGCGACCGTAGTGAATGGCGACCAGAAGGCTTCCTTTTTAATAGCTACTACACCGAGATATCGAGGAGAGCGCTATTTCCTTCCCTGGATAGCTCCACTTGACCCTTGATACTTACCCTATATTGCTGAGTGTTAAGCAAGGAGGTATCAAGTACCATTTTTAAAGTCTTTTGTATGACCCGACCTGGGATTAAACCCAGGTCTGCCGGACCATTAGCGAGCACTCTACCCACTAGACCAATGAGCAGGTGTTTATAAATAACATTTACAAACTAGCCAAATTTAATTTCTTTCTTTACAGTTAAATGACTTCAATTATTGCTATCTAGCATAATGATTCTGATTAATATTAATGAATTGTTTCTACAAAATTAAATGATTTGAATAATTCATATTGAACACAAATAATGATGTTCGATTTCAATCATTTTTCGCACAAAGGTTATTGGTTATATGCATGATAGATAAGTAAATAAGTTTAAGGTGATTCCGTTTTTAAAGTTTGTTGGCATACAATTAAATATTGCTATTTTTGCACACAGGTAAAGGATTTCAAATATTCCGTAATAACATTGCTAATTCTATTCATTTCTTAAATGGTTCCAAATATAACAATACGAGACAGATAATTACATTTTTGCACAGAGTTGAAGGTTTTTAAGTATTGCTATTTAATATTGATAATTCTACTCAGTACTTTTTATTTATTTGTAAAATAGTTCTAAGTATTACAATATCTGACCGATTATTAAATTTTTGCACACAGGTGGAGGTTTCCAAGTATTGCTATTTAACATTGATAGTCCTACTCAGCAATATTGATCAGGGCACCTCGGGTGGTGTAATGGTTAGCAAGGTAGACTAGCAAACCTACACGAGTGAGTTCGATTCTCATTGGGTGCCCAATTCATGCGGCCTTGTGCTACATCTAAGCAAAAAAGCTTAGTAAATTACCTCAGCAGTATTGATCAATTTGTAAAACAGTTCCAAGTATTACAATATCTGACCTATAATTAAATTTTTGCACACAGTAGGAGGTTTTCAACTAGTGCTATTTAACATTGATAATTCTACTCAGGAATGTTTATTTATTTGTAAAATAGTTCCAACTATTACAATATCCGACCGATAATTAAATTTTTGCACACAGTAGGAGGTTTTCAACTAGTGCTATTTAACATTGATAATTCTACTCAGGAATGTTTATTTATTTGTAAAATAGTTCCAAGTATTACAATACCCAACCGATAATTAAATTTTTGCACTCAGTTGGAGTGTTTCAACTATTGCTATTTAACATTGATAATTCTGTTTAACACTATTGATCAATTTGTAAAATAGTTCCAAATATTACAATATCCGACCGATAATGAGGAGGTTTTTAAGAATTGCTGTTAAACATTGATAATTCAACTCAGCACTTTTTAATCATTTGTTAAATAATTCCCAGTATTACTATGTGAGACCGAGAATTAGATTTTTGCACACAGTTGAAAGTTTTTAAGAATTCTTTTTCAACACAATTCTTATTACACATTAGTTTGCATAGTTACACGATTTCAGGTTTTCCTATGTAGCACAAACAATAGGCATTTTTGCAGACAGTTAAATGTTTAAACAGATCTGTTTGATCAAGTGATGTCATCCTATCAGGTATTACCACTCTTGGTCAGTGTGTCTGAAAGTAAAGGCGTTAAAGGGGTACTCCACATTATACAGGGCTCCAGAACTGGAGCTTTCCCATCAGATAATTTAGTGTTATATCTAGGACATTCTTTGGGAATGTCTTTTCCCCTCTGATAAGATGTAGCAGACTCGGTTGGCTATTTATTGCTCGCACACAGTTGTCATTTATTATTTAAACACAGTTAAATGATTTCAAGTGTAGTAAAGGATTAATCAGTCCTTTTAACAAATATATGGGACCTTTCCAGAAGTTTTTTCGTCCATCAAAGTTATTCCTTTCAGATTTATCGTTTTCCTTCTCCTTGTATGACAGTGTTCACTTCCAGTATACATGAGTACATATAATTTTCCTTTGCTTCCAGTGTTTTTATTCTTTCTTGATTTGGCAGTTCTTTCCCTTTTTTTTATTTCTCTTTTTCCACTTTTCAATTTAACCATGGGGCATTATTCAATAGCAAATTCCATTCCTATATTCGGGCCGTATATTCTTATTATCCGTATCAGAATCACCAATTCTTATTCATTTTTAGTAAACATCTTTATATGTCGTCCATGTACATAAGGGAATTATTCTCTTCTGCTGGTTTAGTAAATTTGTAGCCCTTAGTATATATTTAAGGGACATCATTACCATTAAATATAATAAGGATGATGCCCCTCAGGCAAATAATTCCTCGCGCTATTAGTTCCACTTTCTAGTTTTTTATGGCTTTCGTGATGAATTTTTTTGACTTAGTATATTTTTGATGTGGTCCCATTTTGGGACCACGAAAAGACAACTCGGAACATGGTATAAGTTTAAAGAAATTGTGAAGTAATAAGATACAGAAAAAAGTGATGGCGTAAGCCAGGCTTACTTGTCAGTCGAATATCGGTAGAGTATCCAATATTTCCCACGAGAGTACTTGGCTCTCGATTAGTATAGAATTTGGAAGAGTCCACGAATGGGTAGGTAACGGTCCCATAACAATTTTATAAATTTTCAGACAATCATCCAAATTTGCTGGACCATATCATAAGTCTTCTCGTGTAGTCAATCCACAACAAACCTACATATTTCCGCCTAATTTTGCTCCTTTTGAGGATATACTGATTAATGTATAATCAATTGTTGCTTTAATTCCTCTCTGACATTATTTCTGTTCTTCCAGAATCTGTCCACGGCTGACAAACGGATAGTAAATAAACTCCCTATTCTATGCTATAAAGATTTTTCACATTATAAGTAGATACGTTATCAGTTGTAGTTGCTGGATGTGGTTCCCTTTTGTGGGGGGGTTTCCTGGAGCAGTGTAGTCTTCTATTTAGTATTCTGTCTATGTAAAGTTTCTTCTTATTAGAATCTATTCAGTTAAAGGGCCAGTTTGTAAATGAGGGAAATGAACCATGTATATATTTATCAACTCCTTCGCACAGATTCAATATGACACGAGGTCAATTTTTAAGTGGAATTAAACAAGTTTTTATTCAAAGTTTTCCTTCTCCTCGACTGGTTGCCTAACCAAGCCTGATGAACCCACTCTACCCTATTATTCAGCTAGAGCTGGAGGGAGAATAATTATTTATACTTTTTCCAAGGGTAATAGTGCTTTGTGAAATGTAATCAGTCACATCCAGGATTTGATCTTAAGTCACCGTGTCCATTTCCTAAGATGATAAGCATTACACCACGGGCCAGCAAGGCCTGGCATTTGTCAATTCAGAAATTTATTTAGTGTTTCTCATAACGACGGAATGTGTATTTACCCCTCATGTCCATTCTCGAGTCCTTCTAATAAATTTTAATGTTATTATCCCATCGGCCTTTCTGTTTTGTTGTTTCTGTTCCCACATCTTTTCCCTAAATTATTTTGTTTCCTTTGCATCAAGTTACTTGCTTTTCCTGTTGGTAAAATTTTCTTTTTTTTAAATTTTGAAATACCTTCTTTTATTTGTATTTCTTGACATTCTCTTGTTATATAGTTAGTTTCCTTCTTTTACCAATATCTTTTGACTTATATTTTCAAGTTTTATTTCTGAGTTTTCAGATGTTTTGTTTTTGGTCTTTTCATCCCAACATACCTTCTTATGATTTTCCTTCCTTAGTACTTTCGTTTGCTGTAGTTTCCTTACCTGTGATTCTAACCTAATTTCCCATTCAGGTTTTGTATTTCTTTTTGGGTTCTTTTGGAGAATTTTAATTGTATCACATACTAATTTCATTCCTGAATAAAATTGCTTCATTTATTTCAGAGATGTTGCCCGCTGGAATATTTGTTTATTGTTCTTTTTGGTTCTTTGAGCTTTCAATGAAAATAATTTTTATTATTTATTCTTTCGCTACGGGTCGGGGGATCTTGTTCATGTTTCATTATGTATTTGTCCACATATTTCTTGTGTCTCAAGGTCAAAAAACCAACCTTTTTTTTTATTATCCGTCTAGCTTGGTCAGCTTGCATTAAATCTAGTGAATTTTGAGAAAATTTTTATCATTCTTTTTCTAAACCGTTTATGTACACCATTGCTCTTAAAATAACGATGCTGTCTTCTTCAGCTGAGTTGTCGGTTTATGCATCTACAATTAGAACAGCAATTATCCACAGGATGCAGATTAGGTCCCCCATGTCGGCTTTCAAGGCGATCACCTGTTGATCTTCGCTCTCACTTGTAAGTCCCCGGTTGATTTGATTTAGATTTGTCATTTTTCATATGTAGTAAAATGCAGCCATTAGCCGAATGAGTAGAATGTTCGCCAATGGTCCGGGAGACCGGGGTTCAATCCCAGGTCGAGTCATATCAAAGATTTAAAAAATGGTACATGATGCCGCCTTGCCTAACACTCAGCATTATAAGGTAAGGATCAAGGATAAAGTGGAGCAATCCAGAAAATGAAGTAGCGCACTCCTCTACACCTTGGTGTAGTAGCTATCGAAAAGGGAGCCTTCGGGTCACCCTCGACTAAGATCACCAACGTTACTTTTTACTATAATGTGGCTATGCCAGACGCAAGTGTTGACTATTATCTGTGCTTCTATCACAGATGTTGCCTGGTTTTCTGTAAAGGTAGAAAACACTTTAGGGGCCACAAATTCAATCATAAAATACAAGTGTACTTAAACCATTAATATACCTAACTTTTAACTTCATATAAGTCCACGTAGCCTATTATTCTTAAGTAATCAATGGTACCGGTATTTTGTTTCTGTTGTTTTTGACAGATAAAACCTTTCATCATATTCTTCCTTTCGCTCCCCAACTTTCTGCAACTTTTGACCGTAGGATTCTAAATTCAAATGAAGATTACAGCATTCTAACTTTACACATCATTATCATCATCATCATTATCAGGTTACGCTGCTAGCACGGATTTACCTGACACTCTCTCTATCCATCAGTCGCTGACGTCCATCTCTCCAGGCAGATTTTTCAAACTACAACATGTGTCCGCACTGAACTGATGTAGATAAGTTCTAGCTCGTCAGCCAACGCTGCAACGTCTATGTATTGGATTACATCGAATAACGTCTCTCATGAGTCCATCCTTGCATCTCCAGCAGTGTCCCGCATGTCTCGATTGCCTTACTTGAATGGTTTTAGAGATGGGAAGTACGTGGTGCATTCAATAAGCTTCCAGACTTTTTTTTGTACAGGCATTTACAATAGGTGTAGACTCTTGAAAATTCAGTATATTATTGCTATACATTTTATGAGATGACTGACCAATTTTTAATGATTTCAGATTCGACTGAACAGCTACAGCAGCAATTGGGATACACCCTACTAAAGCCTGATTGTCACAGCTGGTGAATTTCAATAATGCAATCTGGACCTGAGGACACTTTAGAAGAACGATATGCAATAAAATTGTTTTAAACTTGGAAAAAAGCCACATAAACGTATGGAATGCTTAAGACAGCTTTTCGACCATCTTGCATGAATCGAGTATTAGTTTTTGAGTGGCATGAGAGATTCAAGTAAGGCAGGGAGTCTATGAGGTGTGGGAAGAGTAAGGAAGTCAATACACCAGAGTTGATTGGCCAGAGGGCTAGGTTAGGGTTACTATGTTGAGGTTTTATGGGAGTTCAGGAAGAGATTCCGTCGGAAGATGCCAGCACTCTTCAAATCGGGTCAGTGGCATTTCCATCAGAACATTGCACTAGTCCATAACTCCATCTTTGTCACAGACTATTTGACGAAGATGGACATCAAGACAGTTCTTCCCTAAGCTCAGAGGCTATCGTTATGAGATAATTGAGGAGATGAAAGAGGCTGTGACGAAGGTCATTGACACGCTCACACAAGATGACTTCAATGGGGCCTTCCAGACGTCGTTGGAACGGTACAACAAGTGCATTACAGCCGGAGGAGATTACTTATAAGCGGACTAGAGTTTCATGTGTGTACTCTCAATAAAAGTGTCCAAACGAAAATAGTCTGAAAACCTATTTAATGATCCTCGTAAGTCTCTGCATGGCGGTTGTAGATTACTCTTTGTACTTTACAATTATTCATTTGATAATAAACGCAAATACAAAATGAACAAATCAATTTTAGTGAAGTTAAAAGTTTCATAAATTATGGTTTTCTTACGTCACCTAAATTCTCCAGGTCATAATCTATTGAACTTGATTTTATTTTTATGTCTGGTCAAACTAGGATAATTCTTTTATCACCGACACAAATTTTCGAGGTGTGCGATCTCTCATCTTTCATTCCTTTCCTTTATTCTTTTTTCCTACACACCTTTTCAATTCTAACCGTAGAATTTTAAATTCTAATAAAGCTTACAGCATTCAAATTTTGCTCATATTCCTTTGAAATATGGTTATTATTATATTCTTTATATTGCGCTTTCTTACACAACTGAAATGAAACAAAAAATATCACGCGAGAAAAAAAAAAAGAAAAAAAAAGAAAACAATTTTTTGATTTTTAAGCTTCGCTTTAAAATCAGTCCTTACATTTCTCAATCGATATTTCATCACCGATTATGTGTAGTCAGTAGATATTTTAGTCCTGATAATAGCAAAGTTCTTCCATAATATAATCTGTGACCTCATTACTTACAGCTACAGATTCTACTACAGAGCAACAACCTATCCATCAGCTATTATTAATATTACTATTATCATTATTATTATTATTATTATTTACTCATGAGAGTTTTTCATATCAGCGTTAGCTGATGGTCTTTCACTGGAGTTTGAGTGACAGCAAGTGTCCTCAAGTCTCCAGGACACTTCTCAGTATTCTGGCCATTCTCAATAATGTAGTAGTTTGGATGGTCTCCACCCGTCCGCCAACTTTCAAGTCCTTCAGTCCCTTTAGTAATCCTTTAGTTACTGTTCCAAACCCACCAGTTACAATTGGTATAATTGTCACCTGCATGTTCCCTAGTTTGTTTTATTTCAATTCCCTAGCAAGGTCGGTGTACTTATCCTTCTTTTCACATTCTTTCAGTTTTATTCTGAAGTCAGCCGGAACAGCAAAGCCGTCAATTTTGCAAGTTCTCTTCTTTTTGTTTATTATTATTAGCTTTGGTCTTCTAGCCGTGATTAAGTGATCCGTGTTTATGTCAAACTCCCACAGGAGTTTATGCGTGTTATTTTCTAGGACAGGTGCTGGCTTGTGCATATACCATTTGTTAGTGTGGTCAAATTTAAATTTCTTTCAAATCTCCCAGTGGATAACCTTACCGACCCAGTCGTGTCTAGTCTCATATTCCTTCTGAACTAATTTGCTTAATATGTTATTTCCACCAAAAAAGCAAAAAAGAAAAAAAATGAATGAGAAAATTCCAATTCTGATACACTAAAATAACGTGGCTAACATGATCAATAACAAAATAAGATGAACGTGCATTACCAGAATAAAGCTATTCATATGACAGCATGTATAAATTATTTCATAAAACAATACTAGGATTAAATCTATGGTATAAGTATTATTAATGGCATCGTTGGTGATGTTAGAACGATGAAAATGATATCATACTTACAAATGATATATGTACAACCCAGAATCAATCCTGAAGAATGAGACACGCAAATATTGTATAGTTACATAATACATATACATCTGCATGCAGAACATAACGACGACACAATAAAGACAGGCGACACAGTTCTTTAGAAAAATATACCTCTCACTTTTCTGAAAGGGTTGTGAGTGAGAGGGAGTTAGAGACAAACAGAACTACAACATAGTGACCACCACTCCTATGGCCACAACAGCGTTTCTTTCCCGTTCTCGGCTGCTCAACCGGGGGCCTGGGGAACCAGCCTCTCTTGGACATGTTCCTCAATCCAGCATCTTCTCCCCATCTCGTCTGATCTCCAACTGATTGAATTTCCTGTGCACTGAGTTATATAATAGTTCAAAGTCCACCTTCTTCTTGTGGGCGTCAAAAATCGCACTCTTTCAACCCGTCTACGGTCAAAGTTATTTTCTGATATTCCTCGACCGGATGCACCTGTTATTTACACAGGTGCATTTCCTATTTTGACAGTCCAGCCAGGTCAGAGGTCATTAGGTTTTTGAAATACAAACAGATCACCTAATTTCCTCCAGAAGACAAGACTTAGAGAGAGTCAACAGAAAAAAAAAGGACTTGCCGAATTGTGGACTTAGCTGTTCCATCGGACTGCAGAGAAAAATTGAAAGAAAGCGGAAAGAAAGATAAGGGCTTAGACATGCTGAAAAAAATTGTGGAACATGAAAGTGACGGTGATATCAATTGTAATTGATGCACTCGGTATAGGGTGACTATACCAAGAGCACCAAATACAATTGGTATCACCGTCACTTTCATGTTCCACAATTTTTTCAGCAATGGATAGATAAAGGGACAAGAGGACTTGAAAATAAAAGGACGAGTGGAGACCATCAAAGTTATGACATTGTTAAGATCCAGGAGACTCGAGGAGACTTGCAGTCACTCAGAATCCAATGGGAAACCATTGGGTAATGTTGGTGGGAAAAACTCTGAAAGAAGTAAAATAATAATAATAATAATAATAATAATAATAATAATAATAATAATAATAATAATAATAATAATAATAAGAAGAAGAAGAAGAAGAAGAAGAAGAAGAAGAAATAGCAATAAAACTTGAGGGAATAAGCCAGAAATAGGGAAGATTAAAAGATATCAACAAAGAGTAAAGCAATATAGATAAAATAGAACATTCCAAAACAACGAAAAAATATTCTACCAACAAGTTGAGAGATATGACCCGAACACATGCAATAACCGGATGCAAGAAAAACTGAAGAATTCTGGCGTAAAATATGGCAACTAAGTGAACATACCAAAAAATGCCGAACGGATAAGCAACATGGGGAAAGAGCTAGAAGGATTCGAAGAAGGAACAGAAGTGTAAATACACATATATTTACTGAGAATAACAGAAAAAAAAAATAAAATAGGAAAACGCCAGGCCATGATGGGATACAAGGATTCTGGTTCAAGGAATTCACCATCATTCATGACAGACTAGCATTCGAGAGAAACAGATGTCTGCAAGAAGCATGCGTACCCGAATAGATGACCAAAGGAAGGACCACACTGATCCAAAAAGACGACCGTAGAGGAACCGCTCCAAATAACTACAAACCAATAACATGTCTGCCTAAATATGTGGAAAATACCGACGGCACAAAAAAGGGAGAGATTTATTTCTCGCTAATAAGCCGTGGAGGAACAGAAAGGATGCCGCAAAGGATCAAGAAGCACAAGAGGACTACTCTACATTGATCAGGACATCCATAATGAGAGCAAGACGTGGCGGAAAAAAATCAGGAGATGGCCTAAATTCATAAAAAGGGCGTGGGATATGATCCCAAAAAGCTGGATATTAAATTATTTACATATTTATGAAATATCAGATGAAGTCATAAACTTTATTGAGAAAACCATGAAAACCTGTAGATTGGAATTGACAGCAGGAGGGATAAGTTTAGATGAAACAAAAATCCAAAGAGGTATGTTCCAAGGTGATGCACTATCACCATAATTGTTTGTAATTGCAATGATGCCACTCAAACAAATATACAGAAAATTCACTGCCGGATACAAACTTAGTAAATCGCAGAAAAAGATAAATCACCTGATGTACATGGACGACATCTAACTCTTTGTCAAAAACGAAAAAGACTTGGAAACTCTAAAACATGCAGTCCTTTTCAATCATACATCTTAGATGCATCAGGGAGGTCTTCAGTGATGCGCTGTCTTCATTGCCGATTTCGGGTTATTTCTGCATCATATCGGCTCCGACAGTAACCCCGGCATGACTCTGAAAGTCTGGACATAGGGATGGAATTTGGCGATGAAAAATGCGCCATGCTAGTAATAAAAAAAACAGAAACCAACACCTTACGGACGGAATGAAACGACGAACTCAAGACAAAATTAAAATGTTCGAAGAAAGGGAAACATACAAATACTTGGGCATATTAGAAGCTGTTACCTTCAAAGAAAAGGAGATAAAAGAAAAAAAAATTAAGAAAGAATATTTCAAAAACTCAGAAAGTTACTCGAGACAAAACTATATTGCGGAAAACGTATCAACAGTATAAATACCTGGGCTGTCCTCCACATAAGATATTCGGTACCATCCTTGAAGTGGACAATAGAAGAACTTAAGCAAATATTCCAATGAACAAGAAGGCCTTGCATCCCAGAGATGACTTTAACAGATTAAATATGCCACGAAAAGAAGGTTGAAGAGGACTTGCAGCATTAAAGACAGTGTTCATGACTCAATACAACAAGTTGACTACATACAAAAGCGCAGAGGAAGATTGATTGCAGTTACTAGAAACAATACTAACAACACGAGGACCAACAATACGACATTAACCAGAAAATAAAAATGGGAAGAAAAGCAATTCTCTGGTCGTTTTAAGTGACTAATAAGCAACATCTCACACGATAAAATATCGACGTGGCTAAGAAAAGGAAACCTTAAGAGAGAATCTGAATCACGGTTGATAGAAGCACAATCAAAGCTATAAGGATCAATCATATCTATATTTACCAAACCCCTCCGGTCGGGCAGGATATGACCCAAGGTCAATTTTTAAGCGGAGTTTAACAGGTTTGAATTCAGAGATTTATTTCTCTTAGACTGGTTACCTCACCAAGGCTGAAGAACCTAGTCTGCCGTGCTATTTACCCAAAGCTGGAGGGAGAGTAATTGGATTCATACCTTTCCCAAGTGTATTAGTGTTATCTGAAATGCAATCAGTCTCGTCCAGGATTTGAACTCGGGTCGCTGTGTCTATTTCCTTCGACGATAACCATTACACCACGGAAACCTCCAAAGGACCAATCATATCATAGCAAGAATAGATAAGAAGCAACAAAACAGCGAATGTAGGTTATGTGGTGATAGGGACAAAACCCTCAACCAAATAATTAGCAAATGCAGCAACTTAGCACAGAAATACTCTACACCACTGAGTGGGTAAAGTGATCAACTGGGAATTGTGCAAGAAATTTGAATTTGACCATACGAACAAATGGTGTATGCACAAACCAACATCAGTCCTAGAAAATGACCCAAACCCTTCTGAGATTTTGCGATACAAACGAATCACTAAATCTCAGCCAGATGACCAGACCTTATAAAAATCAACAAAAAAAAAAAAAAAAAAAAAAAAAAGGAAAACTTGCAAAATTGTGGACTTTGCTGTCCCGCCTGACCACATAGTAATTTTTTTTAAATATGAAAGGAAGGTTAAATAACTTGACCTTACATTCACATGACTAGGGAACTTAAAAAACTGTGGAACATGAAAATGACGTCTATCCAAATTATAATAGGTGCTCTTAGTATAGTCAACAAAGGATTAATAAAGGTACCAAAAGATATGGATATAAAAAGACGAGTGGATACCATCCAAACTACTTCATGATTTAGATCGGCCAGAATACCCAGAAGAGTCCTAGAGACTTGAGGAGACTTGCTGTCACTCGGACTCCAGTGAAAGACCATCAGCCAACGGTGATGTGAAAATTTCTCAAGGAGTAAAAATAATAATCTTAAATCAGCAATAATTGTAATGATAGTCGATTTTTTTTATAAGTGATTTAATTATTAATGATTACTTATTATAATGATATAACTTATTTTAATAATAATTCAAATGGTAGAATTCAGAATTTAAAAACATATAAAAATATCAAGACATTAAAAAAAGATCTCAATCTTTAGTAGAAATCAGATAAAACAGTACAGAGATTTTAAAATGAAGATACGTTCTATATTAGCGATAATATTTTTCTAAGCTATGTTTTTCTAAGTAAATGAATACATAAATAATGAGACAATCTTTTTCTTCTTAAAATAAAAAAAGGGTAACTCATGAAAAGATTTCAGTTGCCGAGGATTCTGTGAGTCTTGTTAAAAATTACTTAATATATATAAGGATACATAACACCAGATATTGACATTACATTCAGTTTTGACATTAAATTCTTGCCCATATCTTTTTGCAGCCCCAATTTTTTATTTATTCGTTTATTTGATCTTTTTTTTATTTTTACGAGTAAGAATCCCTTGAAAGGTTATTTTGATAATTTTTCCTCTCTATTATGTGATGACTATCTAAAGAGGTTGGTTTCTCATATGCCGTGACAAGCTGGGATAAATTCATAATAGCAAAATGACGGTCAGTTGAGTTTTTCTACAAATTATAGGAATTTGCTCTATATGGGATTAAAAATTTATATAGTAATCATAAAAAATTGAAAATTCTGGGAGATTTATAAGAATCCTCTTCGAAATACTCAAATTGAATTATTTACATCTCATCTTCTTTTGATTATATATATATATATATATATACATATGTAACTAAAGAAATCAAACAAAACCGATCCAAAATCCCTCTCATACTCTCTCTCTCTCTCTCTCTCTCTCTCTCTCTCTCTCTCTCTCTCTCGCTATATGTGTGTGTGTGTCTATCTCTCTCTAACACATACGCACACACATACTCATGCATATGAACACGGAAGAAATTAAATTACACCATTTTGAATATATATATATATATATATATAAACAAAGAAACCAACTTAAACTTGCACACGCACACACACACACACGCACACACGCACATACAAAGGCACACACACACACACACACACACACACACACAGATATATATATATATTAACAAAGAAAGCAATTCAAACTTGCACACACACACACATACAAACATGCGCACATACGACCACACACACGTGCACACACACACGCGCGCGCACACACACACACACACACACACACACACACACACACACACACACATACATATATATATATATATATATATATGCAAATATATATATATATATATGTTTGTAAAGAAAGAAACCAACACAAATTTGCACACAAGCACACACACATACATACAAACTTGCACCCCCCATATATATATATATATATATATATATATATATATATATATGTAAACTTACAAGAAATTAAATCACGCAATTTTCTTCATTTATATGTTTTAAAATTAAAATGATGTATTTTATTTATCTGTTAAACAAGGAAAATTAAATTGAAATTGAAGATATATCTATTATTTTTCGCACACACACACACACACACAAACATATATATATATATATATATATATATATTTGTGTATGTGTGTGCGAAAAATAATAGATATATCTTCAATTTCAATATATATATATATATATATATATATATATATACATTACTTTTAAAACAAATACCGTTATCCCTAATTTATATAAAGATTAAAAACCCAATCCCAGAATCGATAATTCTAAGCAAGCGACATTTTAAAAATCTATACATAAAGTTTATTCTCTACTTTAATTGAGATTATTATATTTTATCAATATTACGAATTACATAAGGAAAAATAGATTAAATTGGAAAACCTAACTTTTGTTATTCAAAATATTGTAAGAATTCAAGTTATTTATAATAAAGAAATTTCGTAATCAAAAAGAAGCCAATTGTAATAAACCCATAATTAAGATGTAATTCACATAACTAGCATTAAGCAATTAAATTTATAAAGAAATAATCAGTAAAAGATATA
>OY757931.1:17312662-17320162 GCA_963585895.1 Sepioteuthis lessoniana | reverse complement strand
GAGATCTGTATATTTCCAACTGAAAACAGAATTTTGAAAGTACCTGAAAAGATATGGAAATCTCTTCACAGACACACACGCACACACACACACATACACAAATAGATTTGTGTGTTTAAGGGAGGAGTTTCTTTTATCTAAGTTTACGTATAGATTTGCTATTGGACCACCTAAGCATAAAAAAGGATGTTTAAGGAGCTAATGCTTATGATAAGAAGCTTAGAAGATAATCGCTTATGTCAAATATTAATTTGCTCTAAAAATAAAAAGACGTTTTATTTTCATTTCTATAAGGGTCTAGTTGTTTGTGTGTAAGTTCAGGTATATTCTAAAGGCATCCAGTTAAGGTTATTGGTATTCACTAATAACCCCTACCAGACCTCGTGGTGATTATGGTCTGTTATAACGTGATTGTTAACCAGCAAAACGCTGGGTGGGATAGAAAAATCTAAAACCTCGATATTCCCCTTTATTGAGTGATTCAAGTCATCAAGGTAAATCAATAACGATTATGCCAATGGGGCGATATATATATATATATATATATATATATATATATATATATATATATATGATGATGATACATAAATATATTAGTTTTTATATAAATTTGATAGCAATAATGCTTATCTTCGACCACTTATTTCATGCAGTTTTTAAACAACAATCATCAGGCGGAAAAAAGCTTTTTCTGTCTGATGATAGTCGCATAAAGACTGCATGAAAACAGTGGCCGTGGGTAAGCACCAATGCTATCAAATATACATAAAAACTAATATATATATTTTTTCATTATTATATTATATATTAGCTCTGCCATAGTTATTGAATACTATGCAAATTACACCCCGTTTGGTCTGGCATAAACCTACCAACTGAGATAGTGACAACCAGATACTGTTGTTAAAAAGTATATATATATATATATATATATATATATATATATATATATATATATATATATATGACGTGTAGGTGCGTGTCCTTTCAAGTTCCAGAAGACAGACGGCATGACTTTACTGATAGCAGCACTCACAATCACTGTGTTTACTCTTCATTGACTTCTTTTTCGACTCAAGTTCCCAGTGGCAAATCCATGTTTAGCCAATTTATAAACATTCCTTTTTTTATAAAAACACTTTCTTCTCGATACAAGTGTTTTGTATTTTTCAAACATCAAAAATTTCATCACAGACTTGTGTTCAAGGCTTGAGGTTTGTGTTTAATTTGCCTCCATTTTGAGTACCCTCAAAATGAATACTTTTGCAATAAATTAATTCCAATCAATGCAAAGTTTACATTTATTGAAAAAATACTTTAAAAAATATTTAGACTCTTTTAAAAATGATTCCTCATCATCCTTGAATGATCCTCGTATTTAAGAATTTATATTTTCTTTCCTTTTTGGTGGGGGAGGTAAATTTAAAAAAAATTGATTTGCTGACTTTAAAAATTAAATGAATCAGTTTCATATGTAAAATAAAAGGAAATAATCTCATATCTATATAGAAAATACCAAGAGAGTTCATATCCAGTCCCATCTCATTGTCACAAAAAAAAATCCTATTACAGCTCCAAGAGTAAAAACAAGAAATAAAACGCCATAATGCTTCATCAGAGCGAGTAATTGGATTCCAATTATTCTCCATCCAGCTATGGGTAAATATTAGGACAGACTGGGTTCTTCAGCCTTGGTGAGGCAACTAGTCTAGGAAAAGGAAAACTCTGAATTCAAACATTTGTTATTGTTATAATTGTTAATAGTGGTAGTGCTGTTGTCGTTATTGTTGTGTGTTTATGTGTGAATATGTGTCTGTGTGTATGTGTCTGTGTTTGTGCGTGAGTATGTGCTTGCATGGATGTGTCTGTGGGTGTGTGTGCCAAAAAAGAGAATCTGGAAAGAACATATTGACATACTTGCCTAGAGGTTATATTCATAAAAAAATCCAAATGGTTTCGTTTAAAAGAACAAAAGAAAGATAACAAGACCAAAAATAAAATAGAATAAAATAAAATAGAATAAAATTAAAAAATAAACTATCTTCACTAAAAAGTTAGAAACATAATACCTATAAAGTATTTAAACTTTTTATTTTAAAATTTTATCGATTCTCTACGGAAAACACATATATATCTGTTAGATTTATTATTGGTTTAGTTTATTGGTTGATGGCATATCAATCTTTGATGGTTATTTAATGCCAAAGCAATTCTAGAAGACGAGTGGTGGTTCTATTTAAACAATAGCTGAAGAATAAAAGAGTTCATAATTTTTCTTCGGGGATTTGTTGAAAAGTGAACGAGATATCATGACCTTTGATCGAAAACGGTATCTACGACATCATCGTTCAAGTCGTTAGCCAGTACACCACAGAGATTGCACCTCATATGATTCTTGGAATGAAGATCGACAACATTCGACATTGGTTATCAACTAAGAAAAGATTAGCCGTCACTCTTGCAAATAATCAGGAAAATGATATGAAACTGTTCCTTCGACTTAAAGGCGCAACTAATATCATTATTAGTAACAGTTCATTTTTAGCCAAAATTCATATACTTCACAAATTATAAGTGTAAATACCAATATATCGAATAAGTAATAGCATTAATACCCTTGTGAAAGGTATGAATCCATTAATTTTGACTCCAGCTATGGGTAAATAGTAGGACAGACAAGGTTCTTCAGCCTTACTGAGGCAACTAGTCTAGTAGAAGGAAAACACTGAATTCAAACCAGTTAAAGTCAGCTTTAAAATTGACCTTGTGTCATATCCTGCCCGAACTGAGGGGTTGGTAAATATGATAATGATTCATCAGAGTTATATAATCACTAGTTTAAAAAGGCTCAACTAGAGTGCATTATTTACATATCTCAGACAATTGTCCTTATCTTGATTCGAATACTCGTAAAGTTTTGTTTGCTGTACTCTCCGGGCTTTTTCAAGAGTAGGTTGCATATGGTTCAGAATTTTTAAATTGGAGGATGTCTAGTTTTGAAAACTTATTGATATAATTAAAAAAAAACATTTGCTTTATTGAATCATTTCAACGGCAAGGTAGTTCGTCAACTGTTATTTTTTGCTTAAAGATTAGAGAATCGCGTTCACTGATTGTGTTTTAAAAAAGCCTCCACAGGAGAAGAAATTTGTCTCAACGTTATTATTTAAGCAGAGTTTAATAGGTTTGAATTCCGAGTTCTCTTTCAACTAGACCTGTTTCTATACCAAGTTTAAAGAGCCCAATCTGCCCTACTATTTGCCCATAGTTGGAGGGAGAATAGGTAGATTTTTACCTTTCCCAAGTGTATTAGCAAAAATGTCAAAACAGTTCTATTTCAAGTAATTCAGTTTTGTATAACTACACTATTTAGTTCTATTTGACCCATAGATAGGACCCTATCAGGTGCTACCACTCCGAAGCAGAGTGGACCTGGGTGCGCTGGCAATAAAGGGGTATTCCGTATTCCCTCAAGCTCCAGCATTACTCGAACTTCACCTTCACATTGGTTAGTGTCATATCAGGTCAGTCTTTGGGGGGGGGTCTTACTCCTCTGGAGAGGTGCAGTTGGTTTATTCTACAATCGCAGCTAACTGGGCAAATGTGCCTGACGTATGATGTTAGATTTGTCTATATTCTGTATTTGTTTTTAGGCTTCAAAACAAAACTAAAATAGCCATGGTTCACTCAGTTGGCAAGATGTACTTTAGAACGTATTTTGGACATCATCTTATTAGTGTATTATTATACACTAATAGTGTCTTATCAGCTGATGGGTAAATTGTTGTAATTTTGAATGGTTGATTAATTCCGTGCGTTTTTCTGTCTTTTTTTGTTTTTGTTTCGGGTGCTGTTCACTAGGCAAAAAACTAGAATTTGTTGAGTACTGTATGTGAGGAAAGCAGCATATTAGTCCTTCTGATATTTAGGAACGCATGCGGTGTAATGTAATTAGGGACGTTGAGTGATTGTTTCAGTGTTTCCTAGCAAGACTTAAACGTTCTCCAAGTTTAGGTCGGGATAGCATCAGACGACGTATATAAAATTAGAAATATATCAGCAGCAATTGGGTAACGAGTTCTGATTGACAGGAAGAAACTCAAATGGAAGAGCCGTTAGGGGAGTGGACAAGGGACAGAGAACAGGAAAAAAGGGTTGGGGACGAGACTCATCGATGTGAAGACGGCCACAAATGATGGCACCCGTTTAATGTGAGCTTCGCCAAAGAGGTCCCACACCGATTGCAAAGCCGTGAAGACGGAACCAGTTGACAAGTACGTGCGGGAACTATAACAGAAGACAAGAAAGATAATATCAAGGCCTGTGTCTGCTCTCTCTCTCTCTCTCTCTCTCTTCACGACGTTCTATTTCTCTCGGCCTAGCTAAAGCGCTGGACTCTTTTTATACTCTCTTCTCGATGACAACAAAATTGTGTCGTTTTGTATTACCGAACCAAGACAGCGTTTTATGTGTTCGTCACTTTTTCTCACCATGAGGTTACCACATGGGTCCCATTGACACTTAAGGCGGAGTGCTACACTCATAGTCCTGCTGGATCTGTGGTGGTACAAATGCCTATGTTGTGTCATACCGCTACAAAGGTCTGTCGAGAACAGTGTTGGTACAAGTATCTATTTAGTCGTGTAGTATTACAAACACCCATTGGTGAACCATAAAATTACAGCTGCACTGGTTAACATTCACGCTGACAATCCACTGGGAAGAAATCACATTGTTTTGTGTTAATCTGAGGTCAGATTCATATCCATATTCATGTAAAACTAACAGCCTGTAGACATCATGAAGAGGTTACTTGCAATTGATTTACCGACATGGTTTTAGGAGGAGGTAGTGCTCCATCGATTGGGACGGTTGCCACTGGAAGTCCTTACGTCTGGCAACAGGATTCTACGCAATGCCATACAAGCAAAACAAGACATTGTTGGCGTTGAGGAAATTTCAGTGACCATATCGCCTTTAACATCTGGCTGCCTAACTTCCGAGATTGCAAAGTGAACTGAAGAAAAGGACAACAGCAGCAATTACCATTTTTAAACAAGGATACCATCGCCTGTAAAATACTCCGTAACTTTAGGAGGCCATGATTGAAGCCAATGGCGATTTATTTGAATATTTTTTCATGAAATTTTGGAACATATGTATACTAAAGTGAGATATCAGTGTTACTTTCCTCATTTCTGCATAGTTTAGACGAAAATTTGCCCATGGAAACATGTATATAATTTTAGAAGTTGTTAGAAAATAGACTCTGTGACACTCTGTACCTTTGGCGTGTTAGTACAAAAGTTTAGATGGATGCGTGTGCATATATATGACTATATATATATATGTGTGTGTGTGTGTGTGTGTGTGTGTATTTATATATGTGTATATCCATATATCCATAGAGAGACCGTGACGTATCTGAATAGGTGTGGGAGTAAACATTCTTTGAACACTTTGTGAGGGGCGTACGTATTTTGTGTGTTGAATTAGGGTGAAAAAGAATTTCCATTCACTCTTTTCAGTTCAACTGCCGATGCTCCGATAAGGTTAAGAAGATTCCCCGGCTAAAACTCAAGGGTTTAATTTTATTGTCACACTTTTTAGGGTGTTCTACAAATATACATACTGTCTAGCAATACATTTATGTTCGGTCTTTCGGGTGTTTTGTTCGAGAGGTAAGGTAAGCTTTATCTTTGCACATATTCAGGTGTAGTCAGTCGATAAGAGCAATTATTTGGCGGGAGACATTTCGTTAGCAATGATCAGAGGGATGATTTAGACGCGGAATATGGAGGACAGTTTATTAGTGGTGACTAGTCATATCAGTGGTAAGTTAGAATCCATGTCGCATGCAGAGGGTAAAGGAGCAAACTTTTTGGGGAGCTTTTCTTCGGAAACGCAACGCAAAAACAGTATTATATAGACTTTTTTCGTTGAAGTTATTCTGAGATCCTTCCATAGAACAGAATTTAAAATGTATGTCTAAAAACGTCATAAATAGAGACAGATAAAAAATAGTTATAGCTCAGTTTTGATCTCCGCTAGAAACTGAGAGAGAAAGGTGCCCATTATATTATCTCGCAGCATTAAGTAAGCATATATATTAAGTTGCAGTACTGGCGAATACGCCTAATCAAGCAGAGACACTACTGCATAGTTTTGAACGAGCCGCAGCAGGCATTGGCCTCCATGTCAATGCACACAAAACTGAATATATGTGTTACAACCAAACGGGCAACATTACCACACTAGACGGAGCCTCTCTGAAACTAGTAGACAAATTCACCTACCTAGGAAGTAGCGTCTCATCAACCGAAAACGACATCGACACACGACTGACGAAAGCATGGTCGGCTATAGATCGGCTCTCGATCATATGGAAATCAGACCTAACCAATAAAATGAAACGCAGTTTCTTCCAGGCAGCGGTTGTATCGATACTGCTATATGGATGCACTACATGGACGCTAACTAAACGGCTGGAGAAGAAACTTGACGGCAACTACACAAGAATGTTGAGAGCAATATTGAACAAGTCCTGGCAACAACACCCCACGAGACGCCAAATGTACAGCCACTTGCCTCCCATCACGAAAACTATACAGGTTAGACGAGCCAGACACGCCGGACACAGCTGGAGAAGCAAGGACGAGCTCATAAGTGATGTACTCCTATGGACTCCCACATATGGCCAAGCAAAAGCAGGACGACCAGCCCGAACTTACATACAGCAGCTATGTGAGGACACGTGATGTAACCCAGAAGACCTGCCGGAGGCGATGATTGATAGGGAGAAGTGGCGAGAGATGGTCAGGGATATCCGTGCTAGCGGCACGACATGATGATGATGATATATTAAGTATTATAAAAATCAACATGTTGAATTATTAAAATCTGTAATCTGTTTTTCTAATGACAAAATATATTAGATATTGTGAAATAGAGCAAAAAATATTCCTCGGTATTTTTCCTGCGTCATTGTTAAGTTTCATTTATATTAAAACCATTGCAAGAATTTGTGTAAAATAATTAATCTTTTTTACCATCCCTGAAGACAAAATATATAATGATAGAAGCGTGACAAACTTCATATGTACGCTTAGAATGGCGTCAAGTAGAGCATATTATAAAAACAACATAACATCTAATTAGTTTGTACTCGTAAAAGTTTTTAAGATCAACACACTCACACGCACACACACACACATATATATATATATATATATATATATATATATAATGGACTATCCTGTTGATTTCATCGGATGAAGGCCAAACAACACTCGTCAGTTCTTGTGTTTGTGTCTCATATGACATTTCAAATCAGCCACAGAGTTGCTTACACCTACGCAGATAGTAGCATGCAGGAAAGTTATCAGATGAAGAAGTTGGCATGACCGATCTAGTTTTTACCATCTTCCTTCAATACTTTGATATGATTTTTGCCAAAGTTCTTCTTAGCTATGTAACATTTTGTCCTCTAAACTTTAAGAA
>OY757931.1:17235162-17307662 GCA_963585895.1 Sepioteuthis lessoniana | reverse complement strand
TTTCTTCTTCTTCTTCTTCTTCTTATTATTATTATTATTATTATTATTATTATCATTTACTCATTAGTTTTTCAAAGCAGCGTAAGCTGATCGTATTTCACTGGAGATTGAGTGACAGCAATTCTCCTCCTCCTTATTATTATTATTATTATTATTATTATTTAGACTTTTTCACATCAGTATTAGCTGATGGTTTTTCACTGGAGTTTTAGTGACAGTAAGTCTCCTCAAGTCTCCAGGACTCGTCTCAGGATTCTGGCTGTTCTCAGCAATGCTGTCATTTGGATAGTCTCTACCCGTCCGCCGACTTCAAACTCCTCCAGGCCTTTTAATAATTCTTTAGTTATTGTGCCTAAAGCACCAATCACAATTGGCACAATCGTCACTTTCATGTTCCACATCTTTTTTTTAATTCTCTAGCAAGGTCGAGGTACTTATCCTTCTTTTGACATTCCTTCAGATTTATTCTGTGGTCCGCGGGGACAGCAAAGTCGACAATTTTGCAAATTCTCTTTTTTTTTTTTTTGTTGATTATTATAAAATCTGGTCTTCTGGCCGGGATTATTATTATTATTATTATTATTATTATTATTATTATTATTAATAGTTGTAGCAGTAGTAGTAGTAGTAGTAGTAGTAGTAGTAGTATCAACCGTTTCAACTCTGTCATTACCTAATCCATACTCAGTATTCCGTTTCGTTTAACAATTTTAGCTTTCTTCTTCTTCTTCTTCTTCTTCTTCTTCTTCTTCTTCTTCTTCTTCTTCTTCTTCTTCTTCTTCTTCTTCTTCTTCTTCTTCTTCTTCATATTATTATTATTATTATTATTGTTGTTGTTAATGTTTTGGAAAAACAGATTTACTTCTGATTCAATTTATTTTTCGATTCGAAAATACATAAATACGATAGAAATAATCTATTCAAAATTTTAATTCCTTTTTTTGACTCCAGGGCTTGTTGTTTTTTTTGGGGGGGTGTTTTTGTTTGTTTTTTTACACCTTTTATTATAACTTACAGATATTTATTTTTCCATTCTTTTAACAAATATGTTTTCTCAGAAATTACTCGCAGTGAATTTAGAAAAAGCAACGACCATCATATAGGTTAAGGTTTACGAGAGCATCAATTACATTATATTCCTCAATCTGATGCTGTACATTCCTTAGAAATGTGCCAATCACTTTCACAAAAACAACAAAACCAAAACTGGGAAGAACATGGCGGACAGAGCACAGTCTATTTGATTTCTTTGGAATTTGTGTTTTGAAACAATATAACAGATTTCATTATATCATTTTAAATGAATGTTGATTAGTACATTCAGATAGATAGCAATATTACTCTTTATTAATCTTTCTGGGTTGATCTTACACGGGAATTATATTTGTACCAACCTTGATATATTACAAATTTTATAACAGCCCGTTTCTGACAAAAAAAAAAAAATAAATAAAATAAAATAAATAAAATACTGGATTCCGTTTTATACCTGATACTCATAATTTCCCAAATAACAGTAAATCTACCGTCTTTTTTTTGACTGGATTAATTTGTGAGGCATTACACAATAGTTACTTGTCTAAATTTTTGCGATGAAGTGTGATATTTTCTGTCCTTTAGTATATTCGGACAATTGTCTTCGTTTTTATGGCTATATTGACAACGTTTCAGCTAATTCATCCTTTACCTTTCTTCAAGTATTTCTCGTCTAACTCGGGAACCTAAACGGAACTCTTACCGAACCCTTTATCTAATCTGATGGTTTGCTCTAATTCAGTTTACCATAACCGCATACAAGTATGAAGCTATAATAAATATTCCTTGTAATTTTTACCTGCAGTCAGGATTGAACCTGCAACCTCCAGATAGTTTCTCTTAAAAATCATTTAACCAGCAGGACACATGACACAACAGATATAGGTGTTTCATCATCTTTACATTATAAGCAATTATTAAAAAATCCTGGCTATTACTTCCAAGTCCACTCCAACCCGGAGAGACTAGCCATTTTTAGGGATCAATTTATTGGTCAAATACATCTGTTTGGAATTATATTTCAAATAGTTTTCAACTAACTTTATACTTTTTAGGCGCCTCTGGTGGTGTAATGGTTAGAAAGTTCGACTAGCAAACCTACACGAATGAGTTCGAGTCTCGTTGCGTGCCCCTTTCCTATGGTCTTGCGCCAAATCTAAGCAAAATATTTAGTAAATTACAACTACCTTTATACTTTATCGCTTGAAATATTCACATTGCCTATCAGAACGAGGTGTTTACTAGTTTAATATGAATATATATGTTGCATACTACTCGTAGCCATAATAATATCATAATGATATCAATCCAATAGTACATATACACGACATATTCAAATACAGTCAAATACAAAACACACATACAGGTGGCCTCTGTTATTCAGGTACGAACGATTTTATTAACTCCTGTCTTTGGTTCTTCGACACGAGGAGAGAGACACAATTCTTACTATGCTGACCATAAAACCTGATCCCACAAACGCGCAGCGCATCTTGTAGTGTTTAAGATCTCTGTCGGAAGAGATCTGCAAAACTCCAACAACATGCCTCAACGGTAGAGAACTCAATTCTCAATGCCCCAATGGCGGAGCCTCAATTGTCTGCCTGTATGGTCCAGTCTCAATTTCTCAATTGCCGTGTTTTTAAATACTCAAAAAATCAACTCATCTCTTCTGGGCAGGTCGTCATGCACACTCCAGCCTCATTTCCTGTCTGCGGTTTATTATGACAATGGTGATTGTCATATCCTTTGCGCACGACCTTAAAACTGTACCCAATGACAATGCACCTGAAGTCATAACCCGAATAGTTCAAAGCCCAACCAAACTGAATGATAAAATATAATTAATGAAAAATGATCTGACCAAAAAATCATTCCTTAATTATAAAACATCTACATTTTTTGTTGCTTTTATTGGAAACCCAATTTTTAAGCTAATACTGCCGTAACAAAAATTGACAGAGCATAAAACGATCCGACCATCTTATATCCATGACGGAATAGAAACCAGCTTTTTTTTTTCTTTAATTTCATTCACTTACTTTTGTATTGTTTGAGTCTATTCCGTGTCACAACTTTTATAATGTCCCGTGAGGGGGTAAATTTGGCCGATACTTATTATCTCTTCACTCTCGTACAATGCCGAATACCATCACTCCCAGGTCCACCCTAGCTTGGAGTGGTAGTACCAGATGAGTTTCTATCTCTGGTTCAAACAGAACTGTTTCAAATTTAAACTAAGCGCAAACAAATGACTAATGCTCAATTGAATTGTTAGAAATAGAACTGTTTTAAAGTCTTACTATGTGTAAACAATGACTGATATTTAATCGAATTTTTTGTAATGCATAGCAAAATTTAAATTTAATTTGGAAAAATTTAACCTTGTTTACTCATGTGAAATAGAATTTTTAGAAATAAAACTGTTTGATCATTTAACTGTGTGTATCTACTAAATGTGTTCATAAATCATCTATTTAACACACACACACACACACACACACACACACACACACACACACATATATATATATATATATATATATATCTTTAAAAATACCAAAGACCGGTTATTTTAGAATTATAAATTTATTTCCATCCTGTATTTCGTTTCTGGTGTGAACCAAAAACACGAAGAAAAATATAACAGGACTTCTTCAGATCTAATTAGATCTGAAGAAGTCCTGTTATATTTTTCTTCGTATTTTTGGTTCACACCAGAAACGAAATACAGGATGGAAATAAATTTATAATCCTAAAATAACCGGTCTTTGTTTTTTTCTTTAAAGAAATATTGCTCTGTAAAATCAATTACATTGAGCTCTCTGCCAGGAAAATTTAAATGTTCAGCTCCTGAATGATTTTCTTGTCCTGAAGGAATTACTCCCAACTCTGGTTTAACTGGACTGAATAATACTATATATATATATATATATATATATATATATATATAAACTGGTTTTGGTAATAAATAAGGAACAATGGTTGATATGCCATATAACCAAACCAAACTATGACAGAATCCGTCCTTCAGAATGACACACTTAAAATTTCTGGAATTCTGAGATACAGAAAAATCACTTTATCCCTTCCAACTGTTCTTTTGAAAGATGGGTTTAGCCATTAAACAACCCATGAAAATTCATATCGTTACATAGCCAGATATGAATACATGAAATAGACATATTCATACCGGTACGCAAAACGTTCATAATGTCCATAACGCACATAGATAACATAGGAATCCTGAAACACGAAAAACACTAACGACTTCTTAGTTCAGGTACGAAACTTTTTATTACCTTTGAGTTAGAAGGTTTTTTGACATAAGGAGAGTGATACACAATCTTTCTATGCTGACTTCTCCATCTGCCCCCCACCACGCGCGTCCCTCAGCCGCAAACTACTGGTCTGATCTCGGCGAGCCCCGAAAGCCAATCGTCTTCTTCGGACGCTAAAAATCAACTAACTGACTTTGGTCAAATCCCCCAAATCCTCCGCGCACACTTCCAGTGCATGACGTCATTCACACCTCCTGGTCACATTTCCTATCTGGAGTTTTATTTTGATATCTGTGAATGACGCATCCTCCCTGCGCGCGCGTGAACACCTGCGCTCATGTTTGCAGCTAACTAACCCATGCACTAAGCGAAAGGTTCTCAGCCTAACTAAACCGAAAGGCAAGATATATAAAACGAAATCCGTCGGCCATTATATTACAATATGCCTTTAAACAAAGATACTAAACCATAGTAAATCTCGACTATAAGAAACACCTAGTGTTAATTAACAAGGAAAGAACTTGCTTTATAGTAGATTTTCCTATTTCACCGGACCAAATATTTCAAATAAAAGAAATCGAAAAGATAGAAAAAATACCTGGATCTGGTCAGAGAGCTGAAAAATCCGTAGGGAAATGACACGGGGATACCAGTTAAAAAAATAGACGAAATTGTTTACATTTCACACAGCACAATACATCTGGGAAAGGTATAAATACAACTATTCTCCCTCGAGTTTTGTTTAAAATGAAGGGTAAACTGGGCTCGTCAAACTTGGTATGGCACCCAGTCTAGGAGAAATAAAACTCTGAATTCAAACTCAACAAAATAATGTGTCATATCATGCTCAAACAAAGGGCACACACACACACACACACACACACACATGATAGCCATTAGTTATACGATCTTAGTCTGTTTAGAAAATCACACCTGCTAAAGAAAAGGAACCCCTACAAGAACGCAAAATTGGGAGGGATTGACCGGTAGATTAATTCCTCTCCTGTTTCTTAATCGTTCTAACACCTAACATTTTGACCTCCTCTGTCCATGCCTATGAATGAAATAATTTGTTGCTTGATTTCCACTTTTAGTCTTATTTTTATGCTTATTTTTATGCTTTTTTTTTTTTTCTAATTTTTATTCTTTATTCTTATTTTTTATTTCTATTTTCTAAGTTTTTATTTTTTATTATCATTTTTTTTAATTCCTTTATTTCATCTTCTGAATACAAACTGTAACTCCACATTTCGTAGTCTGCGACGAGAGAGAAGCATGTAGTCATCTGACGAGATGGACATTATAGTAATATTTTCCTCCGAAATAAATTTATTATGACGACTTAACCGACTTTGAGTCTCCATCAAATTGTACTATATATATATATATATCAGTGGCGACTCTAGCCTATTTTTGCTACTCGTGCCCGCCCTCTGTCAACTTCACTTCCCAACCCGTGGTCCGTGGACCCAAAGTAAGTCATCATAGTTGCTATTGCGTGATTCTCCATTGTAGAGCACAGATTGACAAACGTACCTTGCATGGTGTTTTTTTTGTAAACAATCAAGATACTATATAATTTGTAGTCTTGTTAATACTGTAGATAAGATTTTTTTTCCTTTCAAAAGTATAGAAGAAAAGAGATGTTCATTACTATGACGAGAATATGTTTATTAGAATAAAGAAACTGATGACAATATACACAGACACAGCTAGTAGTTTCAATTTCGCTTAAAATAAAGATTATTTGTTGAAAATGTATTCAAATAAACAGATTTTAGTTACAGAATGTAATATATGCAACATTCATTAAAGAAATAGCCATCTGTTAATGAAAAAACGAATAAAAACACGCCGTTTAACCAACATTTACCATAGCGATGATGATGATGTCGGGGACGGCTATAATCTGCTATCCCCCCCTCTCTCTCTCTCTCTCTCGTTCCCTCTCCCTCTTCCCAAGACAGCTGTCAGCAGTCAGCAGTCAGAATGTGCTAAGATTTTTTAGCACGGTGTTTTGGTTGCTCTTGCTATTGGCTACAGCCAAAAGCGGATTTCTCTAACATTTCTGTTATTATAAGGGCCTAGTGATCGGCACGGATTTGCGCGTGTTCAACATTAACCGGGACATTGGCCCAGCGGTTAGAGTGTTCGCCAATGGCCCGGGAGACCTGGGTTCAATCCCAGGTCGAGTCATACCAAAGACTTTAAAAATGGAACTTGATACCACCTTGCTTAACACTCAGCATTATAAGGTACGGTTCAAGGGTAAAGTGGAGCAATCCTGGGAATGGAGTAGCGCCCTCCCCTACACCTTGGTGTAGTAGCTATCGAAAAGGGAGCCTTCGGGTCACCCTCGACTATGGTCGCTAACTAACTTATGGGATGTTCAATGAATCTGACGGTGGCCGGACAAAGACCATCCGTTCAAAACAGCATCGTTGTATTATTCCCAGATATATTTATGAACTTTTGGCTACTTAGTTATCGAAACTTGAATAGATACGTAATTTAATTGAGATCAGACTAAGTATGTTTCCTTGAAATTAATGGATGATTTTTAATCCATCTTGAATAACATTGACCGAGTTATTGGTCGTGCCGGGCACGAGTAGCACTAGTCCCGTCTCAAACCCTGATATATATATATATATATATATATATATATATATATATACAACCACATGGGGGCTCAGCGTATGTTTGGCCAAAAAAGTGTGTGAGTATGCCATCATATACTTTTTAATATGCGTTTTTGGCAAGACCATTTATTTGCGACTTAGACAAGAATTCAACTATTCTCCCTCCATCTATGCATAAACAGTTGGGTAAACTAGTTTCTTCAATCTTGTTATTGCAACAAATCTTGCAAAAGTAAACTCTGAATTCAAACCTGTTAATTACCCTGTCGGCTAGGGAGGCAGTAGTATACACCGACTGCATCTTAGCAGAGGGGGAAGACCTCCCCTAATAGTGACCCTAAACAATCTAATAATGAGGTTCCTGTAATACTTGAGCTTTGGGGAATAAGGAATACTCACTCCCAGGTCTTCAATTGGCTCGGAGAGGTAGCATCTGATAGGGTCCTATGAATGGGTCAAATTGAACTAAACTGTGTACGTATGCTAAACTGAATTGCTTGATCTATAACTGTTTTAACATTCAAACTGCATGCTTCATTTAAACTGCGTACTTATAATAAACTGAATTGTTTTAAATAGAACTGTTTTGACATTTATACTGCGTACTTGCGGTAAACTGAATTGCTCGAAATGGGACTGTTTTGAAATATAAACTGCGTACTTATGCTCAAATGAATGTTTTAGAATATAACTAGTGTGTATGCTAAATTGAATTGTTTGAAAGAGAACTGTTTTTGACATTTAACTGTGTGTAAATAAATACTACAATTAAACTAAGCTGAATTGTTGGAAATGGAAATGTTTGTGTTATGGGGACATAGCCTACCATACCCCAAGGATGGACTCGTCCAACCAAAACATATTGTTCGAACTTAGCTCGCTCGGGGAGACAATTTCTCTATTATTCTTACGAAAAGTGTTGATCTGCGTTGTTACTTTATTGGATTACTTGTTGGATTACTTGTTGAAAAAATTGTTATCTCGGTAAGACTTTGTTTTTTTGTGACTTTGTTTGAACTTTAATTTTTTTCAAGTCTTACCGAGAACTCTTTGTTTTGACGACTGACTTGTTTTATTTTTTTTTCACTTGTTATCCGACTTTTTTGTTTGTTGTTATTGGTCGGATTTTATTTTTGTTGCCTTACCATTTATTTTTTGATTGTCAGGGGTTCTACCTGTCTTATAACTTGCGTGGTGTCATTCCACTTGTTTTATTTTTGACATTCTTTTAGTTGAAACTGTAGACCCCCCCCTCCATACTAAGCTACAGTTGGAGGTTTAATCATACCCTCCTGGCTGCTATTATTTTTTCGCAGCCATGGAGGGGGCAACAACTCCAAATAAGTCAACAAAGACACAAAGCCTGATAGGGGCAAATTGGCCTTCGTTGCCGATCCCCGCCGAATCCCAAGAAACAAAAGATAGCCAAGACAGCCCAATACAGCCGGCTCAAAAAAGCCCCACAGCCTGGAAAGGCCAGCAGAGGGGACCGGCTGACTATGAGAAGGACCGGGTGGGCAAGTACGCCAAGTACTTTAACGGAAACGAGATTTTGCCCATCCCGGAAATAGCCGACAAAATAATACCAAGAGTCCTCTCGCTGGTCGTTTCCGACCTTAAAACAAAAAGGCTGGTGGGGCTCAATAAGGATTCTTTCGAAGAGCTGCTAAGGAAGTCAGGCATCCCATGCCAGTACTTCTGCAGAAAAAGTTTCGCAACATGGGATGTCCTGTTTCCCACAGAACAACAAGCGGCGAAAGCAGCAGAAAGAGACATAATTACGAAGAACTTTAGGCTACAGCCGGAATATCAGGGCACCCGTAGGCTCCGCGTGACGATCTGCAATGTCCCGGCCATTATTACTGGGGAGGTCCTGGCAGCATACTTAAGTGCCTTTGGCCAGGTAGAGGAGTTCAACCTCCTCAGATCCCCGGCCGGGACAGCCTACGGGGACTATGCCTTCCGGCTGTGCCTAAACAGGGATGGCTTCAAAGCCATCCCAGAAACGGTAATCTGCGGGGATCGGCAGATGATTGTGTTGGTGGAGGGAAGACGCCCCAGGTGCTGGGGGTGTAAGCAAATTGGCCACATCGCCAAGTTTTGCCCCCAGCGCCCTGAAAACAAAGGAAAACTACGTCAACAACAACGACAACAACAGGGGACGCAGCAGCCACCATCACCAACACAGTCAGAAAAGAAGCGGAGGCCAAGGGCCCGGGTCCAGCCCAGCTCAAACCAAGCAATCAAGAGGGCTGGACGGAGGTGGCCAGAAAGAGGAGGGGATCCCCTAAGCAGGGGGAAAAAACCTCATCCCCTCCTCAAAAAAAGGCCCAAACAGCAGCAGCAGCAGCAGTAGTAGCAGCAGAAGCAACACCAACATCAGAACCACCGATAACTCCGAAACCAGCCACACCAGCAACAGAGACTCCAGCAACGCCCGCACCAGTAACATCGGCACCATCTGCAGCAACAAAGACATCTCCGAAAAAACAAAAAAAGAAAAATAAACCAAACGCCCCGGAAGAGATGGAGACCAACTTTAATTTGAAGAGGAGAAGGGACAGCGGGGAGGGGACCGCAAAAAAAATATGCCCTGAACAACCCAAGGCAGGTCCCTCCTCTCAACCACAAAAGCAACCAACTCCTCCACCTCTACCTCCACCACCCTTTCCACCCCCTCAAATCCTACAACCCACACAACCACCATATCAAATGTTCACCCTCTCACCCCAACAAGAACAGTGCCTAAAGAAATACCACAGACCCTACCAAATCCCACTCCCAAGGTCACAATCAGCAGACCGGTCCCAGCCCCTAAACTTAACCAGAACTCCATCTCTTCCCTCACTCAGCCCCACTACCATATCCTCTCAAGAACTGTTCCCATCAAAACGAAAACAAGACCCTCCTGCCAGTAAAAAAAAAGCAAATCGGCAGGAGGGCGAAAAAGAACTAACAATCACCCAAATACAGCAGGCAGCGGCTTTGTGCTCAGTAGAGCTGGAAGCAGTTGGCGACTTCCAGCTGCGAAAGGCACTAAAGCCGCTGCTGAGCCTTGAAAAAATACAAAACCTGAATGTTTCTAATCCTGTCAATTTTAGGAGTGCAGCCATGGTGACCACTTTTGTCCGGTCAGCTGGCGACCGTACCAAGGGCGTATGGAAGTTCTTGAGTACGGTCTGTCAGACTGATACGGGCATAAAGCTGGCGGAGTTGGAGCACTCCTCATTGAAAAAATGTATTCCTTTTTGTTCGGGAAGGGTCCCAATTTTGGTTCACCCGTCCCTTTACAGGTCCCTAAAGCTGCGGTTCCCCATAGATGTCGGCGGAATCACCAGAGACAACCGGGTGACAACTGAACTCGGTACCGGTTCTCTGCGTCAGGCTGTCGGCATCCTCACCCCGAAGGATTTCCGGCCCGTAGTCGACACTGAGTAAGGTAAGTGAGATTGATGGCTTTAAACGTTGCCAGTTTGAATGTGAGGGGACTGAGGGATTCAAGCAAGTGTGCGCGCTTGCTTGGTGAACTCAAGAACCTCGGAGTGGATGTTGCTGCAGTGCAGGAGACCCACTTCACTTGCGATGCCGACTGTCGGGTGCTGGAAAGCGACTTTAACGTTTTCTCAGCATACGGCAGCCGCATCAGCGCTGGGGTCTCTCTGCTAGTTGGACGCAGCCTTGATGCTGATGTTGACGTTGTTTTTGCAGGTGACGGGGGCCGGCTGGTTGTGGCCGATGTTGCCGTGAAAAGTTTCAAGTTTCGTCTGGTTGCGGTTTATGCGTCCAATATCGCTGCGGAGAGGATTTCCTTTTTTCGTCGGTTGGCGCCGTTCCTGGACGATACGAAGCGGCTAGTCTTAATGGGTGATTGGAATGCGATCCTTGATCCCAAGATAGATAAGGTCGGGCGGGGAGCTAGGCGTGCGGGAAGGTGTGATAGCAGCCTTGTCGGCTTCGTGACTCGTCACGGTCTCGTCGACAGGTTTCGTCTTGATCACCCAGGGCGGGAGATGTGGACGTGGCTAGATAGCTCGCCCTCTGCCAAAGTAGGTTCCTACTTGGACAGAGTGTTAGTTAGACGAGCTGACACTGATTTCGTTAGTTGTCCCACGTTCCACCTGATAGCGTGGACTGACCATAAGCTTGTTAGGGTCAGTCTACGGTTAGTCAATAGGCCTAGTCTAGCCGGCTACTGGAAGTTCAATACCTCCTTACTGGAGATACGGGACTTCCGGGACCGGCTAGAATCCCTAATTCAGCGGGCGTTAGTGGGGGCGGTTACCGGGAGTAGGTGGTGGGTTTCTCTGAAATATAGGATTAGAGACTTCGCCACCAAATACGGTCAACAGCTCAGCCTAGATAAGGCCAAGGAGGCGAAGGCTATAGAAGATAGACTTTCCCGGGCGGTGGCTGGGGGGGACTCCCTAGGTGTAGAGCTAGCTAGGAGGGACCTTGAGCGTGAGAGTAGCGAGCGCTACAAGGGATTCGTAGTTAGATCTAGGCTAAATAGAGCTCTCAACGAAGCTGTGAAAACAAACGCGACTGCGCGTGAAGAAGAAGTGCGAAGGTTCCCCGATCGGTACATCGCGTCTGTCAAGACCGCGGACGGGCGACTGCTGCGATCAGGTCGTGAGATGCGTGATGCCTTTCGGGCGCACTTTCGGGATCGCTTTGCCCGCTGCCCTGATCTCCCGATCCGGGAGTTTCGTAGCTATCTTGCCGACTTCCCCCGCCTTGGGGTGGCTGAAGCGGCTAGCTGCGAGGGTTTGGTTACTGAATGCGAAGTCCGTGATGCGTTGAAGCAGGTCGGCCTCAACAAGTCGCCGGGACTAGATGGTTTGCCCTACGAAGTGTACTTGAGGATGTCGCACATGTTTGTGCCTATTCTGACGGATGTGTTCAACCATTGGTTCGCCCAGGGAGCCATCCCTGGTAGCGTTACCAAGGGCGTGATCACATTGCTGAAGAAAGGTGGCAGGCATGTTTGGGAGGGGCTAGACGACTACAGGCCCATAACTCTGCTTAACACAGAGTTAAAGATTTTGGCCCGGGTCTTAGCTAATCGTTTACAGCTTGTCATCAGTGATCTGATCGGCCCTGAACAGACCTTTGCTGTGAAGGGAAGATCGATCCAGGACAACCTGCACTTGATTCGCGAGGTCCTAGAGGGGATAGAAGACGACACAGAAGCCGCGCTGATCAGTTTAGATCAGTCCAAGGCCTTCGATAGGGTCGACCATCGGTTCTTGGCGTCTGTTTTGGAGACTGCCGGATTCAAACCGGAGTTCCGCAGATGGATTAGTATGATGTACCATAACCCTCAGGCAGTGGTGCAGGTGAACGGAAGGCGTTCGGAGGTATTCGCGGTCGAGCGGTCGGTCCGGCAGGGCTGCCCGTTGTCTCCTCTTCTCTATGTCCTCGCGTTGGAGCCCCTCCTGCGCAGGCTTAGGGATGAGAGGACAAGTCCGTCCCTGCGCGGTATACCTTTTGTTAGCAGCCTTGCTGCAAGGGTTTCCGCGTTCGCTGATGACGTCACAGTCTTTGTGTCCCGCCGTCTGGATATAAAGGCTGTGAAAGAGGCGGTTGTCGAGTACGAGCGGATCGCAGGAGCCAAGGTCAATTTTGACAAAAGCGAAGGTTTGCGGCTTGGTGCTTGGAGGGGTAGCAATACTCTTCCAGGGCCCTTCCGCTGGAGTGACGGACCCGTCCGCATCCTCGGGGTGTGGTTCGGGCCCGACCTCCAACTGGAGCGAAATTGGTCGGAAGTACAAACCAAGGTGAATGCTCAGGTGGGAATCTGGCTTTCAAGGAGGTTGTCCTTAAAGGGCAGGGCGGAGGCGTGCGCCACGTACGTCTTTCCTCTGATCCTTTACCGATTGGCTGTACTTCCTCTGCCTAAGGCACGTCGGTTGGCACTGCAACAATCCCTCTCCAGATTGCTCTGGGGAGGTGCAAGGCCGATGGTCCGTAGGCAGGTCTGTATCCAACGTACACGCAACGGGGGTCTGGGTATGCCTGATCTGGAGAGCCACTGGCTTGCTGAAAGACTTGCATACCTGGGCCGGTCCTTGACGGGGGACGCAGTGTGGAGACGAAAGGCGAGTCGGACTTTTCCTCGCCTCCAGTCAGACCCAAAGGCTGAAGGTCGACGTAAGCCTTTGGGCGAAGCACTGTTTGTCCGCGAGTGCCGAAAGGCCCTTCGTAACCTTCTTGGGTCCAGTGACCTTTCACGGCCTCGGAAAGAGCTATATCGGGAATTAGTGGTGGGTTCCGCTTCTGATCCTCTTAGCGAGCGGCGAGGCTGGACGGCGGAGGAGATCCGCTCTCACTGGAATTGGGCGCCAGGATCGAGCTTCTTGAACAACTCCGAGTTCTCGCTCACCTGGCGACTTGCACGAAATGCGTTACCCCTTTTCGGCTTGAACTACAAAGCGGGCCTGGCAGACATGCCTGATTGCCCTCGCTGCAGCAGTGGCTTGGAAGAAACGGCTGAGCACGCCTTCTACTACTGCGAGCGAGTTCGCCCGTTTTGGGATCACGTCGGGGAGTGGACGGCTCGCATCGAACCCAAGCAGCTCGTGCTGCTCGACGTTGGTTACGTCGTGGACAACGTTCTTCCTCCGTTTCAGGGTGAGAAGCGTGTGGTGTTTCTCGCGATCCTGGCTGTAGCTCGAATGGTGATTTGGACTACGCGAAAGAAGGGATTGTATGACGATGCAAACTTTTCTCATCGTGATCTGGTATTGTACTTTAGGCATTCGCTTAGGGTCAAAATCAGATGCGATAGAAAACGCTTGGATCGCATAACATTCAGCAGAAGGTGGGTGAATGCAGCGAGCCTGGTCGTAAGAAAGGGGGCAACGTTGGAGTCATCCTTCCCTCCTCTGCCCGCTCATGGCGTCTACGGTACGGGTCCTTCGGGACCCCACCCCCGGTAAGTAGGCAAAGCTTTTTTCCCTTGCAACCTAGTTAGCAGTATGTTGTCAGTCATTGTCCCCGTCACCTAGTCATTAGTTCTCAAGATCTTCCCCATCCCCATTATTTTTGTACCTTAACCCATATCCCAGCCCGCTTTTACTGAAGATCTTGAACATTCATATGTATAAAAAATCATATTACCTGCTTGAATCAACCCATACCGCGCCCGACCCCTTATTTCCTTTGACCCCTGTAGATTAGGATCCCTGCCCCACCTAGGGTAGGTCCGGCTTGTTTTCGGTTCTTTTCGCCCCGGAAAACAGTCGGCCTCCAATTTTATAGACGGGGGGATGGGAGGGCAACCAAACGGGGGATTTTTTCCTTTGTTGCTGTACATATTTCGGGGTTTTTTCTCCCATCCCCATCATATGAATTCATTTGTAAAAACCACAATTTGTAAATAAAATCATGCATCACTCTCGGGATTTTAAGTAGGTTCTTTCTTCATCGAGCAAATGTGGTATTTTGGTGACAGCAGCGCGCATGGCGACGGATGAATGACTATATATTGTATTGTTGAATGGGTCGGCGAATGTGGCTAGCTAGGTCCCACTAGTTAAAACTTAGTTATTGCAAGACCGCACCCTTCCCCTTCCCCACAAAACTTAAGGCCTTGTGCCTTCCTGCATTTTTACAGGAAATAAAGGAGACAATTTCTCTATTATTCTTACGAAAAGTGTTGATCTGCGTTGTTACTTTATTGGATTACTTGTTGGATTACTTGTTGAAAAAATTGTTATCTCGGTAAGACTTTGTTTTTTTGTGACTTTGTTTGAACTTTAATTTTTTTCAAGTCTTACCGAGAACTCTTTGTTTTGACGACTGACTTGTTTTATTTTTTTTTGTTATCCGACTTTTTTGTTTGTTGTTATTGGTCGGATTTTATTTTGTTGCCTTACCATTTATTTTTTGATTGTCAGGGGTTCTACCTGTTTTTTGCGTGGTGTCATTTCGCTTGTCTTATTTTTGACATTCTTTCAGTTGAAACTGTAGAGCCCCCCCCTCCATACTAAGCTACAGTTGGAGGTTTAATCATACCCTCCTGGCTGCTATTATTTTTTCGCAGCCATGGAGGGGGCAACAACTCCAAATAAGTCAACAAAGACACAAAGCCTGATAGGGGCAAATTGGCCTTCGTTGCCGATCCCCGCCGAATCCCAAGAAACAAAAGATAGCCAAGACAGCCCAATACAGCCGGCTCAAAAAAGCCCCACAGCCTGGAAAGGCCAGCAGAGGGGACCGGCTGACTATGAGAAGGACCGGGTGGGCAAGTACGCCAAGTACTTTAACGGAAACGAGATTTTGCCCATCCCGGAAATAGCCGACAAAATAATACCAAGAGTCCTCTCGCTGGTCGTTTCCGACCTTAAAACAAAAAGGCTGGTGGGGCTCAATAAGGATTCTTTCGAAGAGCTGCTAAGGAAGTCAGGCATCCCATGCCAGTACTTCTGCAGAAAAAGTTTCGCAACATGGGATGTCCTGTTTCCCACAGAACAACAAGCGGCGAAAGCAGCAGAAAGAGATATAATTACGAAGAACTTTAGGCTACAGCCGGAATATCAGGGCACCCGTAGGCTCCGCGTGACGATCTGCAATGTCCCGGCCATTATTACTGGGGAGGTCCTGGCAGCATACTTAAGTGCCTTTGGCCAGGTTGAGGAGTTCAACCTCCTCAGATCCCCGGCCGGGACAGCCTACGGGGACTATGCCTTCCGGCTGTGCCTGACCAGGGATGGTTTTAAAGCCATCCCTGAAATGCTGATCAGCGGGGATCGGCAGATGATTGTGTTGGTGGAGGGAAGACGCCCCAGGTGCTGGGGGTGTAAGCAAATTGGCCACATCGCCAAGTTTTGCCCCCAGCGCCCTGAAAACCAAAAAGAAAAAACTACGTCAACAACAACAACAACAACAACGACAACAACAGGGGACGCAGCAGCCACCATCACCAACACAGTCAGAAAAGAAGCGGAGGCCAAGGGCCCGGGTCCAGCCCAGCTCAAACCAAGCAATCAAGAGGGCTGGACGGAGGTGGCCAGAAAGAGGAGGGGATCCCCTAAGCAGGGGGAAAAAACCTCATCCCCTCCTCAAAAAAAGGCCCAAACAGCAGCAGCAGCAGCAGTAGTAGCAGCAGAAGCAACACCAACATCAGAACCACCGATAACTCCGAAACCAGCCACACCAGCAACAGAGACTCCAGCAACGCCCGCACCAGTAACATCGGCACCATCTGCAGCAACAAAGACATCTCCGAAAAAACAAAAAAAGAAAAATAAACCAAACGCCCCGGAAGAGATGGAGACCAACTTTAATTTGAAGAGGAGAAGGGACAGCGGGGAGGGGACCGCAAAAAAAATATGCCCTGAACAACCCAAGGCAGGTCCCTCCTCTCAACCGCAAAAGCAATCAACTCCTCCACCTCTACCTCCACCACCCTTTCCACCCCCTCAAATCCTACAACGCACACAACCACCATATCAAATGTTCACCCTCTCACCCCAACAAGAACAGTGCCTAAAGAAATACCACAGACCCTACCAAATCCCACTCCCAAGGTCGCAATCAGCAGACCGGTCCCAGCCCCTAAACTTAACCAGAACTCCATCTCTTCCCTCACTCAGCCCCACTAGCATATCCTCTCAAGAACTGTTCCCGTCAAAAAGAAAACAAGACCCTCCTGCCAGTAAAAAAAAAGCAAATCGGCAGGAGGGCGAAAAAGAACTAACAATCACCCAAATACAGCAGGCAGCGGCTTTGTGCTCAGTAGAGCTGGAAGCAGTTGGCGACTTCCAGCTGCGAAAGGCACTAAAGCCGCTGCTGAACCTTGAAAAAATACAAAACCTGAATGTTTCTAATCCTGTCAATTTTAGGAGTGCAGCCATGGTGACCACTTTTGTCCGGTCAGCTGGCGACCGTACCAAGGGCGTATGGAAGTTCTTGAGTACGGTCTGTCAGACTGATACGGGCATAAAGCTGGCGGAGTTGGAGCACTCCTCATTGAAAAAATGTATACCTTTTTGTTCGGGAAGGGTCCCAATTTTGGTTCACCCGTCCCTTTACAGGTCCCTAAAGCTGCGGTTCCCCATAGATGTCGGCGGAATCACCAGAGACAACCGGGTGACAACTGAACTCGGTACCGGTTCTCTGCGTCAGGCTGTCGGCATCCTCACCCCGAAGGATTTCCGGCCCGTAGTCGACACTGAGTAAGGTAAGTGAGATTGATGTCTTTAAACGTTGCCAGTTTGAATGTGAGGGGACTGAGGGATTCAAGCAAGTGTGCGCGCTTGCTTGGTGAACTCAAGAACCTCGGAGTGGATGTTGCTGCAGTGCAGGAGACCCACTTCACTTGCGATGCCGACTGTCGGGTGCTGGAAAGCGACTTTAACGTTTTCTCAGCATACGGCAGCCGCATCAGCGCTGGGGTCTCTCTGCTAGTTGGACGCAGCCTTGATGCTGATGTTGACGTTGTTTTTGCAGGTGACGGGGGCCGGCTGGTTGTGGCCGATGTTGCCGTGAAAAGTTTCAAGTTTCGTCTGGTTGCGGTTTATGCGTCCAATATCGCTGCGGAGAGGGTTTCCTTTTTTCGTCGGTTGGCGCCGTTCCTGGACGATACGAAGCGGCTAGTCTTAATGGGTGATTGGAATGCGATCCTTGATCCCAAGATAGATAAGGTCGGGCGGGGAGCTAGGCGTGCGGGAAGGTGTGATAGCAGCCTTGTCGGCTTCGTGACTCGTCACGGTCTCGTCGACAGGTTTCGTCTTGATCACCCAGGGCGGGAGATGTGGACGTGGCTAGATAGCTCGCCCTCTGCCAAAGTAGGTTCCTACTTGGACAGAGTGTTAGTTAGACGAGCTGACACTGATTTCGTTAGTTGTCCCACGTTCCACCTGATAGCGTGGACTGACCATAAGCTTGTTAGGGTCAGTCTGCGGTTAGCCGATAGGCCTAGTCTAGCCGGCTACTGGAAGTTCAATACCTCCTTACTGGAGATACGGGACTTCCGGGACCGGCTGGAATCCCTAATTCAGCGGGCGTTAGTGGGGGCGGTTACCGGGAATAGGTGGTGGGTTTCTTTGAAATATAGGATTAGAGACTTCGCCATCAAATACGGTCAACAGCTCAGCCTAGATAAGACCAAGGAGGCGAAGTCTATAGAAGATAGACTTTCCCGGGCGGTGGCTGGGGGGGACTCCCTAGGTGTAGAGCTAGCTAGGAGGGACCTTGAGCGTGAGAGTAGCGAGCGCTACAAGGGATTCGTAGTTAGATCTAGGCTAAATAGAGCTCTCAACGAAGCTGTGAAAACAAACGCGACTGCGCGTGAAGAAGAAGTGCGAAGGTTCCCCGATCGGTACATCGCGTCTGTCAAGACCGCGGACGGGCGACTGCTGCGATCAGGTCGTGAGATGCGTGATGCCTTTCGGGCGCACTTTCGGGATCGCTTTGCCCGCTGCCCTGATCTCCCGATCCGGGAGTTTCGTAGCTATCTTGCCGACTTCCCCCGCCTTGGGGTGGCTGAAGCGGCTAGCTGCGAGGGTTTGGTTACTGAATGCGAAGTCCGTGATGCGTTGAAGCAGGTCGGCCTCAACAAGTCGCCGGGACTAGATGGTTTGCCCTACGAAGTGTACTTGAGGATGTCGCAAATGTTTGTGCCTATTCTGACGGATGTGTTCAACCATTGGTTCGCCCAGGGAGCCATCCCTGGTAGCGTTACCAAGGGCGTGATCACATTGCTGAAGAAAGGTGGCAGGCATGTTTGGGAGGGGCTAGACGACTACAGGCCCATAACTCTGCTTAACACAGAGTTAAAGATTTTGGCCCGGGTCTTAGCTAATCGTTTACAGCTTGTCATCAGTGATCTGATCGGCCCTGAACAGACCTTTGCTGTGAAGGGAAGATCGATCCAGGACAACCTGCACTTGATTCGCGAGGTCCTAGAGGGGATAGAAGACGACACAGAAGCCGCGCTGATCAGTTTAGATCAGTCCAAGGCCTTCGATAGGGTCGACCATCGGTTCTTGGCGTCTGTTTTGGAGACTGCCGGATTCAAACCGGAGTTCCGCAGATGGATTAGTATGATGTACCATAACCCTCAGGCAGTGGTGCAGGTGAACGGAAGGCGTTCGGAGGTATTCGCGGTCGAGCGGTCGGTCCGGCAGGGCTGCCCGTTGTCTCCTCTTCTCTATGTCCTCGCGTTGGAGCCCCTCCTGCGCAGGCTTAGGGATGAGAGGACAAGTCCGTCCCTGCGCGGTATACCTTTTGTTAGCAGCCTTGCTGCAAGGGTTTCCGCGTTCGCTGATGACGTCACAGTCTTTGTGTCCCGCCGCCTGGATATAAAGGCTGTGAAAGAGGCGGTTGTCGAGTACGAGCGGATCGCAGGAGCCAAGGTCAATTTTGACAAAAGCGAAGGTTTGCGGCTTGGTGCTTGGAGGGGTAGCAATACTCTTCCAGGGCCCTTCCGCTGGAGTGACGGACCCATCCGCATCCTCGGGGTGTGGTTCGGGCCCGACCTCCAACTGGAGCGAAATTGGTCGGAAGTACAAACCAAGGTGAATGCTCAGGTGGGAATCTGGCTTTCAAGGAGGTTGTCCTTAAAGGGCAGGGCGGAGGCGTGCGCCACGTACGTCTTTCCTCTGATCCTTTACCGATTGGCTGTACTTCCTCTGCCTAAGGCACGTCGGTTGGCACTGCAACAATCCCTCTCCAGATTGCTCTGGGGAGGTGCAAGGCCGATGGTCCGTAGGCAGGTCTGTATCCAACGTACACGCAACGGGGGTCTGGGTATGCCTGATCTGGAGAGCCACTGGCTTGCTGAAAGACTTGCATACCTGGGCCGGTCCTTGACGGGGGACGCAGTGTGGAGACGAAAGGCGAGTCGGACTTTTCCTCGCCTCCAGTCAGACCCAAAGGCTGAAGGTCGACGTAAGCCTTTGGGCGAAGCACTGTTTGTCCGCGAGTGCCGAAAGGCCCTTCGTAACCTTCTTGGGTCCAGTGACCTTTCACGGCCTCGGAAAGAGCTATATCGGGAATTAGTGGTGGGTTCCGCTTCTGATCCTCTTAGCGAGCGGCGAGGCTGGACGGCGTAGAGATCCGCTCTCACTGGAATTGGGCGCCAGGATCGAGCTTCTTGAACAACTCCGAGTTCTCGCTCACCTGGCGACTTGCACGAAATGCGTTACCCCTTTTCGGCTTGAACTACAAAGCGGGCCTGGCAGACATGCCTGATTGCCCTCGCTGCAGCAGTGGCTTGGAAGAAACGGCTGAGCACGCCTTCTACTACTGCGAGCGAGTTCGCCCGTTTTGGGATCACGTCGGGGAGTGGACGGCTCGCATCGAACCCAAGCAGCTCGTGCTGCTCGACGTTGGTTACGTCGTGGACAACGTTCTTCCTCCGTTTCAGGGTGAGAAGCGTGTGGTGTTTCTCGCGATCCTGGCTGTAGCTCGAATGGTGATTTGGACTACGCGAAAGAAGGGATTGTATGACGATGCAAACTTTTCTCATCGTGATCTGGTATTGTACTTTAGGCATTCGCTTAGGGTCAAAATCAGATGCGATAGAAAACGCTTGGATCGCATAACATTCAGCAGAAGGTGGGTGAATGCAGCGAGCCTGGTCGTAAGAAAGGGGGCAACGTTGGAGTCATCCTTCCCTCCTCTGCCCGCTCATGGCGTCTACGGTACGGGTCCTTCGGGACCCCACCCCCGGTAAGTAGGCAAAGCTTTTTTCCCTTGCAACCTAGTTAGCAGTATGTTGTCAGTCATTGTCCCCGTCACCTAGTCATTAGTTCTCAAGATCTTCCCCATCCCCATTATTTTTGTACCTTAACCCATATCCCAGCCCGCTTTTACTGAAGATCTTGAACATTCATATGTATAAAAAATCATATTACCTGCTTGAATCAACCCATACCGCGCCCGACCCCTTATTTCCTTTGACCCCTGTAGATTAGGATCCCTGCCCCACCTAGGGTAGGTCCGGCTTGTTTTCGGTTCTTTTCGCCCCGGAAAGCAGTCGGCCTCCAATTTTATAGACGGGGGGATGGGAGGGCAACCAAACGGGGGATTTTTTCCTTTGTTGCTGTACATATTTCGGGGTTTTTTCCCCCATCCCCATCATGTGAATTCATTTGTAAGAGCCACAGTTTGTAAATAGAATCATGCATCGCTCTCGGGATTTTAGGTGGGTTCTTTCTTCATCGAGCAAGTGTGGTGTTTTGGTGACGGCGGCGCGCATGGCGACGGATGAGTGACTATGTGTTGTGTTGTTGAGTGGGTCGGCGAATGTGGCTGGCTGGGTCCCACTAGTTAAAACTTAGTTATTGCAAGACCGCACCCTTCCCCTTCCCCACAAAACTTAAGGCCTTGTGCCTTCCTGCATTTTTACAGGAAATAAAGGAGACAATTTCTCTATTATTCTTACGAAAAGTGTTGATCTGCGTTGTTACTTTATTGGATTACTTGTTGGATTACTTGTTGAAAAAATTGTTATCTCGGTAAGACTTTGTTTTTTTGTGACTTTGTTTGAACTTTAATTTTTTTCAAGTCTTACCGAGAACTCTTTGTTTTGACGACTGACTTGTTTTATTTTTTTTTTTCTCACTTGTTATCCGACTTTTTTGTTTGTTGTTATTGGTCGGATTTTATTTTTGTTGCCTTACCATTTATTTTTTGATTGTCAGGGGTTCTACCTGTCTTATAACTTGCGTGGTGTCATTCCACTTGTTTTATTTTTGACATTCTTTTAGTTGAAACTGTAGAGCCCCCCCTCCATACTAAGCTACAGTTGGAGGTTTAACCATACCCTCCTGGCTGCTATTATTTTTTCGCAGCCATGGAGGGGGCAACAAATCCTTCGACAAAGACACAAAGCCTGATAGGGGCAAATTGGCCTTCGTTGCCGATCCCCGCCGAATCCCAAGAAACAAAAGATAGCCAAGACAGCCCAATACAGCCGGCTCAAAAAAGCCCCACAGCCTGGAAAGGCCAGCAGAGGGGACCAGCTGACTATGAGAAAGACCGGGTGGGCAAGTACGCCATGTACTTTAACGGAAACGAGATTTTGCCCATCCCGGAAATAGCTGACAAGATAATACCAAGAGTCCTCTCGCTGGTCGTTTCCGACCTTAAAACAAAAAGGCTGGTGGGGCTCAATAAGGATTCTTTCGAAGAGCTGCTAAGGAAGTCAGGCATCCCATGCCAGTACTTCTGCAGAAAAAGTTTCGCAACATGGGATGTCCTGTTTCCCACAGAACAACAAGCGGCGAAAGCAGCAGAAAGAGACATAATTACGAAGAACTTTAGGCTACAGCCGGAATATCAGGGCACCCGTAGGCTCCGCGTGACGATCTGCAATGTCCCGGCCATTATTACTGGGGAGGTCCTGGCAGCATACTTAAGTGCCTTTGGCCAGGTTGAGGAGTTCAACCTCCTCAGATCCCCGGCCGGGACAGCCTACGGGGACTATGCCTTCCGGCTGTGCCTAACAAGGGATGGCTTCAAAGCCATCCCGGAAACAGTAATCTGCGGGGATCGGCAGATGATTGTGTTGGTGGAGGGAAGACGCCCCAGGTGCTGGGGGTGTAAGCAAATTGGCCACATCGCCAAGTTTTGCCCCCAGCGCCCTGAAAACCAAAAAGAAAAAACTACGTCAACAACAACAACAACAACGACAACAACAGGGGACGCAGCAGCCACCATCACCAACACAGTCAGAAAAGAAGCGGAGGCCAAGGGCCCGGGTCCAGCCCAGCTCAAACCAAGCAATCAAGAGGGCTGGACGGAGGTGGCCAGAAAGAGGAGGGGATCCCATAAGCAGGGGGAAAAAACCTCATCCCCTCCTCAAAAAAAGGCCCAAACAGCAGCAGCAGCAGCAGTAGTAGCAGCAGAAGCAACACCAACATCAGAACCACCGATAACTCCGAAACCAGCCACACCAGCAACAGAGACTCCAGCAACGCCCGCACCAGTAACATCGGCACCATCTGCAGCAACAAAGACATCTCCGAAAAAACAAAAAAAGAAAAATAAACCAAACGCCCCGGAAGAGATGGAGACCAACTTTAATTTGAAGAGGAGAAGGGACAGCGGGGAGGGGACCGCAAAAAAAATATGCCCCGAACAACCCAAGGCAGGTCCCTCCCCTCAACCGCAAAAGCAATCAACTCCTCCACCTCTACCTCCACCACCCTTTCCACCCCCTCAAATCCTACAACCCACACAACCACCATATCAAATGTTCACCCTCTCACCCCAACAAGAACAGTGCCTAAAGAAATACCACAGACCCTACCAAATCCCACTCCCAAGGTCACAATCAGCAGACCGGTCCCAGCCCCTAAACTTAACCAGAACTCCATCTCTTCCCTCACTCAGCCCCACTAGCATATCCTCTCAAGAACTGTTCCCGTCGAAAAGAAAACAAGACCCTCCTGCCAGTAAAAAAAAAGCAAATCGGCAGGAGGGCGAAAAAGAACTAACAATCACCCAAATACAGCAGGCAGCGGCTTTGTGCTCAGTAGAGCTGGAAGCAGTTGGCGACTTCCAGCTGCGAAAGGCACTAAAGCCGCTGCTGAACCTTGAAAAAATACAAAACCTGAATGTTTCTAATCCTGTCAATTTTAGGAGTGCAGCCATGGTGACCACTTTTGTCCGGTCAGCTGGCGACCGTACCAAGGGCGTATGGAAGTTCTTGAGTACGGTCTGTCAGACTGATACGGGCATAAAGCTGGCGGAGTTGGAGCACTCCTCACTGAAAAAATGTATTCCTTTTTGTTCGGGCAGGGTCCCAATTTTGGTTCACCCGTCCCTTTACAGGTCCCTAAAGCTGCGGTTCCCCATAGATGTCGGCGGAATCACCAGAGACAACCGGGTGACAACTGAACTCGGTACCGGTTCTCTGCGTCAGGCTGTCGGCATCCTCACCCCGAAGGATTTCCGGCCCGTAGTCGACACTGACTAAGGTAAGTGAGATTGATGGCTTTAAACGTTGCCAGTTTGAATGTGAGGGGACTGAGGGATTCAAGCAAGTGTGCGCGCTTGCTTGGTGAACTCAAGAACCTCGGAGTAGATGTTGCTGCAGTGCAGGAGACCCACTTCACTTGCGATGCCGACTGTCGGGTGCTGGAAAGCGACTTTAACGTTTTCTCAGCATACGGCAGCCGCATCAGCGCTGGGGTCTCTCTGCTAGTTGGACGCAGCCTTGATGCTGATGTTGACGTTGTTTTTGCAGGTGACGGGGGCCGGCTGGTTGTGGCCGATGTTGCCGTGAAAAGTTTCAAGTTTCGTCTGGTTGCGGTTTATGCGTCCAATATCGCTGCGGAGAGGATTTCCTTTTTTCGTCGGTTGGCGCCGTTCCTGGACGATACGAAGCGGCTAGTCTTAATGGGTGATTGGAATGCGATCCTTGATCCCAAGATAGATAAGGTCGGGCGGGGAGCTAGGCGTGCGGGAAGGTGTGATAGCAGCCTTGTCGGCTTCGTGACTCGTCACGGTCTCGTCGACAGGTTTCGTCTTGATCACCCAGGGCGGGAGATGTGGACGTGGCTAGATAGCTCGCCCTCTGCCAAAGTGGGTTCCTACTTGGACAGAGTGTTAGTTAGACGAGCTGACACTGATTTCGTTAGTTGTCCCACGTTCCACCTGATAGCGTGGACTGACCATAAGCTTGTTAGGGTCAGTCTACGGTTAGTCAATAGGCCTAGTCTAGCCGGCTACTGGAAGTTCAATACCTCCTTACTGGAGATACGGGACTTCCGGGACCGGCTAGAATCCCTAATTCAGCGGGCGTTAGTGGGGGCGGTTACCGGGAGTAGGTGGTGGGTTTCTCTGAAATATAGGATTAGAGACTTCGCCACCAAATACGGTCAACAGCTCAGCCTAGATAAGGCCAAGGAGGCGAAGGCTATAGAAGATAGACTTTCCCGGGCGGTGGCTGGGGGGGACTCCCTAGGTGTAGAGCTAGCTAGGAGGGACCTTGAGCGTGAGAGTAGCGAGCGCTACAAGGGATTCGTAGTTAGATCTAGGCTAAATAGAGTTCTCAACGAAGCTGTGAAATCGAACGCGACTGCGCGTGAAGAAGAAGTGCGAAGGTTCCCCGATCGGTACATCGCGTCTGTCAAGACTGCGGACGGGCGACTGCTGCGATCGGGTCGTGAGATGCGTGATGCCTTTCGGGCGCACTTTCGGGATCGCTTTGCCCGCTGCCCTGATCTCCCGATCCGGGAGTTTCGTAGCTATCTTGCCGACTTCCCCCGCCTTGGGGTGGCTGAAGCGGCTAGCTGCGAGGGTTTGGTTACTGAATGCGAAGTCCGTGATGCGTTGAAGCAGGTCGGCCTGAACAAGTCGCCGGGACTAGATGGTTTGCCCTACGAAGTGTACTTGAGGATGTCGCACATGTTTGTGCCTATTCTGACGGATGTGTTCAACCATTGGTTCGCCCAGGGAGTGATCCCTGGTTGCGTTACCAAGGGCGTGATCACATTGCTGAAGAAAGGTGGCCAGCATGTTGGGGAGGGCTTAGATGACTACAGGCCCATAACTCTGCTTAACGCAGAGTTAAAGATTTTGGCCCGGGTCTTGGCGAATCGTTTACAGCGTGTCATCAGTGATCTGATCGGCCCCGAACAGACCTTTGCTGTGAAGGGAAGATCGATCCAGGACAATCTGCACTTGATTCGCGAGGTCCTAGAGGGAATAGAAGACGACACCGAAGCCGCGCTGATCAGTTTAGATCAGTCCAAGGCCTTCGATAGGGTTGACCATCGGTTCTTGGCGTCTGTTTTGGAGACTGCCGGATTCAAACCGGAGTTCCGCAGATGGATTAGTATGATGTACCATAACCCTCAGGCAGTGGTGCAGGTGAACGGAAGGCGTTCGGAGGTATTCGCGATCGAGCGTTCGGTCCGGCAGGGCTGCCCGTTGTCTCCTCTTCTCTATGTCCTCGCGTTGGAGCCCCTCCTGCGCAGGCTTAGGGATGAGAGGACAAGTCCGTCCCTGCGCGGTATACCTTTTGTTAGCAGCCTTGCTGCAAGGGTTTCCGCGTTCGCTGATGACATCACAGTCTTTGTGTCCCGCCGTCTGGATATAAAGGCTGTGAAAGAGGCGGTTGTCGAGTACGAGCGGATCGCAGGAGCCAAGGTCAATTTTGACAAAAGCGAAGGTTTGCGGCTTGGTGCTTGGAGGGGTAGCAATACTCTTCCAGGGCCCTTCCGCTGGAGTGACGGACCCGTCCGCATCCTCGGGGTGTGGTTCGGGCCCGACCTCCAACTGGAGCGAAATTGGTTGGAAGTACAAACCAAGGTGAATGCTCAGGTGGGAATCTGGCTTTCAAGGAGGTTGTCCTTAAAGGGCAGGGCGGAGGCGTGCGCCACGTACGTCTTCCCTCTGATCCTTTACCGATTGGCTGTACTTCCTCTGCCTAAGGCACGTCGGTTGGCACTGCAACAATCCCTCTCCAGATTGCTCTGGGGAGGTGCAAGGCCGATGGTCCGTAGGCAGGTCTGTATCCAACGTACACGCAACGGGGGTCTGGGTATGCCTGATCTGGAGAGCCACTGGCTTGCTGAAAGACTTGCATACCTGGGCCGGTCCTTGACGGGGGACGCAGTGTGGAGACGAAAGGCGAGTCGGACTTTTCCTCGCCTCCAGTCAGACCCAAAGGCTGAAGGTCGACGTAAGCCTTTTGGAGAAGCACTGTTTGTCCGCGAGTGCCGAAAGGCCCTTCGTAACCTTCTTGGGTCCAGTGACCTTTCACGGCCTCGGAAAGAGCTATATCGGGAATTAGTGGTGGGTTCCGCTTCTGATCCTCTTAGCGAGCGGCGAGGCTGGACGGCGGAGGAGATCCGCTCTCACTGGAATTGGGCGCCAGGATCGAGCTTCTTGAACAACTCCGAGTTCTCGCTCACCTGGCGACTTGCACGGAATGCGTTACCCCTTTTCGGCTTGAACTACAAGGCGGGCCTGGCAGACATGCCTGATTGCCCTCGCTGCAGCAGTGGCTTAGAAGAAACGGCTGAGCACGCCTTCTACTACTGCGAGCGAGTTCGCCCGTTTTGGGATCACGTCGGGGAGTGGACGGCTCGCATCGAACCCAAGCAGCTCGTGCTGCTCGACGTTGGTTACGTCGTGGACAACGTTCTTCCTCCGTTTCAGGGTGAGAAGCGTGTGGTGTTTCTCGCGATCCTGGCTGTAGCTCGAATGGTGATTTGGACTACGCGAAAGAAGGGATTGTATGACGATGCAAACTTTTCTCATCGTGATCTGGTTTTGTACTTTAGGCATTCGCTTAGGGTCAAAATCAGATGCGATAGAAAACGCTTGGATCGCATAACATTCAGCAGAAGGTGGGTGAATGCAGCGAGCCTGGTCGTAAGAAAGGGGGCAACGTTGGAGTCATCCTTCCCTCCTCTGCCCGCTCATGGCGTCCACGGTACGGGTCCTTCGGGACCCCACCCCCGGTAAGTAGGCAAAGCTTTTTCCCTGGTAACCTAGTTAGCAGTATGTTGTCAGTCATTGTCCCCGTCACCTAGTCATTAGTTCTCAAGATCTTCCCCATCCCCATTATTTTTGTACCTTAACCCATATCCCAGCCCGCTTTTTCTGAAGATCTTGAACATTCATATGTATAAAAAATCATATTACCTGCTTGAATCAACCCATACCGCGCCCGACCCCTTATTTCCTTTGACCCCTGTAGATTAGGATCCCTGCCCCACCTAGGGTAGGTCCGGCTTGTTTTCGGTTCTTTTCGCCCCGGAAAACAGTCGGCCTCCAATTTTATAGACGGGGGGATGGGAGGGCAACCAAACGGGGGATTTTTTCCTTTGTTGCTGTACATATTTCGGGGTTTTTTCTCCCATCCCCATCATATGAATTCATTTGTAAAAACCACAATTTGTAAATAAAATCATGCATCACTCTCGGGATTTTAAGTAGGTTCTTTCTTCATCGAGCAAATGTGGTATTTTGGTGACAGCAGCGCGCATGGCGACGGATGAATGACTATATATTGTATTGTTGAATGGGTCGGCGAATGTGGCTAGCTAGGTCCCACTAGTTAAAACATAGTTATTGCAAGACCGCACCCTTCCCCTTCCCCACAAAACTTAAGGCCTTGTGCCTTCCTGCATTTTTACAGGAAATAAAGGGAGACAACTTCTCGTCCCTTACGAGACATTTGACAGACGGATTGCAAGCCGAGCACGGCTAGCACTTCCTTTGTATGACTTCCTTTTTCTGCTAATACAATAACGTTTACCTATCACTCGTTGTTTGAGTTGTTCTTCCACCGGTCTTATCTGAAGACCACACTTGTTTGTCACAAACATTTCTATTTCAGGTTATTCAGTTTAGTGAATTAAGCTGTGTACTTATGCTGAAATGAATTGTTGGAAACAGAACTGATAATTTGTATAAAAATGGATTTGGCATTAAGTAACCTACAAAGGTCGATATGTCGTAACCCCCCCCAAAAAAAAAACGAACAAACAAAATAAATTGTTTGAAATAGAACTGTTTTTACATTTTACTGTTTGAAATAGAACTGTTTATATGTGTGGAAATGGATATGGCATTAAATAACCTAAAATGGTTGATATGCCATGAAACCAAACCAAACCAAACCAAACCAAACCTGTTGAATTTCATTTAAAAATTGTTTTATCTCCTGCTTGTGTGGAGGTGTTTTTAAATACGTATTTGCAACTAACTCATTAACTCTCCTTAAATTTCAATAAACAATTATATGAATTTTCCTCTACTGGGACAAAATTTTGGCAATTCTGTCTGTTTTTTTTTTCTCGCTTTAATAACATTATCTCAATTACGTTCAAGAGATTTTCATATTACTTCTCCTTTTTCTCTCTCTTTCTAATACGTATAATTATAATGTCCTTTCTCTTGGTGATTTGTCTGTTTTGACGACAGAAACACTCACTTTCTTGATTGTGTATTTAAAAACTGACAATTGAAAATTGTTGCAAAGAATACATCACCGGAATTAAAAGAGTCAATTAAGAAATAATAAAACATTTTAGGTAATACGTCAGATATACCCCCAAATTTTAAACTATCATTGTGTGATGCAAGTAACGTAAGGCAAATGATAATGGTAGCTCCCTCTAGTTAATGTCTTACAATTTTGTTTTGGATACGATCAGTTGGATCGGTCATCATTTTAAAAGTGGAAAAAAAGTCCAAGAGTCATGTCTAACGGTATTATTGCCATTTTTTGGTGAATTGAATTCTTTAATTCTTCCAAGCAGTTTTCTTTTAATCGATAAACGTGAGGTCTTCAAAATTTTCACCCTTAACATTGTTGATTTTCTATCCAGAACAGCATCATTCAGACGTAACCTGAAGTTAACACAAAAAGCTCTCTGTGTAGCAATTATTGAACCATCAGTCTTATAAAAAAACGTTTCAAAAACAATCTATATTATGCACCGGCCCAAGTCATTATTGCGACTGATTGTATTTGTATAAAATGGTAAGCGATTGCTTGTATGAAGCCACCATTACCATCTGCCTAAGTTTATTTCAATCTCCCAGAAGTAGGTAAAAATAATGGAAGTATATCTGTCACATCTTCTATTTAAACTTTAAAATCTGAAAATGCATATTAAGATATGAATAGAATTCTTTGAGCCTTTATTACAGTGTATTGAACATATTTTTGTGTTGCAATCAAATAGTTCATGCGTAGCATTGAGAGACATGTGTCTCATGGGTAACATTTAGAGACGTGCGTCAAAGTCTGTAAGGGTAAATGAAGAGAGAGAGAGAGTTTTTAAAGATATCATTTTACGATCCAATCTGACATAAGATATAGATTAACCAAATACATGCGTACACACAGAAACACACACACACATATATATATATATATATATATTGTCATCCACAGACAGACTGTTTCGTTCTATCAGAACTCTTCAGTGTGGCTAGACCCGCAGGACGCTCGAAGCCTGGATCGAAACCCGTCCAACTTTACGATAGACTAAGGCTTCAGACCACACGGCTACAAGCGGACTACGTTGGCTAAGGGAATTTTAAGGTATTTATTTTTAGCAACAGCAGCAGCAGCCTTTGTTTACATTTTTTTATACCCTATCGGCTACCAGAGTGCTCAATTCTTACGAAGAGCTTTGCATTACGCTAGGGGCGGCCGACAATTGGGGAATTTACGTATAAGTATGTATATATATATGGAAGTTTATGAAATATTTAGATCTATAGAATGTAATTTCAATTATTGACGTTTATGAAATATTCAGGTCTGTAGAAAATAGTTTCATTGTGGACGTTTATGAAATATTCAGATCTGTAGAAAGTATTATTATATTTTAACAAATACTGACTTAATGGTGGTATTAATGTGATCTCTTCCGTATTAATCCACAATATCGTTTGGTTAGCGTGTATATTGTTGGATATACAGAGACTATGATACGGATAAAGCGTTGGTTATTTAATGCCAAATTTATCCTTGGAAAAACGCAGTTGTGGTACTATTTGATTCATTGATGGCAGTAGGGATTTGAAATTTCATATCTTTGCCAAGGGTATAAGTCCGAAAGTAAATATAATAGCGTGGCAGGAGTTCGAAATCGCTTAATAAGACGTCACAGTTCAGAAGGTTTGAATACGGAGATATTTATGAATATATGTGTATTCAAATAGTTAAATTAAATATCTTTGGATGTAGGTACATATGTATCTGATAGTCTGTTGAGAGGGATGCAAAGACAGAAAGACATAGATAGATTGGTTGATAGTATTTACCAACCCCTCCGCTCGGGCAGGATATGACACAAGGTCAATTTTTAAGCGGAGTTTAACAGTTTGAATTCAGAGTTTTCCTTCTCCTAAACTAGTTGCCTAACCAAGGCTGAAGAACCTAGTCTGTCCTACTATTTACCCATAGCTGGAGGGAGAATAATTGGATTCATACCTTTCCCAAGGGTATTAGTGCTATGTGAAATGCAATCAGTCTCGTCCAGGATTTGAACTCGTGTCGCCGTGTCCATTTCCTACGACGATAACGACTACACCACGGGCACCTATAGATAGATTGGTTGATAGATAGATAGATAGATAGATAGATACATACATACATACATACATATATTTTGAAGAGAAATATATGCAGAGATAGATAGATAGATAGATAGATAGATACATACATACATACATACATACATTATGAAGACAATTTCTAGAATTAAGTACCCCGTTAACTGATAAAATATAATTAAAAAGGTTTAGGTAAAATGTTCCTTCTCTAACGCTGCGAAAGACGTTGGTTTTGGGTAAGATATCCGACTGGCGTAAAGTCAGCTGGGTCTGGATCCTAGGTTGAAGCATCTCGCGTATACGAAGAATAGCTGTGATACAACCAAACAGTCTATCTGTGGATGACAATATATATATATATCTGGGTGTGAGTGTGTGTGTGTGTGTGTGTGTGTGTGTGTGCGAGTGTGTGTGTGTGTGAGAGAGAGAGAGAGAGGAAAGAGAAAGAGAGAGAGAGAGAGTATGCGTGTGTGTGTATTATGGACTCCCGAATAGACGAAAATAGATAGATTTATTGTTGTTTATAAAGAGATGTAAACATGCGCACAGACTAACACATACATGCATAAGTACATTATGAAGAAATATATATATATATATATATATATATATATATATATATAGATAGATAGATAGATAGATAGATTATGTCGACAAAGAGTTATATCTGATAGATAGATAGATAGATAGATTATGTAGACAAAGAGTTATATCTGATAGATAGATAGATAGATAGATAGATAGATTATGTAGACAAAGAGTTATATCTTGTAGATAGATAGATAGATAGATAGATTATGTCGACAAAGAGTTATATCTGATAGATAGATAGATAGATAGATAGATAGATAGATTATGTAGACAAAGAGTTATATCTGATAGATAGATAGATAGATAGATAGATTATGTAGACAAAGAGTTATATCTTATAGATAGATAGATAGATAGATAGATAGATAGATTATGTAGACAAAGAGTTATATCTTGTAGATAGATAGATAGATAGATAGATAGATTGGATTGTAAGCAGATAGATTACAGTATTACAGGATGTCTAATCTACCCTAGACGCTCACAGATGCATTCATACGCAACATTAATTCCTAAAGTTCTTAGCTGATACACAATGAAGTAAAGACATAATTATAATAATTTTGTTTTATTTCATCTTCTCCAACTGATTCGCCTTCCAGCAGCAGGATTTCCAGTGTCTATGATAGTTGGAGTCTGGTTCCATCTATTTCTTCAGAGCATCAAAAGACGCATAAAGTCTGACAAATAGGCAAGAAATGAGTCTTGCAGGTTTGTGCTCGGCAGGTGGCGCAGTATATTTGTTTTGCCGCCATAAACAAATACTGTGTAAACAAAGGCACGGCTTAAGGAGACTGTATCATCTGACTCATTTTTCAATATATATATATATATATATATATATATATATATATATATATATATATATATATATATGTATGTATTCTTTTCTTTCTATTGCTCCCCATTATATATATATATATATATATATATATATATATATATATATATATATAGTAAGTATAAGAATAAAGCGTGCGGGAGTTGGAGGAAGAAGAAAAGAGGAAAGTGTCAAAAGAATGTTTCTTTTATCATACTTTTGACACTTTCTTTTTAACCTTTTTCTATCAACTCCTTCCGCCCTCGTCATTCTCATTCTTCTCCATTTTTTCTTAGACTTGATATTTCATATATATATATATATATATATATATTGGGTAAGAAAAGAAAGAAAAGTCGAGAAACAGAAAGGGTTAAAAGAGATTTTATGATAAGAGACACAGCGGGAAATTAAAAAAAGAAAATATGGTAGAAATCGGAGAAAAATTGTGGCGAAATTAATGGTGATTCGTTTTCTGCGAGAAATGTTTTATCAAGTGGGACGAGAGGCTGAGGTTTAAGTTCAGGTAAAGACAATCAGATAGATAGATAGATAGATAGTGATCAGACATAGATAGATAGATATGAATTGACAGAGATAGACTGATAGGTAGAGAGAAAGATTCGAGGCACTGCTGAAAAGTTCATTTGGTGACGTCATATCTGCTTTTTTTGCGCAATGTGATCCAAGCACTGCAAAACTGTTTCATGAACTGCGTGAACTGAAAGAGGCGTAATCTTCAGAAATAAACATAGGTTACATTTTAAGAGAGTGTCTTGGTCTGCCTATGAAAGTTTTATCCTATCCTAAATAATAGATAGATAGATAGATACGAGGCTTGTCTGAAAAGTTCATATGATGCCGTAATACCTGCTGTGTATAACATTTTTGACTAATGGGATAGCAACATTTCAACACCAATGGAAGAAGTGTGTGGACTGCAAGAGGTGCACTATGTTGGCCTCTTTTTATGAGAGTATCTTTGTCTACCAATGAGCTTTTTAGCCAACCCAAGTAGTTGGATAAATTTTTGAACTGATTGAAATATTGCAATGTGTATAAGTATGCAATCTTTAAAATAAAAGGGTAGAATTCAAGCTGTCTATAGATTTTCTTTACTGATATGAATAATCTCATGAATATGTCGAGAGTTGCTTCAGTATTTGACAGTTGAAATGTCTTTTTGTGCGTTAGCTTTATTCTTGCAACCGTTTCTTTGCCCTGTATCAATATCTCATTTTACAAAAACAGACTTATTTTGCGTTTAAGAGACGAATTTAATCTGTTAATTAAAGAAGTTGGTAATATTCATTCTGAAAAATAAATTTCACGTAACTCGAAGTGTACATTATCGAAGACCAAAGATGGACCATAGTAGCCGCCTCCTTCTATAAATGATCCCTATTTCCTGCTGTTTACCCAACAACAAAAGATCAGTGGCGAAAACTTTCACTATCGGTTTACTGGTCACACACGAAAATTAAAGATTTTTTTTAAAAATGGTTCGGACAGTTAGTTACTGAGAGAGAGCAACAAATCACGAAGTAAATTTCTGGGCTGAGAAAAACTTACAAGAACAAATCTTTTTAACGAGCGATATAATCCTAAAAACACTCTGGTTTAGATTGAACCTGGGAATAATGACAATGGAAGTGTATTCAGTATTACCCAGATATACAAAAATGGAGTCTCACTTCAATTTAGTTTCATACCCAGGATAACATTTTGTAAGCAACTCTTAGCCCTTTACAGGCAATCAAATCAGTATATTCTCAGCCCAGACGCCAGTCTTGAGGGTTACAAGTCTGCTTTTTTAGCCAAGCGAGCAGTCACTTGGTACCAAAAGGGCTTTCCATCAAGGCAATATCTGCTTTTCAGAGCTGAGTTTATAGCTTGGCGTCTGCGGCGCCTCAATAAAAGAAATTCTAAAGATATGAAACATTTTTAGAGACCAATACGCATGAGTCTCTATTGATGAATGCCACCCCCCACAATAATATGACCTTGTGTAGCATACTGATTTGGTGGAAAATCAAATAAATTCCTTTTTGAAGACTACAAAGACGTTAAAATGGTTTAAATACATGTTATCAAAAAGTTAATTATATCTATTTTAGAATCTATTTAGAAATACCCTGTTGATTGGTTAGTTGGTTGATTGCTTTACAGGATGATTATTTGGTTTTTGAGCATATCAGTATGTTGTCGGCTCATTTAAGAATTTCTTTCTGGTAATTATTATTTTCGAGTTATTACTGATTATGAATGTTATTACTGATTATGAATGTTCAGGTTCTAGTTCAGAACCTGAACACAGGGTGCAGTTTAGTGAAATACCCGGAACACCTCTTTCTGACTACAGTAGATACTCCTGAACTAGAACCTGAACACAGAGTGCAGTTTAGTGAAATACCCGGAACACCTCTTTCTCACTACAGTAGATACTCCTGAACTAGAACCTGAACACAGAGTGCAGTTTAGGGAAATACCCGGGACACCTCTTTCTCTCTACAGTAGATACTCCTGAACTAGTACCTGAACACAGAGTGCAGTTTAGTGAAATACCCAGATCACCTCTTTCTGTCTACAGTAGATTCTCCTGAACTAGAACCTGAACACAGAGTGCAGTTTAGGGAAATACCCGGGACACCTCTTTCTCTCTACAGTAGATACTCCTGAACTAGAACCTGAATACAGGGTGCAGTTTAGTGAAATACCCGGAACACCTCTTTCTGTCTACAGGAGATACTCCTGAACTAGAACCTGAACACTGAGTGCAGTTTAGTGAAATACCCGGAACACCTCTTTCTGTCTACAGGAGATACTCCTGAACTAGAACCTGAACACAGGGTGCAGTTTAGTGAAATACCCAGAAAACCTTTTCCTCACTACAGGAGATACATTCGGCGTTGTCTACCATGAAGAAAAAAAAAACAGTATGGTTTGTTATTAGAGGGACATGCAAGAACATGAACCTAAAAGGAAAAGAAATGAAAAGTGAAGCTATAAATGAGTGAAGGAATGAATGGAGTAGAAAAGAAGTGAAAATAATTCAAATATATAGGAAAAGTTAAAGAAAACTTTAGTTGAAAGGCGTAGTTGAAGGAACAACGGTTATTTGGCAGGTAAATAATAAGAGAAAAAAGTTGATGAGAATCGTGACAGGGAAAGAAAGAAATGTGAAGTGTACTAAAGAAAACAAGGAGTGGAAACAAAAGAAAGATGAAAAAGCGTTTTCTTTTTAAATAGCAGATAGACGGTGGGTCTTTAAAAAACAAGTGATAAAAGAATCAAGGTTAACCCGTTGCGGGTTTTGAAAAAAAAGAAAGGTTAATACATGAAATATATATTGGTAAGGAAGACGGATAAAAAAAAATGGTAAAGCAGAATGGAAAATTAATTAACGGAAAGAAGAAAGGATGGTTTAATAGAATATAAAATGGATGGAATCTTTGAAAAAGTTCAGAGAACGAAACATATATATATATATATATATATATATATATATATAAAGCTATTTCTAACAAAAAAGAAATGGGAAGTCAAAAAAGAAAGCAGACATTATGGGGTAGCAAAAGGTTGATGTTAGAGAAGAGAATAGTGAAAAGAGTTACGAGAAAGAAGGAATAAAAACAAACATGAATGAAAAAAGGCGAAATGACCGCAAAATTGCCAACTCTGGCAGAAAATGGAATTTCTTTTTAAACAGATAAGATAATAATTATTATAGTTGTTACTTTATATATACTGAAACACATCAAGAAAAAGCTAGATGGGAACTGCACAAGAATGCTAGGAGTTATTTTGAACAAATCCTGGAAGCAACAGACCACGAAACAACAGCTCTACGGCCACTTACCTCCCATCTTCAGAACAATATTAGTAAGATGAAGAAAACCTGTTCGACAATGCTGGAGAAACAAGAAGAAGATCATGTATGACTTTTTTCTGTGGACCCTACTCATGACGTGACTGTGTTGGCCGATCAGCAAAACTTATTTACATCAGCTCCATGCAGACAGAGGATATAATTTGGAAGATCTACCGGGAGCAATGAATGATAGTGACATTTCAGCTGACTTCGCGTATATATATATATATATATATATATATAATAAACATATATCCGTTTTTATTCATATTTGTTTCCTAAATATATGCATAGCGATGAGTAGCAGAATTTGCAAGACAGTTGGTGATTTGGCCGAATAAAAAATTATTTTGTGTTTAGGAATGATGAGACAACCTCAAATCGGCCACGCAGTGAGGGTATTATCTTGCACACACACATATTAACTATCACATATTCGACCACAAACAGCAATACATGAATATAATCTACAGTAACACACACACACACGCACACACGCACACACACACACACATAGAAAAAGAGTTATGCGCAACTCTAAAGTAAACATTTTTTTAATGTATAATTTTTTTGATTTTTTAGCTTTCTCTGAGATATTTCTTTCACTGCCTGATGATCGTCATACAAAGATGGCATGAAGCCATTGGTGACAGATGAGCACCATGCTATTAAATGTATATAAAAGCTAATATATATTTATTTATTATTATTATATAATAGCCCTATCACATATATTGAGCACTCTCCAAATTATACCGCAATTGGTCTGCCATAAATCCACCAAGTGAAACAGTGACAAGTATACACTGTTGTAATACACACACACACACACACACACACACACACACACACACACACACACACACACACACACACACATACATATATATATATAATGAGAAATCCATTACAAAGGCAAGCCTTCTAAGAGAAGTCAACTCCAAAATCCAAGCTGGAAAAGGAAACCCCAGCATCCAACTTCTGCTGACTCATAGATATCCTTTGACAATAAAAGACTAATGCGAGGTGCCCGTGGTGTAATTGTTATCGTCGTAGGAAATGAACACAGCGACATGAGTTCAAATCCTGGACGAGACTGATTGCATTTCACATAGCACTAATACCCTTGGGAAAGGTATGAATCTAATTATTCTCCCTCCAACTATGGATAAATAGTAGGATAGGCTATGTTCTTCAGCCTTGGTGAGGCAACTAGTCTAGGAGAAGGAAAACTCTGAATTAAAAACCTGTTAAATTCCGCTTAAAAATTGACCTTGTGTCATATCCTGCCCGAGCGGAGGGGTTGGGTAAATAGGATAAAAGACTAATGCGATATACTCTGAAATAAAACCTTCGGTTTACATTGTTACCGGCATCTTTATCTAGCTTGTCACTTCACAGCCGATTTGTAGACGCAGAGAGAAGACTTAGTGTGATATCAGCATTTGTTACACAAATCTAACGTCAGTCTAAGTCAGATGACTTACTACATTATCATCTAATGCATTCTGTATATTTTTCACCAAGCAAATTAAGATGGAATGAAAGAAATAAACTACATAATAATGAAATGCAAAAATCTAGAATAGAAAGGCAGGTACGACTGACTGGAAAATAAGATCCATTTGGAATTGGGCAAGCAACTAAAACACATACAGACAAATAGAGGCTTGGCATGAATCCATGTATTCTTCCTTCTGTTCATCTGTAAATATCATGTTAGGCTGGCTTCATTAACCTTGGTGAGTTAACCCATGTAGGAGAAAGAAAAATCTGAATCAAACTTCAATCCGTTTAAAAATTGACCTTGTTTCACATCCTGATCGAGATAGAAAAGTTAGTTATTGCCCAGTCAGCTGGGACTATAGAATACACTGACTGTACCCCTGCAGAGGGGTAAGACCGCTCCCCTAACGAATGTCCTATATATGATACTAAACAATCTGATGGTGAGGTTCCAGCAGTGCTGGAGCTTTAGGGAATATGGAGTGCCCCTTCATTGCCATCTCTCTCAGGTCCACTCTAGCCTGGAGTGGTAGCACCTGATAGGGTCCTATCTATGGGTTAAATAGAACTAACAGCATACTGATGCTAAAATAAACTGTTTGAGTAAACTGAATAGCTTGAAATAGAAATATTTTTGACAAATAAACCGTACTTATATTTAAACTGAATTATTTGAAATAGAACTGTTATTCGACATTAAAACTGTATTTACACTTAACTGAATTGTTACATATAACTGCTTGAATAGTTTGAAATGGAAATGTTTTTGACATTTAAACTGTGTACTTATGCTAAACTGAATTGTTTTCAATCTAACAGATTATTGACATAAAAATGGCTTTGGCGTTAAATAACCTACAAAAGTTGGTATGCCATAAAACCCAACAAACCAAACCAAAAGTTAGTTAATCACATATATGTAGAGAAATAGTTTAAGTGTACAGCAGAATTTTTCGCAGAAAACGAGACTTATTAAATTCACTGTGATTTTCAGATACAAGTCGGATTTCCAGTCTCGACCAAAAGTATGTGAAGTATCACGAGATTTGAAAAATTGCGCGCATTTACCGCCTGGTTAATAAATGCAAAAATACAAATATAAAACTTACAGTCCTTTAAAATTATATTTGCACCGAAAATTGACACTTTTTTATTGTGTGAATTAGTTGATTTCATATATACATGGAGATAAGGAAGCTTTTTGTTAAATCAGACAAGATGAGAAAAATAAGCAAATGTTGATGAACAAAAAAACTGACAAAGGATTCAACAATGATATTTCATCTTTATTTCAAATTAGATTCTTATGAAGTCATTTTGAATTTATGACGAAATATTATTGTAGAATCCGTTGTCAAGTTTGGTTTATCCAATTTTCCACTTATTATTCTCATGTATATATATATATGTATATTATTCTCATAAATGTATATATATATATATATATATATTGTCATCCACAGACTGTTTCGTTGTATCACAGTGTGGCTAGACACGTAGGACGCTTGAAGCTGGGATCGAAAGCCGCCCAGCTTTACGTTAGACTTAGTATCAGACCTCTCGGACAGCAATCGTACCACGTCAGCTTGGGAATTATAAGGTATTAAGTAGCAACACCAGCAGTTGCAGCAGCAGCAACGTTCCTTTGTTGACATTTTATACCTTACTGGATACAGGAATGCACAATTCGTTCGAAGAGCTTTGCATTATTCTTTTCTTCTTTTTTTGGGTCGAATGAGGGAAAAGTAAATACGTTAAAATGAATACGTTCACAAGTGAATTATATTTTAAACACACACACACACAAGAGTACCGTGCGTCAAAATTTCTATTTTTGAGTGGGATTTAGCAGGTCTGAATTCAGAGTTTTCTCTTAGATAGGTTGTAATACAAATTTTAAAAAGCCCAGTCTGCTCAACGATTTATCCAAAGCTACGGAGAGAACTGTTCGATTCATAAATTTCCTCAGGGTATTAGTGCCAGGGTATTAGTGCCCGTGGTGTAATTTTTATCGTCGTAGTAAATGAACACGGCAACACTAATTCAAATCCTGGATGAGACTGATTGCATTTCACATAGCACTAATACCCTTGGGAAAGGTATGAATCCAATTATTCTCCCTCCAGCTATGGGTAAATAGTAGGACAGACTAGCTTCTTCAGCCTTGGTGAGGCAACTAGTCTAGGAGAAGGAAAACTCTGAATTCAAACCTGTTAAACTCCGCTTAAAAATTGACCTTGTGTCATATCCTGCCCGAGTGGAGGGGTTGGTAAATAGGATTAGTGCCATGAGAAACGCTATATATATATATATATATATATATATATATATATATATATATATATATATATATATATATATATATATATAAGATTTGGCGTTAAGTAACCACATGGTTTGATATAAAATTAAATCAAATAACCGAACTAAACCAATTTTCCTATCTGAAAAACGTACTCTAATAATTTAAAATGAGATATTACACAAGGGTACATTTCAAGCGAAAAATAAAATCACACACACATACACACACACACACACACACACATATATATATATATATATATATATATATATATATTGTCATTCTCAGACAGACTGTTTCGTTCTATCACAACTCTTTCAGTGTGGCTAGCCACGTAGGACGCTCGAAGCCGGGATCGAAACCCTTATATATATATATATATATATATAATTTTATCTTTATTTATATGTGTATATATGCACACAGAGACATATTATATATATATATATATACGAACAAAACAAAGTCAAGGTAAATATTGGGGCGGTAGGAATGACTGATACAAGTTAAATTAGATAGGAGTAACCGATGCCCAAACAGACACCCTTTGTATGAAATCAAATAGCAGAGATTCATTTGCTTCAGTCCTAATGAGTAAAACATTAGCGGTCGCGGCATTTCTTTTCTTCCTTCATTTCATGCAAACTTGATGACACGATGAAACGTTTTGATTTTTTTTAGAACCTAAATGGGTTGAACATTCTGTTTCAGCACGGATATTATGGAAGCCAATTTTTTTTCTCTATTAAAAGCTACATTTCGATTTAATTTTTTTTTTTTTTTTTTCATGATTCTACATAATTTATTTGGGTTATTTGTCCAATCACTATAAAATAGAAACGGCGCGTTTCTAAATTCACGTTGAACTCTTTCTACGTACAAAACATCATTTATAAGAACAAGCTTCGTTTGATTGTTCTAGACGCGTTAGGAATTCATTACTATCTTTAAGAACTTAATTTGAACAGACGAAAATGTCTTTCACTTGCTTAAATGCTTCCACTCTCTCTTTCTCTCTCTCACCTTTCTCTCTCTTCCTCTTTATGTATCCCCCCCTCTCTCTCTCTCTCTATATATATATATATATATACGTGTGTGTGTGTGTGTGTGTCTATCTCTTTCCCTCTCTCTCTCTCTCTCTTTCTTCCTGTCTGTCTATCAGCGTTAAAAATGACTTGGTCTCTGAAATGAAATAAACCTACCGACTTCAGAAAACGTTTAAAAAATTTAATGTACTTTCACCTAATGCTATTTGAGTTGAAGCATTCAAGAATAAAAGTGAGTGCTTTCTCGTGATATTTTGAGAAAACCTTTGCACTTCAGCTGAGGATAAAAAACGACTAAGAAATCGGTGTGATGTCATCAACCGGAAGTGAGTCCAAGTTAAATCGTTGATATGTGTATTCGTCTACTTAGCGTTCAAAAAATATGCACACACACAATATATATATATATATATATAAGGAAAAACTACAACTAAATCCAGAAGTATAAACATCTAGAAATATGAAAAAGAACTCAAGGTCTTCAGAGGAAAATTTTATTTTTTGAAAACGTTTACCATTTCACTTTTTAAGTTTGAAAATATTACACCTTCATCTGAGCATTTCAGTTTTTAAATGAAACGAAAAAAGAAAAAAAATTCAACACTCTATTTTTGTTGATGGCGTTCCGTTTCAAATATCTATGAAATCCCTAATATATTCAATACACGAATAATCCACAGCCATAGTCTTCAGACACTGGTTGGCTCTTATTGATATATATATATATATATATATATATATATATATATATATATATATATATATATATATATATATATATATATATATATATTAAGAAAATACGCTTCCGATTTATAATAAATTTTAGAACAGTATTTACAACACACAAATTTGAAATTGAACGCCACCGAACCAATGTCTTAAACATTTAAAAAACGAATATATATATATATATATATATATATATATATGGAGAAATGGTAGATTTTGATAAATCTGACGAGATGTTAAAAAAAGTGGAAAAGTGGATAAACCAACTACTTACAATGGGTTTAGTATTGATGTTTCGTTCTTTAATTAAATCTGAACAAGTTATTTCTTGTATAAAGAATGAATTATCACTACAAAATCCATTGTAAGTGTTTGGTTTATCCACTTTTCCACAAATTTTTATCATAGATAGATAGACCCTATTTACCAACCCCTCCACTCGGGCAGGATTTGACACAAGGTCAATTTTTAAGCGGAGTTTAACAAGTTTGAATTCAGAGTTTTCCTTCTCCTAGACTAGTTGCCTCACCAAGGCTGAAGAACCTAGTCTGCTCTTCTATTTACCCATAGCTGGATGGAGAATAATTAGATTCATACTTTTCCCAAGGGTATTAGTGCTATGTGAAATGCAATCAGTCTCGTCCAGGATTTGAACTCGTGTCGCCGTGTCCATGTCCTACGACGATAACCATTACACCATGGGCACTTATGATAGATAGATAGATAGATAGAATATTGAGGTAGGTACAGAATAAAGTACGAATTATCTTCCAGATTTTTATGTTGTTGAATGTACGTAATATACAATATGCCATTGAATAACAGAAGAAGTCCATACTACAACGGATTGTTCCAATGTCAGGATTTTAAACCGTTTATAGGATATTAAATCGTTCTTGATATTATGAACAAGCTTTTTAAAGCAATATATTAACAAGGCCTTGGGCCATATATGCTCTCTGACTAAAGCAACAAGCTGGAAATATATACGTATGTAAGAGCAAAATAAATTAATAAAAAAATAAAAAAATACCAAATCTATTCGTAGACCTACCTATCTTAAAATACACACACACACACACACACACACACACACACACACACACACACACACGTATATATATATATATATATATGCAAATAATCGTTATCGTCAATTAATGCTTATAGCATAGTTTTCCTTAGTTGTCTAAATTTCTGAGACGAAGCTTGATGATTTTTATCATTAATGATTTTCGGACTATTGTTTTCATCTTTATTGTTATTTCCACATACTTTTCGGCCGATATGTCCTCCAGTCTTCGTCAGGTGTTCGTCGAACTCGGACACCTTCACGGAACATCGAACTACGTCCTTTATTGAATCGACGGGGTCACCTGTTCTGATTCCGTTAGTCATAACCGGGTACAAGTGCTAAGTATTCCTGTATTGCTACTGGCCATGTGTCCTGGTGGATTGTTCTGAACTTAGCGTCATGGTTATAGGTGTTGACTACCTAAGCTTCTGAGGAGACAGTCATGTGGAGGTTGTAGGTTTAATCCTGACTGAATACGATAGGACCGTGTGCCAAAATATATATGTTTAAAAAAATACTGTATTCGATTGTACCTTGTGTAAAAATAGATCTGTTCAAAAATTATTGTATTCGATTGGACCGTATGCAAAAATAGATTTGCTTGTATTCAATAGAACCGTGTGCAAAATTGGATCTTTTCAAAAATTACTCGTATAGAATAGAACCGTGTGCAAAAGTAGATCTGTATTAAAATTATTTGTATTCGATAGGGCCGTGTTCAAAAATAGATCTGTTTAAAAATTATTTTTATTCGATAGGGTCGTGTGCAAAAAAAGATCTGTTGTAAAATAACTGTATTCGATAGGGCCGTGTGCAAAAATAGATCTTTTCAAAAATTATTTGTATTTGATAGGGCCGTGTGCAAAAATATATCTGTTTAAAAATTATTTTTATTTGATAGGGCCGTGTGCAAAAATATATCTGTTTAAAAATTATTTTTCTTTGATAGGGCCGTGTGCAAAAATATATCTGTTTAAAAATTATTTTTATTTGATAGGGCCGTGTGCAAAAATATATCTGTTTAAAAATTATTTTTATTTGATAGGGCCGTGTGCAAAAATATATCTGTTTAAAAATTATTTTTATTCGATAGGGCCGTGTGCAAAAATATATCTGTTTAAAAATTATTTTTATTTGATAGGGCCGTGTGCAAAAATAGATCTTTTCAAAAATTATTTTTATTTGATAGGGCCGTGTGCAAAAATATATCTGTTTAAAAATTATTTTTATTCGATAGGGCCGTGTGCAAAAATATATCTGTTTAAAAATTATTTTTATTCGATAGGGCCGTGTGCAAAAATATATCTGTTTAAAAATTATTTTTATTTGATAGGGCCGTGTGCAAAAATATATCTGTTTAAATTTTTTTTTTTTTTATAGGGCCGTGTGCAAAAATATATCTGTTTAAAAATTATTTTTATTCGATAGGGCCGTGTGCAAAAATAGATCCGTTTAAAAATTACTGTATTCGATTGCACTGTGTACAAAAAAAGAAGCTCTTTCGAAACAATTTGACAAAAAATCTAAGTATCAATTCACAATGACCTCAGAATACCAAATAAGGAAGACGTTTTGTCATAGCGTTGAAACCAATCAATAAAGCGTGGCACCCATTTTTTGGAAAGGGTATTAACCTTCTGCAGTCGATACTTTCAGCGTATGCTAAGCACTGTCTGCTGGGCGCAATGCACAATGAAATAATGACTTTTTATAGGAATCGTTTGCACACGTCTTCTATAACGATCAGATATTTATTTAGATTGACTGATATTCCAATAGGCTAATAATAATCTAGGAAGATTGTGTACCAGTAATATTTTGTAAAAATGATATTTTGGGTTTTTAACAACACTCGACAACATGCTTTAACTGGAATAAAATGTAAGGAACAATGTCACGCTCGCCAGATGCGTCATTTGTTCTGTGACAACATTGGCACTATTTAATTATTTATAATCAGTTACTTTTTTTTATTCGCTATATTTCGCCGTCGACGTATGCAGAAGTCGAAAACGCGTAAATCTTTTTGTTGAAAAGACGCAAGAAGATTTTGATTAAAAATTCATTAGTTTCTTCGCGAGTATACGGTTCGGATTTTAAAACCAGACGCCCTCTTCGTATTTGTGCATTTTTTTATGCATAAAACTTTTTACACACCGCGCGCAAAATAAGAAAAATCTTGTAGACATTTCTGAAGTATAAACAACAATTCTGTCTGAGATCAAAATAGTCGAAGAAACGACGATTTTATTTTTAAATAATATAAACAAATCGGGTATATACAAAATATTCCAAAATTCAATCGATTTCTAAATGAAGAACAAATATTTCTAAGCCCTGTTTGAGAGCCTTAGACTATGCTGACTGTGTCCCTTGCAACGAGGTATCACCCCACTGCTCAAAAGTGGCGTCCTGGGTATGGTGTAACATATTAACCCTGGACCGAGCCGTTAATCAAGAGATGCACCTGTGTAAATAAGTAGAACTGCAAAACAGGTACATCCGGTTGAAGATATCGGAATATAACCTTGACCTGTGGACGTGGTTGGATTCGGTGCAGATGCGTACCCCCACAGGAAGCAGGTATGTGTCAAACAATTATATAACCAGGTGCCACAGATGGCTTGGGTTAGTCAGTTCGAGTCCCAGTTGCAGTTGGAGTCAGTTGGGGACAAGATGCCAGTGTGAGAATCAGCTTGCAGACTGAGGGCTCGCGGCCCTCAGTGACCCATGGTTGAGCAGCCCAGCCCAGCCCGGACGCCAAAGAAGTGCTGCTATGGTCAGAAGATCTTTGGGTCAATATGTAGCAGTCTGTCCCCGTCTCCAACTCACCCCTCACACACAACCTACATCAACCTTTTTGAATAAAGTGTGAGAGGTATATTTTTATAAGGAAGTGTGTTCGTTCGTTCATTGATGTTCGTCATTATTGTTGACTATATTTCCGCTTATATTTGTATATGTATTGTATAATGACCCTAAACTGCACTGACACTCAACTTCTAAAGCCCTGAAGAATGGGAATCACTCCATTGTTACCAAGTTCTCTCTCGTCTAGAGTGATAGCACCTGTTAGGAATGTGTCAAACTGATATGATTAGTCAATTATTCTCAGGTTCTCTCCCGTCTCGAGTGATAGTACCTGTTAGGAATGTGTCAAACTGATATGATTAGTCAATTATTCTCAGGTTCTCTCCCGTCTCGAGTGATAGCACCAGTTAGGAATGTGTCAAACTGATATGATTAGTCAATTATTCTCAGGTCTCTCCCGTCTCGAGTAATAGTACCAGTTAGGAATGTGTCAAACTGATATGATTAGTCAATTATTCTCAGGTCTCTCGCGTCTCGAGTGATAGTAACTGTTAGGAATGTGTCAAACTGATATGATTAGTCAATTATTCTCAGGTTCTCTCCCGTCTCGAGTGATAGTACCTGTTAGGAATGTGTCAAACAGATATGATTAGTCAATTGTTCTCAGGTTCTCTCCCGTCTCGAGTGATAGTACCAGTTAGGAATGTGTCAAACTGATATGATTAGTCAATTATTCTCAGGTTCTCTCCCGTCTCGAGTGATAGTACCTGTTAGGAATGTGTCAAACTGATATGATTAGTCAATTATTCTCAGGTTCTCTCCCGTCTCGAGTGATAGTACCTGTTAGGAATGTGTCAAACTGATATGATTAGTCAATTATTCTCAGGTTCTCTCCCGTCTCGAGTGATAGTACCTGTTAGGAATGTGTCAAACAGATATGATTAGTCAATTGTTCTCAGGTTCTCTCCCGTCTCGAGTGACAGTACCTGTTAGGAATGTGTCAAACTGATATGATTAGTCAATTATTCTCAGGTTCTCTCCCGTCTCGAGTAATAGTACCAGTTAGGAATGTGTCAAACTGATATGATTAGTCAATTATTCTCAGGTCTCTCCCGTCTCGAGTGATAGTACCAGTTAGGAATGTGTCAAACTGATATGATTAGTCAATTATTCTCAGGTTCTCTCCCGTCTAGAGTGATAGTACCAGTTAGGAATGTGTCAAACTGATATGATTAGTCAATTATTCTCAGGTTCTCTCCCGTCTCGAGTGATAGTACCTGTTAGGAATGTGTCAAACTGATATGATTAGTCAATTATTCTCAGGTTCTCTCCCGTCTCGAGTGATAGTACCTGTTAGGAATGTGTCAAACTGATATGATTAGTCAATTATTCTCAGGTTCTCTCCCGTCTCGAGTGATAGTACCTGTTAGGAATGTGTCAAACTGATATGATTAGTCAATTATTCTCAGGTTCTCTCCCGTCTCGAGTGATAGTACCTGTTAGGAATGTGTCAAACAGATATGATTAGTCAATTGTTCTCAGGTTCTCTCCCGTCTCGAGTGACAGTACCTGTTAGGAATGTGTCAAACTGATATGATTAGTCAATTATTCTCAGGTTCTCTCCCGTCTCGAGTAATAGTACCAGTTAGGAATGTGTCAAACTGATATGATTAGTCAATTATTCTCAGGTCTCTCCAGTCTCGAGTGATAGTACCAGTTAGGAATGTGTCAAACTGATATGATTAGTCAATTATTCTCAGGTTCTCTCCCGTCTAGAGTGATAGTACCAGTTAGGAAGTTGTCAAACTGATATGATTAGTCAATTATTCTCAGGTTCTCTCCCGTCTCGAGTGATAGTACCTGTTAGGAATGTGTCAAACTGATATGATTAGTCAATTATTCTCAGGTTCTCTCCCGTCTCGAGTGATAGTACCTGTTAGGAATGTGTCAAACTGATATGATTAGTCAATTATTCTCAGGTTCTCTCCCGTCTCGAGTGATATTACCTGTTAGGAATGTGTCAAACAGATATGATTAGTCAATTATTCTCAGGTTCTCTCCCGTCTCGAGTAATAGTACCAGTTAGGAATGTGTCAAACTGATATGATTAGTCAATTATTCTCAGGTCTCTCCCGTCTCGAGTGATAGTACCAGTTAGGAATGTGTCAAACTGATATGATTAGTCAATTATTCTCAGGTTCTCTCCCGTCTCGAGTGATAGTACCTGTTAGGAATGTGTCAAACTGATATGATTAGTCAATTATTCTCAGGTTCTCTCATGTCTCGATTGATAGTACCAGTTAGGAATGTGTCAAACTGATATGATTAGTCAATTATTCTCAGGTTCTCTCCCGTCTCGAGTGATAGTACCTGTTAGGAATGTGTCAAACTGATATGATTACAAATTATTTGTATTTGATAAAACTACTTGGCATCACATAATTGTTTACAAAATAACTTTTGAGAAACTACACTAAAATGTCAATCTAAACGTCCAGTGTATGTAATTCCATCACCTCTTTTTGTAACATTACCGCTGATGGGTTTACACGCCGTTAAAATCAATCAATCAATCATCAATCAGCGAGGAAAAAGTTTGAGACCGTATAACTGTACTTTATTTGTTTTAAGAATATATAGTTGAAGCTGTAATGTTTTAACTGCTCTGTGCGAACACTGGATCCTGTGTAGATTTAGCGTAAGCGATAGATGATAGGGACGGATAGCGAAAAATGTTCTGGGAACAGCATGGTTCGATGATGAAGATTATGAAGGATTTTAATTAGTTATTTAAAAACCATGTAATTGCTTGAAATAATTGAAACCATATAACTCTGAGAAAATTATTTGCATTAGATCAGAATACTTGAAACCAAATAACCCTGTTCAAAAGATTGGTATTAGATTGCATACAAATTCTTACCATTAGAACAGAATATTTGAAACCATATAACTATATATAAATTCTTTGTATTAGATCAGAATACTTGAAACCATATAGCCATGTGTAAATCATTAGTTTTAGATTAGAATACTTAAAATAATTAACTGTCTGCAAATTATAGGTATTCCCTAGGAAAATTTGATGTAATCTGAATGTAGATTATTTATATTAACTATTGGCATGTAGTCCAGAAGACCTGCCAGAGGCGATGAACGATAGGGAAAAGTGGTGAGAGAGGGTCAGGGATATCCGTGATACCAGCACATGATGATGATGATGATGATGATGATGATTTTTAATTGAACACTTTATTTCTTGACAATTGATTCGTACTTGTTATCCAACTGAGTGCAAATCATTTCTGTTAAAAATGAATACTTGATATCAGAAAAATCTGCAGAAACAATTACGCTAATAAATATAAACAAATAATAAATGCTATTCCCTAACCTCTTGACATAAAATAACCCAAGGCGTTTCGACAGGCTGATGAAATCAATAAATCACTTATTAACAAATAATTCCAAAAAGAAGTCAATCTTATCATAGTTTATAAATAGTGTTTATCAAACGGTGAGTATATATACCATTTTCTTCGTAGACAGTTTTACATATTGCAACCAAATTCTTATCAGAATTTTGGCGTGTTCACCAAAATATTGTGTACGTAAAACTCAAAGTCTGGTGTAATTTTATCCTGTTTAATTTCATTTTATAGTTGAAATATTGAATATATATATATATATATATATATATATATATATAGAGAGAGAGAGAGAGGGGAAAGATCATTTGTCTAAATTTCTTAGATGAAGGTTGAAAACTATTATTACTTATAATATTCAGACAATTGACCACATCTTTATTTTTATAAACACAACAAATAGGTTGATATGTCTCTCGGCCTTCTTCATTTGTTTCATATGGAACTCAGGAGTCCACACAGAACCATTTGCAAAGGATAAATATATTTAAAACACAGTGGTTCAGATAAAGGGTTCAGTTCAAGAAAGAAGACTAAAGGACATATCGGCCGATAGGTTGTGATTATAATAATAAATATGATGTCAATAGTCCGAATATTCTAAGTAATAAGATATATATATGTATGTGTGTGTGTGTGTGTGTGTTGGTTTAGTTTTGTTTTGTTTTGTTTTGTTTTCGTTTAATAAGTTATCAACCGTCATGGGTCATTAGTTGTCTAAATTTCTGAGACGAAGCTTGATTTTTATCATTAAGGGTTTTTGGACTATTGTCTTCATCTTTATTGTTATTTCCACAACGTTTCGGTCGATATGTCCTCCGCTCTTCTATTGGTTTTGTCGAACTCGGGAATCATCACAGTTTCATGGGTTATCTAATGCCAAAGCCATGCTTTTAGAAGAAGAGCAGTTCAACTATTTAATCTATAATTAGGAAATAAAGAGGTTCATATTTTCCTTATCGTATTAGTTCTGAAATGAACATAATAGCGCATTTTGTATTTGAACTCGTTTACAGCGATGTAGGCGTGTCCCTGTGTAACATACCAACCACAATGGACCAAGATACGAATACGTAAAACGTTCATATGCATAGGAATCCCAAAACACTGACGACTTTCTTTAGTTCAGGTACGAAACGTTGATTAACTTTTTTTGAGTTTAGTCTTTTGACACGAGGACAGAGAGACACAATTTTTTCTATGCTGTCAGTTCGGCGCATCCCGTAATCCCCAACTGGACTGGCCTTGCCTAGGCTCAAAAATCAACTCACCTCGCCCAGCTTCAAATCTTAACTAACTGTTTTTTTTTTCAAAAACCACCATAATTCCCAGCCCCTCGCTTTCAGGCATTACGTCTTCAAACCCCAGTCATATATCCTACCTGGGGTTTTTATTATGACATTTGTGATTGTCACATCCTCCGTGCACGAGCGTGAACTGCACTCAATGTGTGCACCTGCACGTGCTCTAAGCCGAATAGTTCTAAGCCTAACCAAACCGAATGATAAGATATCACCAACGAAAAATGATAATATAAAAAAAATCCTTACACAATATTATAACATCCGTGTTGTAATGGTCAAAGTGCTGGACTGCATAATCGTAGTACGCGAGTTCGAACTCCCCTGTTGCTATTATGTTCCCTTTCGGACAAAAACCCTTAGGAAAGGTATGAAACCTCTGATCTATGGGGTAAAAAGATCCACTATTGTTTTTCAAAAAGGAGGGATTTGGCATTTAATAACCCGAGAAGATTGACATGGTATTAAATATCAAACATACAAATGTATTACGATGTCACAGACGAACAGGTTAACCACTGTTCCACGGGGACTCTCTTCCTCTGTCTGTGTGTGTGTATGTAAAAGTATGACGGTATGTGTAGCCGTGTCTTCATCGATTTTTTAAACTTAAAAAATTGGGATATTCTTAAAAAATGGGATATTTTTATTTGTGAAGAAAATTTAAAAACAGAATAAACAGCCATCTTTTTCGTTGAACGTATTTTTTTTTTCTTTGCAAAGGATAAATATGTTTAAAACATTGCATTAAATATTGAATAATTTCTGAAAGAATATTTTCTTCAGAATTAAAAAGTAATATGATTGTCCTATAAAAGCACATTCCAAAGGACAATACTATAAATATAAATTGCAGCTGATTTTATAATAGAAATGTATTTGTGAATTTCGTTGCAATACATCAAACCCGTTTGTTTGTAGATAAAAGAGAGGGAAACAAACTCATACAAAAATATTTTTTTCAAAAACTTATTGGATAAAATTTTATTATAGGAATTAATTGCAAATGATTTTATTAGTCTGCCTTGTAAGTGAGGCTTAGTTTTCACTATATCACTTTCAGAGTTGTAAACCGCGCCTCCTAAAATACCTAGAACGCCACAGGTATGACACTAAAGAGTATCTTATGTCGAGGCCCCAGAATCTACAGATAGGAGGAGTTTGAAGTACCCCTTCCTAGCCATTACTCTGACCCGGAATGGAAGTACTGGTTAGGGTCCCATTTATGGGTAAAATAGATTTGGTAATAAATGAATCTTATTCGATGAGAATACTTGATACAATATTACTAAATTACGTGTACTAATATTTTGTAATTTACTAAACTTTTTGCTTAGATGTGACACGGGGATGTATGGATGGGGCACACAATGAACACGAACTCGTTCATGTAGGTTTCTTATTCTTGCTTGCTAACCAGTGTAACGTAAATAAATGACTCATAGAAAATTGAAATTGAATAAATAAATAAAGCAGACAATCTCCGATAGCCTGGCCAAAGCACTCGAGGTAATGAAGAATAACAAGAAAAAGTACCTGTGGGTTCGGAATCTTGTACGCTTGCGGGTAGCGAGTGGATTGAGCGGAAGTGGATGTCCCTCCTGCCGACATGACAAGGTAAAGTGAGGAGACAACTCATGTCTTTCAAGAGATGACGACGGACGTGATAAGGAAAGAGAGAATTAAGGCCGTGCGTTCCAAAGGAGGCATTAGCTTTAGACGTGACCCAGCGGACAAGTATGTTAAAACCAGGAAAAAATTCAAGGTGTGTGTCCGCCCAACTTTTTTCTCACCTAGATAAGTTACCTATCTTTGTCTAGTTGAGGCAGTCGTCTCATGTTTCAGTACTCTCTTTCTTTCTCCCGGTGGCTACCTATAAGTGAGTAGTCAATAAACCGTTGTATTGTTAAACCAAGTTTCTTTGCGTTCGTCACTTATACCAGGAGGTCAAAAGCCTCTTCGGTAACGCAATAGTACACTAAATGCCCAACAGAGACATCCTGTAAATTAAGAATAGTAATATGAAGCTATTATAGTTTTCTAAGGATAATTATCAATTACTTGAAAACATAAATCTATGTGTAGACAAGAGATTCTTGAAATCCCATAATCGTTTTAAGATATTAATAAAAAAGTAAAAACTAAAGTCGGCGACCGTAGTCGAGGGTGACCAGAGGGCCCTCTTTTCAATGGTTACAAACCGAGGTGTAGGGGAAGGCTCAACTCCATTCCCAGGATTGCTCCACCTTACCCTTGATACGTAACTCATATTGCAGTGTGTTAAACAAGGAGTTATCAAGTACTATTTTAAAATTCTTTGGTATGACGTGACCTGAGATTGAACGCCGTTCTTCCGGACCATTGGCGAACACTCTATCCTCTTGACCAATGAGCTGGTTCTTGAAATAACACTGTTGCGTGCAAAAAAATTCATAAATTACTACATCATCATCATCATGTCGTACCATCAGCACGGATCTCCCTGACCATCCCTGACCATCCTACACTATCGTCCATTGCTTCCAGCAGGTCTTCAGGGCGACATCCCATATCGGCATAGGGCTGCTGTATATAGGTTTTTGTTGCTCGTCCTGTCTTTGCTCGTCCATGTGAAAGGGTACACGTGAGTACATCACTTATGAGTTCGTCCTTACTTCTCCAGCAGTGTCCCGCATGTCTGGTTCGTCTAACTTTTATACCTTTAGTGATGGGTGGTTGGTGGCCGTACAGCTGCTACCTACATGACTCGTTCAATATTGCTCGTAGCATTCTTGCGTAGTTGCCGTCAAGCTTTTTCTCCATTCATTTAGTCAGCGTCCATGTTGTGCATCCATATCGCAGTATCGACACGACCGCTGCTTGGAAGAAACTGTGTTTTATTTTATCGGTCAGGTGTTATTTCCATATGACCGATTGCCTATCGATAGCTGTTCATGCCTTTGGTAGTCACGTGTTGATGGCTGTATCAGCTGATGAGATATTTCTTCCTAGGTAGGTGCTCTTGTCTACTTGTTTCAGAGACCTACTGTAGCGTGGAGTTGTCGACTGTTTGATTAAAGCACATATATTCCGTCTGGCGTGAATTGACATGGAGGCCTATGCCTGCAGCAGGTCTTTCCAGACTATGTAGCAGGGTTTCGGCTTGGGTTGGTGTATTTGCCAGAAGCGCTATGTCATCAGCCTAGTCGGTGTCGGTAATTGTTTGTGTGAGGTAACTTCTGCTTTCCTCTGTTAGCTTTAAACCGTTTTCTTTCATTTTATCAATAGCTGTTCTAGTCTCGACAGATGATAAAGAGGTATTAGGCTAATGTGTCTCCTTGCAGTTCACCTGCTACAATGTCGAAGAAGTCAGTGTCTCCATCCGGGGTACGGGCTTTAAATTACTACATAAAATATGTTATTATGAACGTACAATGAAAGCTATTCTTTAGCTTCTTTGCATTGCTCTTGACAGATTTACATGCCGTTAAAATCAATCATTTAAGCATAAACATTCAAGCAAAAATTTGGTTGCTCAATATCAAATCGTTCGACCGTCAACAGAAAAAAAAAGACGAATGCTTTTTTCACAAATTCACTCAGTAACATAAATTTGTTGCGGGAATATCTGTGTTATTTCTTAATTACTTATATTGTACCGGGACATTGGCCCAGCGGTTAGAGTGTTCGCCAATGGCCCGGGAGGCCTGGGTTCAATCCCAGGTCGAGTCATACCAAAGACTTTAAAAATGGAACTTGATACCACCTTGCTTAACACTCAGCATTATAAGGTACGGTTCAAGGGTAAAGTGGAGCAATCAAGGGAATGGAGTAGCGCCCTCCCCTACACCTTGGTGTAGTAGCTATCGAAAAGGGAGCCTTCAGGTCACCCTCGACTATGGTCGCTAACTATATATATATATATATATATATATAATACTTTCACTAAACAATGCCATCGACAAACCATGTCAGTGAACCAAAATTGTCTATTTTTTTCTTGCGTTCTATCAATTCTTTGAATATATATATATATATATATATATATATATATATATATATATTCCGTATATATATATATATATATATATATATATATATATTCCGTATATATATATATATATATATATATATATATATATATATATATATTCCGTATATATATATATATATATATATATATATATATATATATATATATTCCGTATATATATATATATATATATATATATATATATATATATATATATATATATATATTTACCTATAAACGATTCTCTTACAAATTACACACGATTATACAAAAGATTTTGCCATTAAATGCCACAAGGTTTGATATGCCGTTTAGCAAAGCAAAGCAAAATATCTCAGTGATAATATAACTATGATATCATTAAAAAGCAAAAATAAACAATAAAATCACACAATTCATAACTTTCAAAGTTATAGTGATTAAAAACATTAGAATTCTCAAATTCCAACGAAAGAACAAAAGATCCAAATCAGTGTCAAGATATAGGCAAAGAGTCAAAAATTTACTAGACCATTTGGCACCAGGCTGAACTTTTGGTCACATGTGTCCTCGTAAAAAGAAACACATAGTGATATGGAAATAAAATTTTGAAACTTAAGATTGTGATTCGAATGATTCCATATTTATGTCGTACATCATCTTTTTTATATCTTTCTTCTATGGTCGCTAACTTCACTTTACTTTACTTATATTGTGCGTGTTTTGTATAGCCATCATGATAATACGATACTCAATGAAGAAACGGAGCATTTCTTTATAAAAATATATCTCTCATTTTATTCTCTAAAGGGTCCACAGTTTGTTGTTAGTTGAGAGATAGATGGAGAGACGTATATTCAGATAGGGGATTTCTTCTTGCCCCATATTTTCTTCCTGCTGCCAAGTGGGTGCTAACGCTTGCACCCCCTTGCAGGCCGTAGCGTCAGAGACCCTAACGCCTCTGCTCGGCTGCGTGTCCCTTGCTTGACTCTCGATTCTCATCATCCCTCTATCAATCTGACCACGTGGTTCTCATCACGTGGTCTCCTTCCGGCTACACACCTGTGTTGACCTGACTGCAATGACGCGCTGTCATCCCCCTGCTTACTAATCAGGATCTGACAGCTTGTCAAAGCACACAGGGTCACTAGGAACGAACCGATGGCATGTGTTATATAACACGTGTAAAGAACATAGTCAATTTCCCTTCGAACTTTGATTTTGTACTCTGCGTGAAGAAACGTAGAAATTTACAATTTTTTTCTGTACAAATTGCAAATTTGTTTATTTTCATTTACATAATAATATCCATATAAAACAAGATATGAATCAAAATCTCAATGAATTTATTAAGAACTTATATAAAAGTATATTAAAAACCCGTAAGTTCAAAGAAATTCTTTATAAAATACTTAGCACTGGATCTATTCGAAATGTTCTGGAAAATAGGTATATTGTATGAGAGGTATATTTGAAAAATTTCTTTTTAAATAGACATGTTTGAAAACAGGTATATTTTATAGTTGCTTGGTTGGCTGGGTTTTATGGCATATCAACCTTTGTAGGTTATTTAGCGCCAAATCCATTTTTATGGAAATAATCAGTTCTATTTCAAACAATTCAGTTTAGCATAGGTATGCAGTTTAAATGTAAGTACAGTTTAATTGTCAAAAACATTTTTATTTCAAGCTATTTTGTTTAGTCAAGTAGTTCTAATTCAGGTAATTCAGTTTAGTATAAGTACAGAGTTTGTTTACATACAGTTAAATGTCAAAACAGTTCTATGTTAAGCAATTCAGTTTAGTGTAAGTACAGTTTCAATGTTAAAAAACAATTCTATTTCAAATAATTCAGTTTAGCATAATCACGCAGTTTAAATGTAAGTACGGTTTAATTGTCAAAAACATTTCTATTTCAAGCTATTCAGTTTAATCAAACAATTCAGTTTAGCTTTAGCATGCTGTTAGTTCTATTTAACCCATAGATAGGGCCTTATAAGGTGCTACTACGCCGGGCCAGATTGGACCTGGGAGCAATAGCAATGAAGAGGTGCTCCGTATTCCCCAAAGCCCCAGCATTACTTGAACCTAACCATCAGATTGTTTAGAGTTTTATCCAGGACACTCATTGGCGAGGGGGTCTCACCCCTCTGCAGAGGTGCAGTCAGCCGACTGGGCAAAGTATATTTTATATAGGTATTTTTGAAATCAGGTATATTTAAAATAGATATATTTAAAAATAGGTATATTTGAAATTGGTACGTTTGAAAATAAGTATATTTGAAATAGAAATGTTTGAAATCGGTATATTTAAAGATAACTTTATTTGAAAGTTCTATTATCCAGTTAAAAAAACCAAAGCTTGATTAGAATAATGGGTCTTTTTTATTCATCTATTTCAAGCATAAGCTGTGGAAGAACAGGTAAAAATTTCGCTACGTAGAGTTCTGATTATTGTTTTAAAAATAGATACAGCTCTTATTAGAAGGATTTATTGAGTATTGTTACTTATAATAAATAAACATTTACGTGATGATATACGTTTAATGCAAGGCATGTAACTAGAGTATACGTCACTAACACGTAGCGTTTTCATAAATAACGAGTTTAAATCAGTGATCTGCAAGCCACTTTTGCTTTAGAGATTAATGAAACGTCTTATTTCACGGTTTATTAACAAGATATTCGTTTCATGTATTTTTTTAAACCTGGAAATTTTAGAAGAATGGAATAGAGTTCTACAGTCATGTTCTTTGTAGTTGTCAGTTCGGGCATATCAGACTAAAGAATACAACAGGGCCTTTACTCTTATAGGAGGAGCACAGTAAGTTAATGCAGAGATTGGGTGTTTTGTTTTCGCTTCTTATAATATTATCTGCTATACAGCTGATAAGTAACTATTTCTTTTCATCGAAATTAATACGCATATGATAGCAAGTGGGATATATGAATTAGTACACAATGTAAAAGACAAATCATCCATTCCATATGTTTCTAGATAACTTTCTTTACTTTTGGCATATTTCATTTTTTCTACTTTCACTGTTGTTAAATTCCATTTCCTCACTTCATTTTATATCATGGATAAACTGCGCTGTACATGTTAGTTTGGTTTCTTTATTCAAAGGCATATCAACCTTCATGGGTTATTTACTACGAAACCCCCCTCGTAAACAGCAGATTATTAACCAATAACTGTAGGATAAGGGGTTCACTATCTTTTTCATGGGTATTAATCCGACAGTAAACCGGGTCATTGGTCTAATGAGAAGAGTGTTCATTAATGGTCCGGAGGACCGGGGTTCAATCCCAGGCCGAGTCTTACCAAAGACTCAAAAAATGTCACTTGATGCTGCCTTGCTTAGCACTCTACACTATAAGGTGAGGATCAAGGAGCATTCCTGGGAATGGAGTAGCGCCATCCACTACACCACGGTGTAGTAGATATTGAAAAGGGAGACTTCGAGTCACCCTCGACTAAGGTCGCCAACTTTACTTTTACTTACTCCGAAAGGGAACGTTCTAGCACAACTAGAGTTCTAACTTATTTATTTCGAGGACGCAGTGCAATACTTTAGCCATTACGCTTCGGGGACTACTCTCTATAACCATTGTATTGTAATACCATAGAAAACCAAAGAAAAACTCAGAATTTTATCACATCTTAAAGAAATATATTAAGTGTTTAAAGAAATATAAGATATATAAGTTATATTGAGTGTTTATTCAACAATCGCCTAACAAACATTTACTATGATTATTTGTTTTTTTATTGTTTGTCATCTCAAGAAATAAAAAAAAATATGTGATATACTGATAATAATATAGATGAACGGCAATATACATTAAAGTTAAAGTGATGACTACATATAATGCTACTTCTAAGGCTACAATAAAGAAAATAACTGGGTTGGTATCCAAGCACGTAGTAAGACCACACGAGGTATCCAGGTCTTTCAGTCTTGACGATTTTGTTCGTATACATTGTCTTTTTTGACTATGACTAACAAAAAGTGGAGATAATTCTGTACACACTATATTCACAATAAATATTCTTTTTGATACAGGTATATCAGTTCTTTATAGCAGGTATTTCTACGTCCCTACATAAATTGCTGGATGACCGTGCAGCGAAAAGTGTCTTCCTCCCTTTGTTAGGTCTTATTTTTTTGCCCCTATTGGTGTGCTCACCCTCCTTACCAGACAAACTTAAGAATATTTTATTGGAACTGACGTTTTGATATAAAGTAGTATCATGTACGAAGAACACAAGTTTTGATTCATGACCGATAATCCCGAATAATTCTTTTTTTTTCTTCTTTCTGTAAACGTCTAAAAACTTGCAATGGAACCTCACATTTTGAAAATCATATCCCACTGAATATGTGTACTTCTCACACAAAACGTTACTGATGTAGATAACAATTTTATTACACACTTTTCTCATTAGTTTCTCTTTCAAATCTCAGGAAAAGAGAATTGTGCAAATATTTGACTAAAATCAGTTGATAAGATCTGATTTTATTGCAACCTTTTTATGTCTTTCAAAAAGGTTTATTACTTAAAAGCCAAGCTCAACCAGAGTATATATATATATATATATATATATATATATATATATATAATACACAGAGACACACAGAGAGTATACGCAAGCTGTTATCGATTAATAATTGCTGATCGAAAAGATAGACATATGAGTGAGAAAAGAATGAAATATCAAACATACAGTATTAATGTGATTGGAGGTAACAGCCGTCACAAAAAATAAAACAACAACAAGACCGCGACCTATTTTCTTGCCATTCCATAAATTGTTTTTCATGGTGTATTTTTTTTCTCTCAACGACAAAACTTATTAATATTAATAGAAGTAACGATAATCTTCTCTACGAGTCGTTCCTAGGGTTTTCAGTAGAAATGTCCATTCCTACAGAAAGGTTTTAGTGAATTATTATACATAAAATATGTATCAAGGATTTCGACTTTATAATCATCACTAGTTCCCAAAGGGTACAGCTAAGTAGACTAGTGAAGTGAAGAGTATAAGAATAGAGCAATGTTCCGTTGTTATTCAATATGTATATATATATATATATATATAAGACAAAAATGGAAAAAAACATTCATCTATTTTTTGTCCAAAAATTTAGTGCATGTCCTGTACGTGAAAATTATAACCTTACATAAGCATCACTACTAGTTAAAATGAAATCTATATGTATAGTTTTAGGTTTGGTTTGATTTTATGGCACACCAACCTTTGTAAGTTATGTATGCCGAATCTATTTTATACGTATAAACAATTCTATATAAAACATGCCCGTCAGCTGGGCCTGTAGAATACACCGAATGCACCTCTGCAGAGGTGTAAGATACCCCGCCCCAACGAGTGTCCTGGATATGACACTAAACAATCTGATAGTGAGGTTCCAGTGATGCTGGTGCTTTGGGGAATAGGGAGCACCCATTCATTGACATTGCTCCCAGGTTCATTCTGGCCCGGAATGGAAGCACCTGATAGAGCCTTATCTATGGGTTAAATAGAACTAACAGCATACTTATGCTAAACTGAATTGTTTGAATGAGAACTCTTTGACTAAACTGAATAGTTTGAAATAGAAATGTTTTTGACATTGAAACCGTACTTATACGAAATGATTTGTTTATTATAGAACTGTTTTGACAATCAACTGTGTGTAAACACAATTAAATTGTTTGACATAACTGAATAGCTTGAAATAGAAATGTTTTTGACAATTAAACTGTACTTACATAAAAACTGTATGCTTATGCTAAACTGAGTTGTTTGAGATGGAACTGTTTTTGACATTGAAACTCTACTTACGCTAAACTGAATTGTTAATATAGAAATATTTTGACATTTAACTGAGTGTAAACAAGATCTTTTCTTATACTAAACTGAATAAGCTGAATTATAACTATTTAAATAACCTGAATAGCTTGAAATAGAAATGTTTTCGACAATTAAACAGTGTACTCGTGCTAAAAGGAATTGTGTAAAATAGAACTGACTATTTGTATAAAAATTGACTTGGCGTTAAATAACCTACAAAGGTTGATATGCCCTAAAGCTCAACCAACCAACCAACCAACCGTTGTATATCAAACAATTATATTAAGTATAAGTATAGTATTTTGTTTACACACAGTCAAAAAATTATATTTCAAACAATTCAGTTTAAGTACACAGTTTATTACAATTTGATTGGTTGGTTATATATTTATATATTATAGCATGTCAGCCTTTGTAGGTTATTTAATGCCAAATCCATTTTTATACAAATAATCAGTTCTATTTCAAACAATTCAGCAGATCATGAGTGCTCAGATATATTTTGTAATTTGCAAAGCGCCTTGCTTTGATGTGGCACAAGGCCGAATGAATGGAGCGCCCAATGAGACTCGAACACACTCGTGTAGGTCTGCTAGTCTAGCTTGCTAACCGTTACACCACCAGAGGTGCCCAATGCTCAGATATATTTTTGACAATTAAACTATTTCAAACAGTTCAAATTCAACCAATTTCGTTCATTATGAATAAAGATTTTCAACACACAGTTAAATGTCAAAATAGTTCTATTTAAAACAATTCAATTTAACATAGACCAGTCTGACGCTGGAAATTTACTAAGCTTTTTTTTTTGATTAGATGTGGCACAAGGCCATATGAAAGGGGCACCCAATGAGACTCGAACTCACTCGTGTAGGTTTGCTAGTCGAGCTTGCTAACCATTACACCACCAGAGGCGCCTAGACCAGTCTGATGCTGCTTTGCTTCGCATTTCGAGTTACCGTTCAAGGGTAAAGTGGAAAAATCCAGATAATAGAGTGGCCCCCTCCCCTACACCTTGGCGTAGTAGCTATTGAAAAGGAAGCCTTCGGGTCATATTCGACTAAAGTCATCATCTTAACTTTTTACTTTATTTCTATTCTTACCTGATAGCTTTAATATGACAATATCTCCAGGGTATCTTTTTGTCTTACAGTATTGGTTGTTTGTTTGGGTTTTACGGCATATCAACTTTTGTTGGTTATTTAATGCCAAATAAACAGTTCTATTTCAAACAATTCTGTTTAGTATGAGTATAGTTTTATTGGGAAAAACTTTTTAATTCAGCTAATTCAGTTTAGTATAAGTATAGATTTCGTTTACACGCAGTTAAATGTCAAAACAGTTCTATATTAAAGAATTCAGTTTAGAGTAAGTACAGTTTCAATGTCAAAAACAGTTCCATTTCAAACATTTAGGATAAGTACGCATTTTAAAAGTAAATATACAGTTTTATTGTCAAAAACATTTCTATTTCAAGTTATTCAGTTTAGTCACACAGTTCTAATTCAAATAATTCAGTTTAGCGTAAGTAAAGTTTCTATATCAAAAACAGTTCTCGTAAGTACAGTTTCAATGTTAAAAAGTTCTATTTCAAACAATTCAGTTTTGCATAAGTATGTAGTTTAAATATCAAAGCAGTTCTATTTCAAGTAATTTAGTTTGATAAGTTATATGTAACCAATACGAAGGGCCCTAAGAGACCAGAGAACGATGGCAATGAGGGGGTACTCCACATAACTCGAAGCTCTAGCATCACTTGAACCAGTGTGTAGTTTTAAGAAGTTTGATATATAGTAAGTAAGTAAAGTTGGCGACTGTAGTCGAGGGCGAACCGAAGGGTATATTTTCAACAGTCACTACACCGATATATAGGGGAGGGTGCCACTCCTTTCCCTGGATTGATCCACTTTACCCTTGATACTTACCTTCAAGTGCTGAGTGTTAAGCAGGGAGGTATCAAGTACCATTTTTTGTGTCTTTGATATGACGTGACCTGTGATCGAACCTCTGTCTCCCGGGCAAATGCCAAACACTCTACTCATTAATATATATATATATATATATATATATAATTAACAGTGACCGTATCCCTTATTAATATATATATATATATATGTGTGTGTGTGTGTGTGTGTGTGTGTGTGTATTGACTGTCAACTCAGGCACGAGCAAGACCATTTCTATTTTGCTGGCTTTGAGGAACTGTATCTTGAAATACCTGTGCCAAAGAGAATATATGTAGTGAATATTGTGAACAGGGAACTAGCACCATATTTTGGTAATCAGAGTCAAAGAGTCCGTGTGAAGGAACTAATTCTATAAGACTAAAAGACAAAGATACTTCAGGTATGAATTGTGCGAAATAATTGTTGTGCAAGAAACTTCCTTCGCTCTTTGACACGTCTTGTTTTTCGTCTTACTGTGCGTACTCACCCACCTCAGCAGACAAACTTAATGAGGGTACACGTTTAATAACCAAAGGCCCGACTATGAAACAGGTAGTACTTGGTTACATTGTACCAGAATCGCTTTGAGCGAACTGATATTATGTATATTGGCCTAGAGGGTAGAGTGTTCACCAATGATCAGGAAGATGGGGTTTTAATCCTGGTTCGAGTCACAACAATGACTTAAAAATGGTAATTGATACCTCTTTGTTTAACACTCTGCATTATAAGGCAGGTATTAAGGTTAAAGTTGAGCAATCCAGGGAAAGGGGTGGCACCCTCCCCTACATATTTGTGTAGTAGCTATTGAAAAAGGAGCCTTCGGGTCAATCTTGACTACTGTCGCCAATTTTATATATATAAGTTATCGAAAGTGAGCTGAAGGTTACCTTTTCAAGAGCAACTATAGTGAGTTGTAGAGGAGGGCGCAACACTTTTCCCTGGATTGCTCAATTTAAACTTATTGCATATATTATAATTTTGAATGTTAAGCAACCAGCAGGCATTATAATCATTTTCATGGTCTTTGGTATTTCTTAACCCACAATTGAACCCCGGTCTCTATGCACCATACATACATACATACATACATATATATATATATAGCAAAGTAAAACTGAAACATTGTAATAAAGGTTAAAGTATATTAAACGGTACTTAAAGTACTATATATATATATATATATATATATATATATATATATATATATATATATTACATTGACTTCTGGAAACCAATTCTAGTAAAGGTATGAATTCCCTACCCACCCTTGCTATCGGTTAAATAGCTCTACAATTCTTTATCTACATGGATGAATTTGATTAAAACACGAAAGTTGACTTGTCATTAAAAAGATAGAATCTGAAACCAACACACACACACACATACACACACACACACACACACACACACACACACACACACACACATATATATAGCTAGTTCTTTGTCAGTTTTGAGACACTGGTATTGACGGTTATCGTTATTTAAACTGGTTATGATAATTTACTGATTAACTCACACACACACACACACACATATACACAGTATCATACACACGGACACAAATACCCGACTCTATTATGAACCATTATTAGATATATATATATATTTACCATCCCTTCCGCTCGGGCAGGATAAGACACAAGGTCAATTTTTAAGAAGACTTTAACAGGTTTTAATTCAGAGTTTTCCTTCTCCTAGACTTGTTGCCTTGTCTGTCCTATTATTTACCTATACCTGGAGGGAGATAATTGGATTCCCAAAGGTATTAGTGCTATTACTTATTCGATATATTGGTATTTACACTTATGATTTGTGAAGTATAGGAATTTGGGCTAAAAATGAACTGTTACTAAAAATATTAGTTGCGCCTTTAAGTGGAAGTAACAGTTTCATATCATTTTCCTGAAAATTTGTACGAGTGATGGCTAAGCTTTTCTTTGTTGATAACCAATATCGTATGTTGTCGATCTTCATTCCAATAATCATATGAGGTGCAATTTCTGTGGTGTACTGGCTAACGACTTGAACGATGATGTCGTAGATACCGGTTTCGATCTCAGGTCATGATATCTCGTTCACTTTCCAACAAATCCCCGAAGAAAAATTATGAACTCTTTTATTCTTCAGCTATTGCTTAAATAGAACCACCACTCGTCTTCTACAAGAATTGCTTTGGCATTAAATAACCATCAAAGATTGATATGCCATCAACCAATAAACTAAGCCAATAATAAATCTAACAGATATATATGTGTTTTCCGTAGATAATCGATAAAATTTTAAAATAAAAAGATTAAATACTTTATAGGTATTAAGTTTTTCACTTTTTAGTTTGGTTTGGTTTGGTTGGTTTTATGGCGTATCAACCTTTGTAGGTTATTTAACGCCAAATCCATTTTTATGTAAATATTCGGTTCTATATCAAACAATTCGGTTTACCATGAGTACACAGTTTAATTGTCAAAAACATATCTATTTCAAACTATTCAGTTATATATAACAATTCAGTTTAGGGTAAGTAAATTTCAGTGTCAAAAATAGTTCAATTTAAAACAAATGAGTTTAGCAAAAGCACGCAGTTCTAAATGTAAATACAGTTTAATTGTAAAAAACATTTTCATTTCGAGCTATTCAGTTTAGTCAAGCAATTCTACTTAAGCTAATTCAGTTTTGTAAAAGTACAGATTTTGTTTCCACACAAATATATGTCAGAACAATTCTATGTTAAGCAGTTTAGTTTAGTGTAAATACAGTTTCAATGTCAAAAAACAGTTGCGCTTATATGTAACAATTCAGTTAAATGTAAATACAGTTCTAATGTCGCAAAAACAGTTCTATTTCAAATATTTCAGTTAAGCACAAGGACGCAGTTCAAATGTAATACGGTTTAATTGTCAAAAACATTTCTACTTCAAGCTATTCAGTTTACTCAAGCAATTCAGTTTAGCATAAGTATGCCATTAGTTCTATTTAGCCCATAGATAGGGCCCTATCAGGTTCTACCACTCCGGGCCAAAGAGGACCAGGGAGCAATGCAACGAAGGGGTACTCTGCATTCCCCAAAGCTCCAACACTGCTGGAACCTCACTATCATATTGTTTAGTGTCATATCTAGGACACTCGTTCGTTGTGGGGGGGGTCTTACCCCTCTGCAGAGGTGCAGTCAGTGTATTCTACAACCCCAGCTGACTGGGCAATTCCCACTTTTTAGTGAAGATTGTTTATTTTTTATTTTATTTTATTTTATTCTATTTTTATTTTTGGTCTTGTTATCTTTCTTTTGTTCTTTTAAACGAAACCATTTGGATTTTTTTGATGAATATAACCTCTGGGCAGATATGTCAATATGTTCTTTCCAGATTCTCTTTTTTTTTTCTTTTTTTTTTTGCACACACACCCACAGACACATACATGCATGCACACACTCGCACAAACACAGACACACAGACACACACAACAACAACGACAACAGCACCACCACTATTAACAATAATAACAATAACAAATGAATGACTATGACACCCTCACAGATTTAGGATTGGTTTGGTTTCTTTGTTTTATGCCATATCAAACTTTGTAGGATATTCACAGATTTAAGATCTCTGTTAAAGCTGACGGATTTATAAAATGTTTAGTATATTGTCAAAAATGTTGGTCTTATTAATTTGTAAATATCATTTTCAAATTGTTTTATTACAAGTCTGTGTTACAAGAGTGTTCCTCGTATTTTTTTTTTCTTAATTGATAGTGTACAAAAATGCTGATGAGTTGTAACTGAAAACAAATCTACAAGATACAACCATCTTGTAAGAACATTGAAAGTGATATTGGATTAGAACAAGTGCTGTTAACATGAAAGTCTACCGCATATATATATATATATATATATATATATATATATATATATATATATATATTATATATATAACCTCCCGGCTTCGAGTGTCCTACGAGTCTAGCCGCACAGAAGAGTTCTGATAGAACGAAACAGTCTCTCTGTGGATGAAAATATATACGCTCCTCCATTGGGATTGACAACTCTGGTGAAGGGATTTTCGGCCGCCGCTCGCATAATGCAAAGCTCTTCGAAAGAATTGAGCACTCTGGTAGCCGATAGGGTATAAAAATGTAAACAAACGGCTGTTGCTGTTGTTACATAAATACCTTAACAATTCCGTTCGCCAAACGTGCTACGCCTGTTAGCCGAGCGGTTTGAGACTTAGTCTAACGTAAAGTTGGATTGGTTTCGTTCCCGGCTTCGAGCGTCCTTCGTGTCTAGCCACACTGAAGAGTTCTGATAGAACGAAACAGTCAGTCAGTGGATGACAATAGATATATCATTGTGTGAGTGTCCTGTATATATATATATATATATATATATATATATATATATATATATATGTGTGTGTGTGTGTGTGTGTGTGTGTGTGTGTGTGTGTTTGAAATTAAGAAATATCGTTCCATTCCCATAATAGACGGATTTCGCTTATTCAAGCTTGTCAGATGGCATTCAAATGGAGTTTAATTAGATTTTTTTTCTTTTTTTATATACATATTAGGATCGCAAAGTGTTTGGCTTGATTATGGCAACTTCTGGCAAGATTTTATCAGTGTTGGAATCTCAGATCATCAAATATTTCTGGCTTCTTTTCTTTTCCAACATATATTCTCACTGGGATGACCCTTCCCCAACAATAGATAAGCTTATTGTTCTCCCGGCAGAACTTCCTTTCTCTACTCCCTTAATCTTTAAATAGACGTGTAAGATCTGACCAATATATTTTGGCTTTCTTTTTCCTCTTCTTTTCCCCTTTTTCTTCCTCCTTTCTATTTTTTTCTTCTTCTTCCCCTTTTTCATTTTGATAGACCCGTCTGCAACATTTCGCTTAATTTTCTCAACCCATTTTTTTCTAAACTTGAGTCCGTCAAAAAAAGACCCAACTTTTTTCTTTCAAAGGGGACAACTCAGGCGTTTATCCCTTTGATAAGATTTCTGCGATTTATTTTGGTTTCGAATAGTTTTCTCGTTCTCCTCAGGTACACTTCTAAACATTTTTCTTTCACTTCCGTTTGTTTGATGATGTCTGCTTTCAACATTCGCAATATTATTATTTTACTTTTTTCAGAGTTTTTAATACCAGCATTTGATGATGGTTTTCCACTGGAGTCTGAGTGACAGCAAGTCTCGTCAAATCTTCAGGAATTTTCTTTGTATTCTGGCCGATCTCAACCATGCTGTTTTTTGGATGGTATACACTCGTCCTCGAATTTTAAAAGTCCTCCAGTCCCTGTTCCAATCCTTTGGTAACTGAAGCGAGCGCGCCAATTACAATTCGTATCATTGTCGATTTTGTGTTTTTTCAATTCTCTAGCAAGAAGTTATTTCTCTTTTTGCTGCTTTTCAGTTATACCCATGATCAGCCGAAATGGCAAAGTCCACTACTCTGCAGGATATCTTTTTTTTCCTTTTTGAAGTCTATCACTCGGCCTTGTCTTCTGGCTGAGATTAGGTGATCCGTTTGTTTCTCAAAATCCCAGATAATTTTGTGTGTCTTATTACGCGAACAGATTCTTTGTTGTGCATATACCACTTGTTCGTATTGTCAAATTTTAATTTCTTATATTATTATTATTATTAATATTACTATTATTATTATTATAAACTATGCAGGTTTATTTTTGGAACTTTTATCAAATAACCGAATGTTTGTTGCAAGTGGCCACTATTTAAAAACATTTTTTATTTCATAACATTTTTCTATATTCTCTCGAGTATACTTCAGCTTCTATATTATAAAAGGGTAACATTTTGAAGTAAGTAATATAAAATACAAAATTTTGAAGTAAGTATTATAAAATACAAAAGAAAATGGAAGCTTGAGAGAGAAATATAATTTTCATGGTTAGGATATAACAAGAAAAGAAGAAAGAAAATATAGAGTAAGGTGAGAGAAGGTTGTACGAGTGAAGAAAGAAAGAAAGAAAGAAAGAAAGAAAGAAAGAAAGAAAGAAAGAAAGAAAGAAAGAAAATAACAAATTTTAAAAAATCAGAATACAAAAAAAAAAAAAAAGAAAGTCCAACAAAGTAAGGAAAGAAAGAATGAATGAATGATGGAAGGAAAGAAGGAGACAAAGAAGGAAAGAAAAAAGAAGTATAGAAGAAAGAAGTATAGAAGAAAGAATGAAACTAAGAAAAGAACAGAGAGTGTGAATGAAAAAAGAACATACAGGAAGTAAATGAGCAAGATTAAAAACCCAGAAAAGTTAAATAAAGAAGTTATACGAAGAAGGAAAGAAAGAAACAAACAAACAAATAAACAAACAAACAGAGTGAGAGAAAGGAGAATGAAAATCAAAGACATAGAAACAACCAAATTAAATGGATCAGAAAATTTAGAGAAGGACTGTAATACGAAGAAATAAAGAAAGAAAGAAAGTCAGAGGGTGAGTGAAAGAATAATAAGAATGAAAAACATAAAAACGACCAAATTTAATGGATCAGAAAATTTAGAGAAAGAAAGAAAGTAATACGAAGAAAGAAAGAAAGAAAGAAAGAAAGAAAGAAAGAAAGAAAGAGGGTGAGTGAGAGAATAATAAAAATTAAAGACATAAAAGCAAGCAAATAAATAGATCAGAAAATTTAGAGAAAGAAAGTTATACGAAGTAAGAAAGAAAGAAAGAAAGAAAGAAAGAAAGAAAGAAAGCCAGAGGGGGAGTGAAAGAATAAGAAGAATTAAAGACATAAAAACAACCAAATGAAATGGATCAGAAAATTTATAGAAATTTCGACCAAGTAAGGAAAGGGAGGAGGAATGAAAAAGAACAAACAATATCTGGATTAAAATCAAAAATCTACATCAAGGATTGTTGGATTGAAGGAAAAAATGAAAGAATGAGAGAAGAGCAAAATGAAAAAGAATCGATATAAACGATTGAAAGAAAAAATAAATGTTAAAAAATAAAATTAATGGATAGAAAGAAGACTCGAAAAAAAAGAAGGAAGAAATGTCGTGAAAATTAAAAATCTACATCAAGGATTGTTAGATTGAAAGAAAAAATTAAAGAATAAAAAGAGCAAAAAGAAAGGGAGTAAATAAATGAAGGAAGAGAGAAATGATCGATATAATCGATTGAAAGAAAAAAATAAACTTAAAAAAAATGACATTAAAGGTCTGAAAGAAAACTCGAAGCAAAGAAGGGAGAAATACCGGGAAGAATGACAGAAAGTAAGTAATTAAAGTGAATGAATGATGGAAATGTGAGAAATAAGAAATGTGAGGTGAAAAAGAAAAAGAACGAAGGAAACGACGAAGGAAATTAACAAAATGATTAAATCATTGGAAGATGGTGACAAAATGAAGGAAAGCTTGAGAAGAAACAAACCAGTGAATGAAAGTGAGACGGTAAGAAAGAAAATAACTAAATGAATGACTTGAAAGGTGAGAGGAAGGAGAAGTATTTGTGGAGAAATAAAGAAAAGAAAAGAGGTAAATAAGACAGTGAAGGAAAACCCTGAAAGAAACGATAGAATAAAGAAGCCTGTGAAGAAATAAAAGCATCAAATGAAGGAAAGAAGAAAGAAATGAAAAGATACGTTACTAGACTTTTTTGTACATGCATTTAGAATTGTCGTAGACTCTTGAAAATTCACTAGGTTATTGCTATACATCTTATGAGACGACTGACCCATGTTTATGATTTCAGATCCAAATGAACAGCTACAGCAGGAATTGGAATACACCCTACTAAAGCCTTTGTGTTACAACTGGTGAATTTCAAAAATGCAATCTGGACGGGAGAACACATTAGAAGAACGATATGAAATAAAATTCTGTTTTAAACTTGGAAAAAATGCCACTGAAACATAAGGAATGCTTCAGACTGCTTTTCGACCATCTTGCATGAATGGAGCATCAGTTTTTGAGTGGCATAAAAGATTCAAGGAAGGCAGGGAGTCTGTGAGGGATGATGAGAGGTGTAGGAGGAGTAAGGAAGTCAATACACCAGAGTTGAACGGCCAAAGGGTTAGGGCTAGGGTTAGGGTTACTATGTTGAGGTTTTAAGGGAGTTCAGGAAGAGATTCAGTCGGAAGAGGCCAGCACTCTTCAAATCAGGTCAATGACATTTCCACCAGGAAAATGCACCAGTCCACAACTACATCCTTGGCACAAACTATTTGTCCAGGATGGGCATCAAGATAGTTCCTCACCCTGCCTATAGTCCAGACCTTGCTCCCTGTGACATTTGGTTATTCCCTAAGCTCAGAGGCTGTCGTTATGAGACTATTGAGGAGATGAAAGAGGCTGTGACGAAGGTCATTGACACGCTCACACAAGAGGACTTCCATGGGGTATTCCAGAAGTTGTTGTAACAGTACAACAAGTGCATTGCAGTCGGAGGAGATTACCTCGAAGGGGACTAGAGTTTCATGTGTGTACTATCAATAAAATTGTCCATACAAATAAAATCTGGAAACTTATTTAATGATCGTCGTATAAAAGAAGAAAGAGAATTCAGGAAAGATGAAAAAAAAAGTGAATGAATAATTAGATGTAAGGATAAAAGAAGAAAATAGATGAAATAAAGTATAGACTGAATAATGATTGGAATGAAGTGAAGGAAGGAAATGGGAAGAAAGAAAAAACAAACTTGAATGATGGAAGAAATGAAGTTAGTGACAAAGAAAGTTAGAAATTGCAAAAAGGAAAAAAAAAATTATAAAGAAAGAAAAAAAAAAAGTGAAAGAAGGAAGTGATGAAGGATTTTTTTTTCAAAGAGGAGAGAAAACATTAATATTAATAAATGCTGTGTCTCATCTGTTTTTGTGAAAGAACAAACTTTCATAGATAAAAAGATAGATAATAAAAATGTATATATATATATATATATATATATATATATATATATATGAGAGAGAGAAAATAAAGATTATAATGATTAAAGATAAACAAGTCAACGAACATAAAATGAAATACTCACAATAATAATAATAATAATAATAATAATAATAATAATAATAATAATAATAATAAACACCCCTAACGAGAAAAAAATAAAAGCATAACTGAATATATTTAAGAATTTATTAAATTCGTAAGCTTTTATGATCAGTTGGTTGACACTTAATGTTGATGTTCGGAAGTCAATATTTGTTAGCGGGAAACATTCGCTGTTTATTTGCCCTGAGATCAAACGATTTGCTTGTTTGAAACTTTCAGTCCGAACACACATACATGTGTCTACTTAAGAGTGTGTCTGCATATGTTTGCCACTTAATAAAAAAAAAAAAAAAACGAAAGATAGGAGTTTATGCGTGGACTTGCGGTAAACACGGGAAAAAAATTAATATCTTTATAGATATTTGCCAAATTTAATTTAGTCTGACAAAGGGCCGCAAAATTGAAAGACCTATTGAGAATCGAACTCACTACTATAATCTGTCTGACCGCCTGAATGTTTAATGTGTGTAATATGGTAGCGTCGGCGGTCTCTACATTACAATATACGTGAATTCACACACACACACACACACACACACACACATATATATATATATATATGTGTGTGTGTGTGTGTATACAAACACACATACATGGTGATGAACATACAAGCCTACGTATACAAACAAATATCTGTGCAATCACATAGAAATATACATACACATACATGCATATACAAACCCTTTCCAAATATAATCACCCATAAACACACACACACACACACACACACACACACACACACACACACACATATATATATATATATATATTTTGAAACATATTTACACATACATATATATATACATGTATATATTTGGACGCATATGCATACGTATATATATATATATGCATGCGTACATATATTCATAAAATATTTGGAACATACACAACTACATACATACGTTTATATATATATATATATATATATATAAGAAATATTGCAATGGTCTTATCTGAATTCTCACCGAAATCAGATTTGACATGAAGTGATTTAAAGAGGGGTGTGGGCGTTCGCACGAATCAATACTTTGCATTGCCACCACAAAAAAATGTTTGATCCTCTCAGTAATCCCCTTTCTGGGAGCCTTAGGCGTCACACGGTAAACTTAAAAAACACATACTGGCATATATATAGACACATATTCATAAATATATATATATATATATATATATATATATATATAGACACACATACATATACATAGTGGCATTTAAA